>CM070509.1:24710905-25030802 GCA_036346375.1 Guadua angustifolia | reverse complement strand
CTCCACACCGCAAATAATAGACACCATTATCATCATCACATTGGTACGTACATCGATCACTGGATGCCGGTGGAGTGGTGTTTGGTCGCATGCTCTTGCTGGCCAGTTCCCGTCTCTTTCATGCCCCAGGGAAAAATTCCAATGGAAGTGCATGCTGCGTGTTTCGTTCCATTGGGGGTTGGAACCTGAAAGGCCATTCTTCTGTTAACACGCGCTGCATCGGATCAGAGGTCTGTGCTCACGGCTCACCGGCTGACCTCTCTCTTTTCCCGGCGGAGATTGCGACGAAATTGATAAGCCACCATGTAAGATGATAAGATGGAAATATTTCTTCCTTTTGTGGCGCTATATACTGGATCAGAGCTAAATTGGAACTGAATTTTCAGCAAAACAGGCATTTACTGTTGTTTTTTTTCCCCTTTTGCCAATGGACATGCTTCGGTTATTCATGCATTTTCCCCGATATCGTCGTAGTATTTCGCGGAGATGGTTACTACGTCCTAGATTTTAAAATTAAAAACTTTTTCTTCAATTAAATAGAAAAAACAGAGGCAGAACCACAGCCACAACCAAAACAATTAGAAGAGAAAACAAAGATCCATGATAGTTGAGTCCACTAGTATAGGCACCATATAGCCGGAGTGGGGTTGGCTCCTGAGACTACCTCACCAGATGACAAAAGGTGATGTAGCCACTCACACACACACACAGCAAAACATGCCCGGCCGCCGACCGGTTTGCCCAAATCCATGTTGGGTTATGTACTACTTACCTACTTTGTCTGTTTTGCTCTAGCCAGCTAGCTAGCACAAAAACTTAGCTTTTCCTGCACCCAATCAGCATCAGTTCGTGCATGGAACAAACAAATATGATGGCCAGCTTATTTGTTGCTCGAGAGAAGTGAAGCCGAAGCCGATCATCAGGGGCATATATAATATTAAATATTAGCGTCTATTCTATTTAATCTAATAGATCAGATTAGTTAGAATTTAGTTATACTTTCGTTGATAGTATTGGCATTAGAAATTATATGATGACAGTATTGTAATTAGCCATTTTAATTTTGAACATATATGTATTTTTTATATTTTTGTGTAAAATTCGGAACCGTTTCGTGGGTCGTATAGGACAGAGATCTCGATGTGTTAGTGCGAGACTACGGTATCGTCACGAAACAAATGAAAGGACGTCAGTCACGGCGTGATCATAATTCGAGAGAGCACTGACAGAAAGGCAGAGACTATGGCATCAACGGGATCAAACTGGTGGTAGCGGCAAAAAAAAAGGAGGGTAACAATAACAATAATGCAACAAAGGGTGGCGACGGCGGAAAATAAAGGTCAGCAATAACAACTAATGAGTAACATAATAAAAGATCAAAAGCCATATAATATCTCTAAAAAATATACAGCTAGATCTAATTTCTACTACCACTATTTACTTCTTGTGTTATCCATTATGAAATTGCTTATTTGAGAAACTAACAATCGAGTGCCAACCAGAATGATGAAATTTGGTTTGTCTTCACACAGAACGCTCGAAATCGCGCATGGGTTGTGTCGCCATATTACTTGCCAATTATTGTGTACTCTGACAAAAGAGATTAAAGCAAGCTCTACCTAATCTGTCGGAACGACAAGGCAAATAACAAAGATGATCGAGAACATGAGAAATAGACTTTACGTGGAAAAAAAAACCATGGACGCACAATCAACTATGGTCCTGTTTGGGAGAGCTCTAGCTCCCAACTTCAGCTCAGATCTGAAATTTATAGGCTAAAATAAAGTGAATTAAGTTTATATTTTTAGTCTAAAATGAAAACAAGATGATCTACCTAAACATTCTTAATGTACCCATAGCTCTAGCTCCAGAAATTTCTGGAGCTAGAAATACCCTGCTCCACCAACTCCATAAATTTTAGTGGAGCTGGAGCTGTCCCAAACACCCTCTATAATCACTATACGAAAAGAGTTACAAAGCAGTCGATTTTACAATGAGTTATCAACCCAATCCCGTACGGCTTACAAAACGATTTGGAGCCATAACTGAAATGAATCCGACGAGATGGCCCAATCCATACCGTCCTTTCATCAACGTCCTCGTCAAATAGAATTCGGATCACTTGATCAATATGGTACAAAACTGCAGAAAAGCATCCATAAAAACATTCCAAAAATAAGCGTGGGTAGCTATATATCTATTTATTCTGAGTGGGTAGCTATATATATCTGTTTATTCTTTCATTAAATTGCACAAATCCCTAGGCGTTGGGCACAGGTTGCAGAATACCCTAGCAATTTATATTGGTAAGTCGTACATATAACCTCAAGTATTTTTCGTCTAAATACTGCACAAACTGAGTTTTCATTCATTGAGCACGTACATATGTGGTGGAACTGATGAGAATCAATATCAGTTTGCTGCTCCTACTTCAAATGAAAATAGAAGAAGAAGGAGGAGGAGGAGGAGAAGAAAATAAATTGTTTGGATGGACATAAATTGAACTAAAATCCATGTCGATCCGTGTGGGTTGGATTCAATCTATAACTATCCAGACAATCCCCTTCTTTTAGCCCTGACAGCGATCAATGGTCCTGGAATCAACTGACAGCCGTTATTGTTGACATGTAGGTGTAGTACAGTCATCCCTTGGCTCTTGACCGTGGACTAGTGCTCTCTCTCTCTCTCTCTCTCTCTCTCTCCATCCGTTCTGAAGCTCTGACCATGCATTGGACCTGAAATTCCGCGCGAATTTTTTCAGATCCTCACGCGGGGATGCCTCCTGTCACCGTCTGATCATGACATCAGAGATCTCGACGCACGATCGGACGGTCGCGAGGGGCGTACCCTATGTGGGGATCTCGTCCGACGCACGAAGCTTTTCTCTGCTCTGGAGCAAGCGAAACAGGGCTAAACAACGCTTGCGTCTTGAGATCATCCATCCCTGTATGGTCACGATCGATGAGATAATCAGATGCCTTGGGTTGTTCTGTATTATTATAGGCCCACTTGTAAGCGAAATGAGAGACCGAGAGAGTGTGTGATGGGAGAAAAAATTATGTTTTTTATTTGATTGTGGATTCTGCCTCGCAAAGATAAGGAGATGCCAAACACGGTACAAGAAAGACAAATCTAGCACCAATGCGATGTGCAAGGGAGGTGGTGAATCTGGGACCAGCAACATGCTACATAACAAGGCGCATTAACGTAGCATTACTGTTCTGAACCGTGGACCTTTTCCTTGAAGGTGCCTGATTGCTGATTTTTTAATAATATATTTTTAAATAATTTTATAAAAATAATATGCCGAATCAAAATTTTACAAAAAATACACCTCTATCACCATTCGAAACGGCGGCAGAGCTTTTGTCACCATTTAAATTGGTAACAGGGTTTTGTTGCCAATTCAATGATGACAGAAGTCTCAACTTTGTTAACCAAATGAATCCACGATAAAATAATCCTTCGGTCAATACAAACCATGGCTAAACAGGCCTCTGTTGCCATTTGAAATGGCGGCAGAGCTTCTATCGCCAAATGAAATGGCGAGAGAGGTGTATTTTCATAAGATTTTGATTCAGCATATTATTTTTGTAAAATCATTTAAAAATATATTATTTTAAAAAATAATCCCCTGATTGCTTGTATCTAGCTCCATCATAAAGAAAATAATGCGTGTACAAGGGCGAATCCATTGTGGGTAGGGATGGCATCGGGCTGCACTGCACGGGTAATCTCGCCATACCCGCATCAAGAACCCCATATTCCCCATGGTATACACTTGAAGTTTCATGCATGCATTTAACATCCCCATACCGCCATTGCACGGTACCACTCATGCACGGTATACCCGACATACCGCCAAATTATATGAACTCACAAAACAGAAAGAAAAACATGTACATTGCAGTTGAATCAACATTATTAATCTATTAAATTATGCTAATGGAGTAATGGACTATAAACATAAATATCTAGTATGCATCACAATTCACAAGAGCTCAAGCTAAGGTGAAAAAATAACAGTGGTCTTACAACACTAATTGAACCATCACTCCATCAGACTAAATAGAAGCAAAGTTCAACCATTGACATACATCAAACATTCACATCACACATACAGACAAATGATAATAGGGGATGACAAATAATAGTAGGAAATAACAAATGCTCAAGTTCAATGAACGGATGGTAGGGAATGACACTTGAAGGTATTGTAGGCTGCAACCAGTGTGCTATTCAGAGTCAACATTTGAAATTGAACATGAGCCTTTGAGCTCCTCTTTAATGTCCTCAAGGCATGTCCATAAACCCTCAACTCCTCCTTCACCTGAGAAGTAAAACATTGTATTACATCACTAGCTACAAATTTAAAAACCAGAAAGCACCAATCTATTGCATGGTTGCTACTTGCTACATATCTGTGAATAACTAGAAGCTGCAAATTGCTACTTGTTACTTGAAGCTGCAAATTGCATGGTTGCGACTTGCTACTTGCTACTTGAAGCTGCAAATAACTAGAAGCTGCAAATTGCATGGTTGCGACTTGCTACTTGCTACTTGAAGCTGCAAATAACTAGAAGCTGCAAATTGCATAGTTGCTACTTGCTACTTGAAGCTGCAAATTTAAAAACCAGAAAACTCAAATCAAATAACTAGAAGCTACATACCTTGAAGGTCATTTCGAAGCCAGTTTTGTGAGCACATCAATGCCTCCAATATCTTTGGGGTGAGACGGCTGCGATGTTCACTTAGCACTCTACCACTAGTGCTAAAAGCTGATTCAGAAGCTATTGTTGGGTGTCATGTTGCTATTTCCCCCGATAATTTCGCCTTGTTTGACATTCCTTAATAAGTTGAGTTCATTTGAGAAGTACAAACAGCAAGTTCTTCTTGGCCATCTTGACTGGTCTCTAACAAAATATTATATATCATTCTATACACATTTACATATATAGCATATCAATGAAACTATTGTTCATATCGAATAGAGCTAACTATATTGATTCAGACTTTTAGTATTTTGTCCAAAAGCCCTGAGAACAGCAGTACATGCAACAAGTTTTTGCAGCCACCAAAACCACATGACATTCCTGAACAGCAGTACATGGAACAAGTTTTTGCAGCCTACAACAGTAAGAATGGATCGCATCTATCCAAAACACTTTCATTAGCTGCTGGGTACAAACATTAAACCTACACTTTACATACACTTCCTATATGCTATACCTCTGTCACTTGTAAACCAATCGATATGCTGTGTACATGAATAATTTGAATATACAAACAGCCAGCTTCAACAAAATCACTTGCATATTCCTTGCAATAGAGGAGGTGGCTCGGGGCATTACCAGACCGGAGGAGGCAGGGCGAGGGAGCAGGATGATCTGAACAGATGATGCAGGGGCCAGGACGATCGAGCGTAGCAGGCCGCCGAGAAATGGGCCAGTCGGCCGGCCGACGGACGATGTAGGCACAGCAGGCGGCGGTGACCGGGACGGAGACGATGCAGGGGCCGGAAGATCTGGAGGCGAAGGCGCCGCCCGCCGCGCCGGCAGTAGATCTGGAGGCGAAGGACGGAAGGAGCCGCCCCGACGCGCCGGCAATAGATCTGGAGACTGGAGGGCGGAGGCAAAGGCGCTAGGACCTGGAGGGCTGGAGGCTGGGAGCCCTGGCAGCCAGTCGAGACTCGAGAGAAAAATGGGGATGGCCGGATGGGCGATTCGGGTCTGGGGGCGGCCAGTCTGGAATGCGTTTTGCGGTTGGGGGCTTGGGGCGGCTGGATTAGGGTTTTGGCTGGACTGGATCTAGGGTTTTTTTATGCATATTAGTATGTCTCACATGTCAGTCTAATTCACGGGTAAATGGGTATAAGCGAATGCAGGTATAGCTTACCCATACCGTGCATCTGCATCTGACGGGTAAAGAAATAGCCCCATTTCTATACCCGTGGGCAAAAAAAACCCCATACCCACCTCTATTTGGGTATTTACCCGCAGGTACATGGGTAAACGGGCACAATTGCCATCCCTAATTGTGGGGCTTTGTTAGGCTGGAACCTACCCTCCATCGCGGTGTCGGTATCCTCTCCGCCGACAGCCACCTCTATGGTTGTCATGTGCTCAAACCAACGAAGAACAGAGGGATGAACTCAAGAACAGAGGAAGAAGAAAAGGCCAATTTTTGGCCTTTTCTGAAGCCCATTAGGCCCAAGTACGGTCTCACATCCATAGAATTGTCCCACTCTACGTCCCCACCTGGTAGGCCAAAAATTCTAACTCGATGGGGGCCTTGGGGCAAGGAGAAACCATACGTAGTAGGGGCCGGCAACGTAGCACCACACGACGAGAAGGCTGGGGCACGACTGCTCGGACGGGGCTATTGGGAGTTGGGGAGTTGGGTGACAGTGACGAGGAGTGGAGCCGCGCAGAGTGGGGGACTATTGATGGGGCAGCGGTGACGAGGAGCCTAGGCGATGGTCGTTGGGCCGAGGCGGCTGGGTGTTGGGTGGGGCGATAGTGTGGAGGAGCAGAGCCGTGCGGAGGAGCCTAGCCCCTAGAGCCCACATCTGGAATTTGAGTTTGAGGACCAAGTGTGGATTGTGCTGATGCTCAACAGACAAGAGGTAATGAGGATGATTGTTGATGTGGTTATTGTTATTACTTATTAACATATAATATATTTTTATTACTTATTAATTTTATTGTATGCTATTTAATTTCATTGCTTTTAGTATGTAATATATAATTATATATTGTTTAGTTAGTAATATAGCCATATACTCTTTCGTTCAAAATATTTGAATTCGCGTATATTGTTTCAAAAGTTATGTGTTTCATTTGAATTGCTATAAATGGGTATATTCCTGTCGGGGATTGAAGAACCCCTGCCCGGTCAACGGATCAGTCAACAAACCCCTAACTCGAGCTCAAGCTGTGAGGCCTCTGACCGTGTCGTTGACCACGCGGCTCCCACTCGACCTCGAGCTAGGGGGTAAGGAACCAGCTCCCGTCCGAGGGGGTCAAGCTCGGGGATCTAGGTCGAACATTCATACCGACGGTTACCAAGATCCTTAAATGATGGAGTCAAGCCAGACGTGGGCGACAATTCCAAGGCGGTTATGACCCAACTTTAGTGCGCATGAAGCCATTCTTTCGGGAATCTCTCCGGTGCTTCGTAACTGATCGGAGAGGCATAAACCCCCGAGATTTAACACAAGGGCAATACACACTCAAGCCTTGCATTTCACGACACACACACTCAGACTACAGGAGCTCAAGCTAGAGAGCATTCCTTGTACTCAAACATAGTGAATTTCTCCGCCTCTGGACAAGACTGGAGTAGAGTTATTACCTGTTCTAGAGGCTCGAATCAATATAATTCTCGATGTCTCCCTCTTTTCCTTTTTCCTCCGACCATCGGAATGATGAGTCCGTTTCCTCAGTGAGCGAAGCCAGTTTCGGGTCCTGCATTTACATCAACCCCCATACACTTCTGCGGTCAGGCGTTCCCGATCGTCGACAATTCCCTAAAACTAAAATTTACAAAAAATAAACCCAAATTTAGTTTGAATTCACTCATTTGAAATTGTAGTGCCCAAGCTCCGGAATGCTCCATTTCGACGTCACACACACACATACATATCTATACACACACTTAGATGATCTTATATATTTATATACTATAAGGACATCCGCACGAAAAACTCTTTACGTCATGAAATAGATAGAGGAAGTATATATGTGTGTGTTTTTTTGCTGGACCGAGTTAGAGGCTTACGGCTATCAATCAGTGTCGAATCTGAAAGTTGCACAGCCGTGGAAAAAGCGGTGTGGACGGCCTTACGTACGTCGAAGTTTGATCATTAACGGATGACAGCTCCGGTTCCATACGTGGATGGATGGCTGTGAAGAAACAAACAGATCGAATTAATACTCCACTCAATCCTTATAGCGCAGGCAGGCAGGCCTGCGAGACAATTTATAAAATGGCGACTTTTTTGCTAGCTACTAGAACTTCAACTACTTGTTATTCCATCCATCGATCTGATCGACAGCTGCATGCTTTTACACACACACAGAGACACACAGCAGCCTCTGATCGCGATGGTTGCATCTGCCGTGCGTCTGGGTTTCCCTTTCTTACCATTAAAAGTGTGAACTACTTATTTCAGTAGCTAATCACGTTCACACGAGTGCGTGTATGTACGTATGTGTACCTAGTTTCTGCATGGTCGACCGATCAGCGGCTGAACGGTACGGCTGCCCCATTGCAGATTCGACTTTTGATTGTTGCTGATCTTATCGCAAGGGACGATATATGATCACAGATAAATAGCCAGCCACTATGAACGTGCTGACGCATCGTACCAAATCCACACGGTACACGTGGCCGGTACAGATCCGTTACAAGAAAAAAAGATTAATTCAAAAACATATAGTTTTTGTGAGATGAAAATAAAACGCGCACTTTTTTCTAGTTTACATATGAACTCGCAGTTGCATGAAATTACCCGTAAGAATAATCGCCGGCGCTGCGCCAGCTAATCTCTCTTGTCTTCCACCTTAACATGCTAGTGCATGCATCACTTCTTACCTCTAATACTTCTAATTAAGAGTTAGTGGTGGTCGTCCGTTTTTCTTCAGTATACCTGATCTATGAATAGCTGAGATAGAAGGGGATTTATCCCGTTCGTCCCGCCCATTCCTCTCATCTTTGTACGGGTCGAGATATGCTCCGCTTGATATGTGTATAAAAGAAATTGTACTTTATTGTATAACTTACGATCCTTTTTACTTATATATATCACTCTTCAAAATATACTCCGCTTAATATGTGTATAAAAAAATTATACTTTATTATATAACTTACTATCCTTTTTATTTATATATATATCTTTTTTTTTTAAATCGTTGCAAAACCTGAACACCCTAGTATTTCTCTCATGTCTCGGTCTCGCTCGCACCACAAGATCCAGATTTTGAAAGCGAGTAACGAAGGCGTGGACCTGGTCGTCTCGCTGGCAAAACCCGTTCGGCTAACCGAGCGGAAAAGCAGTTAACGGCGCGGCCGGGCAGTGGAAGCCTGACTCGGAAAGCCACCGCGCGGGCCCACCTCTAACGCGAATGTACAAACACACGCATCCTCCTCTACCATGCATCACCGACAGTGGGCCCTATAACCCGCTCTACGCCCGGTGTCAGTGAGGCGCAATGGGCAAGGAGCCACGTACAAGTACACCACCCAGAGAGTCAAGGCCGAGGCGCGCGCGCCACGTGTCCCGGCCGGCCGATATTTACGAAATGGCAGGGGAGTGACGTGGGCCCCGGACGCGTCAGCGTTAACGGAGGCCGGCGACGGCGTCAGTGACTTGCCGCGCACGCGGGCGGGAGAAGAGCCTCCACCCGCACGGACACGCGTGAACCTCGTTGGCTTTTTATTTTCAGTGGGCCCCACACTAGCAGTGCATCTGCTCCTATCCTCTGCAGGCCGTGGGGCATACATATTTGTTTGCCAGCAGTATGGCCCTGTGCTGTGGCTGCAGCCATGTCGTGTGAGTGAATGTGTGATACGGCCACAAACGCACTACACACGGCAGCAAACAAGCAGACATAACAAGAGCTCGCACTCCCGTCGTAGGGTTAAGTGTAATATAGGTTAGTTTGGAGTAGTTTTTGTATGGCTTTTATTTAAAAGAAAAATAGATTGTATCTTACAATTAGATGCTGCCATCTACTTGATTTTGCATATTTTAACTTAGATTCTTTGGGTTCCACCTCTCCACTAGTTGCCGTAGGCCTGAGCACTTTTGCCGCCGGCCCAAGGCCCGTCCGTCACCCTTGTCCGTGGCCGACGCCGATTAACACAGACAGTCAAGATTGGCGAACAACCAAATTCTCCAGCCAGCAGCCTTTTCAAACAGCTGACTACAGTCCAGAATCTGCACGATCAAAAACTACCATGAGGGGGTTATAATCATGTGTGACGATTTGTCTAAGTGTAGCATAATCACATGTAGTATCACTTGGCTGTATTTCTATATATTTATAAAGTAAAACATGGTTATATATAATTTTATTTTTTAAAATTCACATCATCAAACAAAACATACCTATGCACGATTTGGTGGATGGCTTCATCAATAGGGTAGAAATAGGGATAACTCCAACTCCACGTGTTTATGTTAACAGCTGATGTGGAGTAACAGAATCGTCCCACTATAATGTACACTAGATTGAATCACGCGATGCTTGCATGATTTAAAAAAAGCATAAACGCGATTTCCAATTCATTTATAAACTCGATTTAATCTGTGTTTTCTAAGAAAGCCTTTTTCGTTTTTTAAGAAAACCGTGCGAAAAAATCGATGAAAGGACCTAAACGCGATTTCCAATTTAGCTATAAACCGCGTGTAGAGACCTAAACGGAATTTCGGAATTTATCGGGTCTATCTTACTTAAAAAATGGAGAAAGGACCTAGACGTAAGGAGCAAGAACCTGTTTGTTACGTTTTTAGACACGTGGCCCCTCTGATTGCTCGGGAATTCTTGCGCCTATTAGATGGTGTATATGCGTAAGCTTCTTATGATCTTTTCTATTTAAATTAAGTTTACTTGCGCACTTCACACCTTTATCCCCATGTAGAAGGATGTGTTATTATTAATTTTTCTTGATAAAAGTTTAACTATCGTTGAAGTTGGGCTTTCGCCGATTATAAACTCACTTCCGAGTTAGCATTCAAGTGAAAAAAAAGCAACCAAGTTCTCGATCACAGTTGAACGTATGTAAACCTTTCTTCCACCGTGTAGATGATCGGTCTACTTGTAGCCAAACAATTATATGGTTTCTTCAAAAGCAAGGATAAAAGTAATTCGATAGATTCTTAACTAAATTGAAAGGAAATTACTGTAGGATGATCTACGTTAGCAACCCAAGTTATCCAGTAAATATCTTGTACGAAAGAAACTTGTGTACGTAAAACGGTGGCAACATCCATGGTACCCACAGCTCCGGTCCCTGGACCTTAAAAAAGAAAAAAAAAACCAAACCAAAAAATGAGATAAAAAGTTAAAAAAAAAATGTGTGTTTGGACATGGCGAATCCACGAGGGAGGAGAAAGAAAGAAACGAAAGGAGGGAGAAGCAACGACTTGTGCGCGTTCCTTCGTTCTCCTTTTGACCACGCGAGCACAGCAACACAAAAAACAATCCAAAGCAACACACACAGAAAAAAAAAAAAACTTCAGTATTGAGCAAGCAGACGAGAGCGATACCCACACATGGAGATGAGAGAGACCATCCCAGCTTCGTCTCCTACTTCCCTTATCTCTTTCAATCTCACCACCTCCTCCCTCATCTCCATCCTCCATTATTCCTCTCCGCCCCCACATCGTCTCTCTCTCTCTCTCTACATATACCCCCCCCCCCTCCTCCTCCTCCTCCTCCTCTTAACCCAACCAAGAAGCGTAACCACCTCTCCCCATCCCTCCTAGGAGGAACGCAAGTCTTTGACTCTTCACTAACAAAGAACTCGTCTTTTACACACGCCGTCATGTGCTCTGGACCGCGCAAGCCGTCGACCCCGCCGCCGAATACCACGACCACGACGATGGCAGCGAAGGACTCGGCGGTGATGGCCTCTGTGCTTCTGGAGCTGGCGGCGGCCGATGACGTGGTGGAGTTCAGGCGGGCTGTGGAGGAGGAGAAGGTTTCTTTGGACGCTGCGTGCTTGTGGTACGGGCCCTCGGCGGCCGGCCCGGGCCGGCTCGGGCTCGAGCGCCGGACGCCGGCCATGGTCGCCGCGCTGTACGGGAGCACGGCGGTGCTAGCGTACGTGCTGTCCGCCGCGCCGTCCGAGGCCGGCCGCGCGTCGGACACGGACGGCGCCACCGCGCTCCACCTGGTGGCGGCCGGCGGCGCGGCGAACGCGGTCGCGGCCACGCACCAGCTGCTCGCGGCGGGCGCGTCCACGGACGCGCTCTCCGCGTCCGGACTCCGCGCCGGCGACCTCCTCCCGCGCGGCTCCACCGCCGCGGAGAAGCCTCTCCGCCTCCTGCTCAAGTCCCCCATGGTGTCTCCCTCCTTGTCCCCCAAGAAGTCCGTGTCGCCGCCGGCGACGGCCGCGGCGCAGGAGCCGAAGAAGGAGTACCCGCCGGACCTGACGCTGCCGGACCTCAAGAGCGGGCTGTTCAGCACCGACGAGTTCCGCATATACAGCTTCAAGGTGAAGCCTTGCTCCCGCGCCTACTCCCACGACTGGACCGAGTGCCCCTTCGTGCACCCCGGCGAGAACGCGCGCCGCCGCGACCCGCGCCGCTACTCCTACAGCTGCGTCCCCTGCCCCGAGTTCCGCAAGGGCGGGTCGTGCCGGAAGGGCGACGCCTGCGAGTACGCGCACGGCGTCTTCGAGTGCTGGCTCCACCCGGCGCAGTACCGGACGCGCCTCTGCAAGGACGAGGTCGGCTGCGCGCGCCGCATCTGCTTCTTCGCCCACAAGCCGGAGGAGCTCCGCGCCGTCAATCCCTCCGCCGTCTCCGTCGGCATGCAGCCCGTCTCCCCGCCGCGCTCGTCGCCGCCCAACGGGCTCGACATGGCCATGCTCAACCCCTCCTGGCCGTCGTCCCCGGCGAGCCGGCTCAAGACGGCGCTCGGCGCGCGGGAACTCGACTTCGACCTTGAGCTGCTCGCGCTCGACCAGTACCAGCAGAAGCTATTCGACAAGGTGTCGAACGCGCCCTCGCCGAGGGCCATCTGGGGCGGGGCTGGCGGCCTCGGCTCGCCTCTCACCGGCGCGGCGGCCGCGAGAACCGTGCCGGACTACACCGACCTGCTTGGCTCTGTGGACCCGGCCATGCTGTCCCAGCTCCACGCGCTGTCGCTAAAGCAGGCCGGCGACATGCCGGCATACAGCTCCCTTCCGGACACGCAGCTGCACATGCCGACCTCGCCGATGGTGGGCGCTAACACCGCGTTCGGGCTCGACCACTCCATGGCGAAGGCCATCATGAGCTCCCGCGCTTCGGCGTTCGCCAAGCGCAGCCAGAGCTTCATCGACCGCGGCGGCCGCGCCCCGGCCACGCGCTCGCTCATGTCGCAGGCCACGACCGGCGCCCCGTCGATGCTCTCAGACTGGGGCTCGCCGGACGGCAAGCTGGACTGGGGCGTTCAGGGCGACGAACTGCACAAGTTCCGCAAGTCCGCGTCTTTCGGGTTCCGCGCGCAATCCGCCATGCCGGTGGCCAGCTCAGCCACCGCGGCCGAGCCGGACGTGTCATGGGTGAACTCTCTTGTCAAGGACGGCCACGCCGGCGACATATTTGCGCACTGGCCGGAGCAGGAGCAGATGGTGGCCTAATTTGATGATCATTGGCTCATAGCACCTAGCTGACCAAAGTTCTTTCCTTCAATTATTTTCCCCCCTTTGTTTGCTTAATTTGATTCATATGAGATGTTTTTTTAGTACATATAGGCTGTTCACAATAATAATATTGTTCATCAACAAGAAGCATGGATGCCCAAAGGGAGCTCTAGATTGATGAAGAACAGCCAGTAGTACTTTCTCGTTTTTTTTTCGCCTTTCTTCGGTTTTATAAATAGTTGTATACAAGAATTCCAACAAGAGTTTATTTACTCTATATCTATATATGTTTAGAGAACTGCAAGATTTGATTCATGTGGTATCTGTTTTTTGAAAAAAAAAACTATGCAAAATTCTATTCTTATCAGTTGTACTCTTCTCATGGCTAAGTACTAGCTAGCGTCATTGGATATGTGTATCATCAGTATATATTCTTGGTTCTTCTTCCATGAGCATATCTTCCTTTATTTGATTCCATTTCCTAAACGAGTGGATTATAAGCCATCTGCAAATTTGATATAGCTTCTCCTTTTCAAGTGGCTGGTGGGTCATAGGATGAAAACTGCAAAGCAATCATAGGTTAGTTTAGTGGAGATGGAGACTCACGCACCAATTATTATTAGTACTGTTATTGTTATTATATCTGAAGGGAAGGAGCCATGCACCTAAAGCATACACAAAGGTTAACTAAACAATTGTGGTTGTGGGTTACGCACAAAACACAGAAATCAGGCCCCAAAATCTGGGCATAAGTGCCACCAAGATATATTAGAGCATGACAATCTTCGATTGTTCTCTTTTTTAATGTTGCCAATGTTGATTTTTGCTTTGACAAAAACATGTTCTTCTAGAACATTGAATTTTCCCCTTTTCATGTACAGAAGCATTTCCTTTCCTTCTTTGTTTTTCTTTTTTTTTTCGTGGTATTGTCGTCCATGCTGTCTCTGGATTTTTTTTTTTATGCGAGCGCAGCTGTTGTGTTTGGATATTCCGGATACTGTAGATGTGCTGTATTCAATTCATAATCATGTTCAAGTGTTGTTGCAGTTGGAGCATATTTTGGAGTACTCTATGTCTATCCAGATATCTAAGCCATTAACAATGCGAGTAGTGCTACCCTACGCTATACTGTTGGAATCATTTCTAACGGTATAGCAAGTTTTCTTAGGTTTCAAGGTATTATAGTATGTTTCACTAGGTTTCAAAGTATTTTATTCACGTTTCGTAGGTTTCATTCGGTTTTAAAAGAGTTTCAAATAGATTTTATAAATATTTCAGCATGTCTCAACAAATTTCAATGAATTTCTAATATGAAACTACAAGTTTTGTCGATTTTTAAATCTGAAACTTGATTTAAAACGAGATTCAAAATAATTTTAACTGAGTTTCAAGAGGATAACTTCAAAGTTTCACAAGTTTGATGGAAAAACAAATGAAAACCAGTTTCATGAGATTCACTAAATATTCAAAAAATCAAGTATGTTTCGTAGGATTCGCATATCTAGATGAAACACTATGAAACTTTATAAAACTTATATGTGAAACTTATCCATGAAACATGGAACCTACTGAAACATAGTCGTGTAGACTATCAATACTTGATGAAACTGTAAACTTAGACGTGGAACTATTTGATGAAACCTCATAAAACGTATTAACGAGACATTAGTGGAACGTTACGAAACTTAAACATGAAAAATTATGATACTTGAATCTATTGCAACGCATAAAATATCGTGAAACCTTATGAAACTTGTCTATGAAACGTTGAAAATCCTTGTGCACCGTTAGAAATCTAGGGAACAGGTATACCGTTCCCTAGTATTTCTGCTGTCCAGCCTCTCATTGTTGTTAGTGATCTTATTTATTTCTGCATCATGAAACATGTTTATATCAGTGTGGTTATTTACTAATGTTTTAAGTTTATTTGTTCTATATATTCTTTTGTAGTTGCTTCTACTTGCCTTCTCTGTTCTTTTTCTTGCTACCCACCCAATTTCTTCTAATCTACTCTCTGAGCCTGCAATTTACAGTACAACTGAACACCCAACTTGGAATTTACTTACCAGCTAAGGATCCAAGTAATCTATATATTTACTTACCAGTTAATTTGGATGCAGTCAAACCATAGTCTGCAAGACTAACGCAATAGCTTAATTAACATGTCCAAATGATACGAATATTGAGTAAATTAAAACCTACTTGCGTCACAAGGAGGATTCTGGTTGGATAACCAATTGAATAATTTGGTCTTCGTTTCTATGAGAGACATTCAAACCTTCCTCTGAAAGCAATCTGAACTATTTTATCAGTTTGACGAACGGCGACGAATCCTGTTCCAGATAGATTTTAGATTATGTGAGCCATTAGCATGAGACGTCCCATCCTATGTCAAGTTCTTATCTCCAAAAGCTGATTAAGAAATGGAGCAACTTTCCTCCTCATGGGACTTATTATATGCGCATGCATTTTGTCATCGATGTCGACATCGTGAGACCTTTCTTATGGAATGGATACATCATTGATGCCTTCTTTCTTGAAACTTCCCGACAAATTATTTCCTTGTTTTTTGTCTCGAGAAGAGAAATCAGAGTGTCCAACCTCTCTGAAAGTTTCCTTTCATACTGCAACTTTGAATTCTCATTTGTTAAGGGGCCATATCCTACACAATCAAACGATCTGAAGCATCCAATCTATATCCAACGCTGGCTGCTGGCAGAGGATGTTTAACAAATTTCAGGGGCGGGGAGAGAAGAGATGGAGGGTGAGGTGGGAGAGTATAAACGTAAAAACAGCAACCAGTGTTGAATATAGATTAGGTGATCCAGATTGCTTAATTGCACGCTTGCACACATATGAGTGATTATACAGGATATTTCTCCTTTGTTAAGACCACTCCAAGAACACACAGCATCTTATCAAGAGGCTGTCCGTTGAATCTGATCCGTTCTAATCCACGGCGCCTCCGACAAATCTCACAGTATCACGAAGTACATTATTTATATTCCTGTGGAAGACTCAGTTTACTGCGGTTGGTGAGGCTGGGAAGTTTATCGAATTACCAGTTTATATCAACTAACATGAACCTTTGGGCAAAAGCATTTACTAATTTATATAAACTAAGTCATATGTTATTGGGTTATTGAGGTGCTAGTACATCGAGCTGAATAGAGAGA
Source organism: Guadua angustifolia (assembly GCA_036346375.1). Classification (NCBI taxonomy): domain Eukaryota; kingdom Viridiplantae; phylum Streptophyta; class Magnoliopsida; order Poales; family Poaceae; genus Guadua; species Guadua angustifolia. Next base: position 25,014,270 of record CM070509.1, on the reverse strand, counting down.
GAGAGAAAAAACATGTACAGTTTCATAGCATGGCCCAGCTGTTTGGAGACAAATATAATTCAGGTTCTTGAGGTCTTCAGGCTCAAGAATTTCTGAACCTATCTCCATTGCAATGTTTGCATATTTCACCTCATGTTGTTGGGATCATCCTCGACCAGATAATCGCGTCCGGAGAGATGGATCGCTTCATCCTTGTTCAGTAGTCTCTTATTGCCCGCCTATTCTGAACATTTTTGCAATATGGGTGCTTCTTGGAGATGGGGCAGAGAGGGGAAGCATGTACAATTTCAGTAGGACCTTGGCAGCATCAGCTCATCTGTTGCCTCACGTATGAGCTGATCAAGGATCTCTGCCTCCATCTCAGCTGCAATGTCGGCATCATCCCTAGTTACCCACTTCATGTCATTCAGATTTTCCTCAACCAGCCTGCAAATGAGTTGCCAAATGCCAGTCACATCTGGGGTGATCACCTCAGCCTTGTTCACCGCTCTCCTGTTCCTCCTCTCCCTGTCTGAACATTTCGAGACATGGCAAGTGCTCCTTGCAGGAGACAGGTTGTTGAAGTCATCGAAGTCGGGCTGCAGCCGCTTCAGCTGAGCCTGAACTTCTTCTGCAGATAGTAGATACAGTGACCATGCTGCCTGTCAGTAACACGAACAAACAAACAAACACCACATGCTATACGCGGCAGAATTGATGTCTAACTAAAACAACTTGACAAAACACTGCATCTTGCTGTACAATGAGAACGATCGATCGGTACTCGGTTTGCGACTTTTTTTTTACGGTGCCTGAATTCTGAAATGAATTGGAGGACCAAGAAAAGTGACTATCAGCTACAGTGTCTGCCGCTAGCTTTTAGTGATGTGTAACTATCAGGGAGCTGGCTGCACAGCTTTTGCAGTTTTCATCCCAAACAGGGAGAAATGGTTAAGAGGTTGAGAGACTTGGATTACGCCCTCTTGGGCCGTTTAGAACACCACTTAGGGCTAGAGATAGTTGCATAACCAAGCCTGACTGAGACATGGACGACAAAATTGTCCTTGTTGCAATTAATAATCAATCCATAAACCTAAAAGCACTATATTCCCTGGCGAATTACAAATAGGTGCGAAAATGAACCGTAATCCTCATGAAGCCATCTGAATTTTCTAGCTGATTGTACTATTTCAGATTCCCAGTTTTTTTTAGAAGAAAAAAAGAAACCTGTGTAAGTCAATTTTCATCACAAATTGTACTCCAGTTTTGATCTTTCGGGAACAATCACTTTTTCAAGTTGCCTTATATTTACAAATTGGTGAAAATGAGCCGCCATTGCTACCATTTAAAGTTTGCACCATCTGAATTTTACTACCTGATTGTACTATTTAAGCGGTTTAAGTTACTGTTCATCACAAATTTTACTCCAGTTTTGAACTTTTAATCTGACGAAACTCATCAACCAAACAACTAAACAAGCAATGCAGTAAGCGAGCGGGACGAACCTGAGCTAGGCGAGCAGGGCTCTGCTTGCTCCACTTCATCCAAGGAACACGAAGTGGTGGTAGTGGACGACTCCTGCCCATCTCGCGACTCCAGCACCGACACCGGGCTCGAATTCTGCAGGCCGCACTCGCCGGCGCACTCCGCCGCCGCCCTCCTGCTCCTGCCCGACTCTGACTCCGCCTCCTCGTCGCCGCAGTACAGCAGCTTCCGGCGCCTCCGCCTCTGTTTCTTGGGTATGTCCCTCCTCTTGCCGCGCCTGGCGATCTCCGCGTCGTCGTCATCGTCGTCGTCGCTTCTCGAGGCGAGCAAGAATAATCCCCCCTTGTCGTTGCGGTGGTGCTCCTCCGGGCTGAAGCTGAGGAGTAGGAACTCATCGTTCTCCTGCCTGAGGTACGTCGGCTTCTCCCTGAACGACGCCGACGCCCTGATCACTCTCGGCTGCGGCAAGTCCCCGAAGCAGGACGGCGACGGCCACCCCTCCGCCGAGCTCGCCGACCGGCTCCGCCGCAGCGGCTGCTGGTCGCGCGCCTCCACCGGCATTGTGTCGAGGCCCATCAGCCTGGCCACAATGCAGGGGCTCCTCCCCTCCGGCTCCGGCTCCGGTGTCGGATGCCGGGCTGCAGTGTCACCGTGCCGTGCAATTGCGCCGCCTCCGGTGGTACCGCTGTTGTTGGTGGCAGCGGCATTGGCGGTGGTGTGGGCACAGAGGAGGCGGCGCAGGAAGTCGAGAGCGAAGGAGGAGGAGGCGAGCTTGGCCATGAAAGGGGCGAGGCAACGAGCTGCTCAGAGCTCGATGTAGCCTGCCATGGGAATGGGCATGGATGGAGTCAGTGTGAATTTGGTGCCTGGAAGCTTGAACTGGATGGATGGATGAGGAGGGAGGAATGTTTGTTTTGCTTGTGCTGTTGTGCAGTTTGCTTGCTGCTGTTTTGAATTGCAAGTGGAGGGAAAAAGAAGGAAAAAAGGGGAAGGAAGAAGCAAACTAACTTTGGAATGGAATGGAAGGAAGAAAAGGGAAGGAGCCAGTGTGTGAATGTGTTGCTGTGATGCTACTGTAATAAATGTTTGAACATTTCAAATACTCTAGTCCTTTTAAGTTTATAGCGTGTATTTTTTTTTTACATAGGCTAACTAAATATCGAAAATACTTAGACTACCTGGTTATTATCTCTAATCACTATATTCAATGCATGCATGCAGAGAATATGAAGCAAAACAGGATATTTGTTTGAGGTATAAAGAGAAAATCACACTAATTTTATATTAACATGTGAAATATGCCTTACATGTATAAATAAAATATTAAAAAAAAACATGCCCCGTAAACTTGGACGAATGGAGTAGTTCCAATATCTTTTACTATGCATTAAATTCAATATATATCATTCGTTTTTTCCGATTCAATTGGTATTTATTTACGGTTCCTCGAATGGTAAAGTAGTAAAAATATCATCAACAAATCAATTACTAGATTTGATTTCTGCTACTCACCTATGCTACTAGTGTTTCTTTCAAAATAGATGTACTGGGACGAAGCTAGCAAGTCAATATTTTTCAACGTCAAGCAAGTGTGAAATGATCAATACTAAAAGGATGAGGGGAGGGGGCGATTGCGGCTCTGCCTCTGCGTTTGAGAGGGGAAGACAGCAAGCATACAGCCACAGCAGCAACAGCCGCTTTGCTTTCGTATGAAAGCCCGGGCTCACCTGTCTTCTATTTTTTAAAAAGATAATTTATCTCTACTACTTCTAATTAGAAGTTGGTGGCGATCGTCCGTTCACCTTTAAAACATCTGATAATTAGAGTGACGGTATTTTTTTAAATGCTAATAAATAGAGTGGTATAATATAAATTATTTTTTACTGTATAAGAACACACAACTCACGCGCCATACATACACAGGTGCACGTTCTCTGCACGAATTTAAAAGCCTGGGAACGCGGGAATCTATTTTTAATTTTTTGGTCTGAGACGTGTTGACGGAAAATACGATTGAGGACGGGGATCACCTCACCAGCGATCGAGGTCGAACGCTGTAGGCGTAGCCAACTGAGTTCTATTCTACTACCTGTCTTGTATCTGGTACGAGTAACGCCGCTCGCAATGGATGCGATGCGATGCGACGCGATAGAGGTGGATTGATGGATGCATGGTTGCAGCGGAGTGCAGTGCGGTGCAGGTCTGAAGACGACGAGCTGAGCTGCGTGGCCCAGCTCGTGCGGTGTTCTGCTCTGGCAATGGCAGCCTCCTCGTCTGCTGATCGATTCCGTCGTGTCAGTCAAGGTCTTTATTGCAGCAGCAGTTGCTGCAGATTTCAGCTGCTCTCCGTTTTTGTACTTTTGGGTTGCACAAACCACCCATGATTCCATGTTTTTTTTCTACGAATCGATTATTGAAGACTACTACCTCAACTGCAGCATCCATCTGGAGGACTGACGCCTCCGTGCAACTCTAACATGTGATGGGATTGGCATACATGCCGTGAAATACATTAGTTTCAAAATTTTGTCCCAGAAAGAGAGTACAAATCCTGGCAAAAGTAAAAATAAAAAAATAAAATCACTAAAGTATTTTGGAGCAGATTTGGGTCCATACCTCTTAAAAATGTCATCTTCCAAGAAAATTTCCTGAAAACAAAAATTTTGAGATGTTTTATAACAATAACAAAAACATTGGCAGATTTTTTATAAAAAATATACAAGTTTGATCATGATCTGAAAAACCTATGGTGCCAACTTTAGTAGTCTTGGATCATCAAGAAAAAATTCCAAAATAATTGAGCTTCATTTGTTATGTTTGAAAAATCAAAAACAAAAAAGAACATAAATGAGATAGTAACAGTGTCAGAATTTTACAAATTCGCTTGAGTGTGATCATGATCCAAAAATTTTAGAAGAGCTTAAGAATTCCCTCAGCACCCTTCTTGAAAAGTTTTAAAAATTCTAAACCTTTTTTGGTTGCTCAATCAAATCTATAGAAGCAATACATATATTTAGCCAGGCTTTTATCAAGATAGTAGCACTGTCAGAATTTTTGAAAATTGTTTAGGCATATTTGTCATCTAAAAATTTTATGGAAATATTAGTCATGCATCAAGATAATTAACAAAATTTTTAAAAATTTTCTAACATAGCTTGGATTATTATTTATTCAGTTGAAATTTGTTGGTAAGGCTTTTATCAGGACAATGGTACTCACTAAATTTTTAAAATTATTTAGGGTTGATCATTATCTGAAAATTTTATGAGAACATCATTGATACATAAGGACCATTCACAAAAATTTTCAAAAATTTATAATGTGGTTTGAACTATTTTTAATTCAGTTGAAATTTATTGGTAAAGCTTTTATCAGGACAATAGCACTTTCAGAATTTTTAAAAATTCCTTAGGTTTAATCATCATCTAAAAATTTTATGGGAAATTTAGTGATGCGTCAGGACCATCAAAAAAAATTTTAAAATATTTCTAACGTAGTTGGCCTATTTTTCACTCGGTTGAAATTTACTAAAATCTTGAAAATCCTTGTTTAAAAAATTCCATATTTGAATTTTGTATTTTAGATTTCATCAAGATTTCTGTCTGAAATTCTAAAAGCTCACCGAAAATTCAGATTTTGGTCATCTTCAAGATATGACCTGAAACCGAAATTTGAAAGCTTGGCAATACAAGGTGGCATTCAAGTTTCAGTTCGATGATTTTTAACGAAGTTGCGCGCAAAGCACAACATGACACAAATTTTTTGGTAAGACTGGTACAACATGAATGACATCATCTAGGGTCTAAGAATTTAGCACAATGGCATAATTGACTGGGATGTACCTACGCAAGCCTACTATAAAAGCGGCAATTTTATAAAAACAACATCTTATCTATAGTCTAGGCTATCATCAACTATCTTGCCCTAATGATCCAGTCCATCAATAAATACTACATTTTCTCTTCACCTCCTCCTATAACCCATCCCGTGTAGTCGCCATCTTCCCGCGCCTCTGTTGTCTCCTCTCCCCCCCCCCTCTCGCGCTCCTCCACCCCTGATTCCTCCCAACACTGCCACTTCCCCACCATCCCATGCCATCCCCTCCTCACTGTCCCACGTTGCCTCAGTGCAAAAACCAACAGCCTTCGATCATGCTGTTGTCGGATACGGCTTTGTGCCACCAGCTTCGCTGCCTGTCACGAGGAAAAAGACGGTGCCAACCTGAGAGGAAGAAGACGACAACAGTGCCGAATCTCAATGATCCTCACCTCCTCGCGTGCCAGATCCAATGATCTTTAGCCATGCTGTCGCCAAATCCAGCTTTCCCATATGTAGGGTCGAGGATGCACCTAGAGGGGGGGGGGTGAATAGGCGTTTTACAAAATTCGATCGCTCACTAAACAATTCGCTCTAATCAACCCCTATGTCAAAACCTAATCAAATGTATGCGGAAGCGATAAATAGGTTTTGACAATTAAAGCCTAAATCAACTAGGCTCACTATGTGCACTATCTAAATTATGTCTCTACACAAGAATTGCTAAATCGATCAACTAAGTAATACTAGCAATTCTAATTCAAGCAATTGATAAATATTCAATAATGTAAAGTGCTTGAATATAAATGAGACAAGAGACAACCGATATTTTTCCGTGGTGTTCGGAGACTTGCCGGTCTCCCCTAGTCCACGTTGAGGCAAGCCCACACTTGGACCGGCTCCCGCTCGAGCACCCGCCTCTTTCCACTAGTCGTGGTTTTTCACGCTCGCGCGTAGGCTCAACCCGAACCTTCACAAACTTTGCCGGGGCTTCTCATAATCCTTGAGAGCTCCCGCAAGACGACGCCCCTCGCCGTCTAGGAGTCGGCAACCTCCAAGAGTAACAAGCCGCTCTCCGCTTGAACCTCACCGGCACAACAAATGCGCTCCTCGGTGAACACCAAGTGCAACACATGCACAAGGCCTCCTCAAGTGCAACACATGCACAAGAGGCTCTCAATCCTCTTCCTAATTGCAACACATGCAATTAGGGCTCACTCTAGCTCAAGAAGCAAATGGAAGAGGGCAACACATGCACACAACTCCCACACACTCACAATAACTCCACCACTGCCCCAACACCCCAAGGCCTCCTTTTATAGCCTCCAAGCCAAAACTAGCCGTTGGGGTCTAAATGGGCAGAACTCCGAAAATCCGGTGCTACCGCCTACTAGAACCCAGTAGCACCGCCCTCTGGACCAACGGCTACAAAACTAGCCGTTATCAGGAAATCCGGTAGCACCGGCCAACTAGGAGCGGTGCTACCGCTCGCCGGTAGCACCGGCCACAAACCCGGTAGCACCGGACCACCGCAAACCTCAAAAACACACCCCTCTGGAAATATCACACCGGCCAGAGGGGCGGTGCTACCGCTCACCGGTAGCACCGGGCTACCACCACCGGTAGCACCGGCTTCACAGAGAAGACAAGATTTTTCACACTAAAATCATTTCTTCAAAAACCAAATGCCATTCTTTGAGCCATTAGATGATCAACACATGATCATATACTTATGCAAAACACATTTGCACCAACATAGCTCATGCTCAAAGAATCTCAACTAAATTGCAAAAACATATTTCGCAATCAACTCAAGATCTATTCGCAAAACGTATTAAGCAAATCAAACTCGAGTTTATGAGATTAATCCCCCTAGCCATGTGAAGGTCAACACAAGACCCGGTCAACTTGCCAACACCCGTTACAAGCCCCACTCACATGCTCTCGAATTCGGACTCATAAACCTCGGTTTATTCGCTGTGAACTTGCAAATAACGCAATAAACACATTTCATGCTTGAGCACTACTCTTGCAACACATGCAAAAGTCTAGCTCCAAGCAACATCAAATCAAGATGCATGAACTCTCTAATTGCAACACATGCAATTCTCTAGTCCCATGCAACCACAAATCAAACTTCGACTAAAACCAAAACCATACGTATGAGCTCTTTACTCGCAACACATGCAAGCCTCTAGCTCCATACAAACACACAACATAAAATCATGCTTGAGCTCTCTCCTTTTGCAACACATGCAAAACTTAGCTCCAAGCAACCACACGGGTTTTAATAAATATTTGTTTTGCGAACCAAAACGTGAAGCTTCAACTAATGCAACACATGCAAAAGTGAACTTCACGCAAAAGCTAACGCACTAGCTTATCCTATTTGCAACACATGCAAATCAAAGCATTATGCGAAAACCAAATGCAACCAAGCATAAGTTTAACCCATTCGCAACACATGCCAAATGGTTAACCCTCATGCAAAAACCAAATCAACTGATTTGAGCTCGAGTGAACGCGGAATGAGATCATCAACACATGATGAAGCTCAAGCAAAAGGAACGACCCCTCTTAATAGTACGGCGATAAATAACTAGACACAAAGACTACAAAGTCCTTAGCCTATCTAATTATACCTTCGCCGCCGCACGCAAGCAATCCCCTTTGGGGTCTTTATGATCATCACTTTGATACTCCCCCGGGATCTCTACTCGACTCCTCTTCGGGATCCACTCTTGACGCCCATCAACTCATGATGCCGTCCTTGTCCCGTTCTCATCATCTCATCCATCTTTGGACCTAACTCAAACATAACTCAAGAAACTTGTTAGTCCAAGATGCATGGTTGTCTCAATTATCTCTTGCACTCCATTAACACATAATGGATGCCTTTAGATCAATTGAGCACAACCTAAATCAATAGAAATGATTTAATTGTGTCTTTAGTACAATAATGCAACTCATGCTTTATTATACTTAAGAGCTATTCATTTGTCCTTAACTAATCACGGAACACCATCAACACATGATGAAATGTTCTTTAATAATTAATTAAGACAAATGAACTCAATTTAAATTATCATTTAAATTGATATGAGTATATATTAACTACACAAGTTTTCATATACTCATGTTGATGGAAAGTAATGATCCATTATATGTAAATTGTATGGAAGTGATCATTACTCTAAATCATCAACTATAGAATACACCCCACATGTATATGTGCATAAATATGATTGACTTGGAGATAATATGCACATATTCAAATTGATCGTATTGGAGTATATCCTATATTACCATGAGTATACTTATAACTAGGCAATTCAAATATATACTCAAGGATTTAGTTTCTTTGTCTTGATCTTTATATGTGTCAATAACGAATCGATCAATACAAAGAGACTTTCAAGTTAAACTACAAACTCCCCCTAAATATGTGCATCCATGTAATATATGGATTGGGAAACATGATGCACATTTTGTGGTTAATATAACGGGGACATTCATATTTTAACTTGACTCCAAAGTATGCAACTAATACTAGAATGAATATGCAAACATACTTTGGGTTTTCCATTTTTCAATGCGATGAGACTAATCAAAGATATTCTAAATAAACAAGTTAGTCTCGATATAAGATTTGTCATTAATAACAAAATCACATTAATGGATAATCTCAATATTAGATTTGTCATTAACACCAAAACCATAACTAATGAAGGTTGAACTTACACCATACCGTGTCACCATCGTCTCCCGCCATCATATGTACTCCTTCCCCGATGCTAGCGTTTTTCTCACATTCAGCTAAGCTGCATTTCATCCTCGTGGTCACACCGGCAGGTGTCTTGCTTGGTTTGACTTATTTTCTATCCTTTACGATAGCTAAAATGAAACGAATTTAGGCCAACACGGCACAAAGTTGAGATGGGCCAACGCATATGTGTAGTTGCATGCACCGATTAATTCATCTACAAAGCTCGAAGGGTTGGTTTCTCTCGCTTCGGTTGTGTGTGTTGGACATCCGCGATGTGAAGAGCGAGTCGATGCTTCCACACGAGGACCTGGAGGGTGAGCACGGCGTGTGGGTGATGGAGGCCACAGCGGCGGGTGGGGGTTGGGCGTGGCGGTGCGTGCTCGAGGCGGTGGTTGGGGACATATCACGTGGTACTTACACATGTTGTTCGACCACGAGACGCAGGTGGACTTCGCCGGCGCGCGCGGCGAGTTCATCTTAGTGGACAAGGAGAAGTCCCTGCTGCGGTACGACCTCGAGAGCGGCGCCAAGGTGGGGTAGGAATGGCAATCAAACCCACGGGTTCTTCGGGTCGAGTATCCGAGATGGGTTTAGATCGGGTTCAGATTTTAATTTTCACCCGTGGGTACCCATCGGATACCCGAAATACCGCACATACCCATTGAGTACTCGTCGGGTTCTGGGTACCCGCCGGGTTTGGGGTCGGATTTCGGATTCTCACCAGATTAGACTCGGGTTTTTTGGTTCAGGTTTTTTATCAGGTCGGGTTTTGCAAAACCCACACCTGATCTGACCTATTATCACCCATACTACATAAACCCGTCGGATTTCGGGTACCCGCTGGGTTCGGATTCAGGTGTAGTTTTTTACCTGATAGATTGTTCGGGTTCGGGTCGGATTTTTCAATTCGGGTTTTCTGTCGGATCGGATTTTGTAAAACCCGCATCCGACCCGACCTGTTGCATCTCTAAGGTGGAGCTCGCGAGCCTCTCTTCTTCTTCAGGCAGCGCCAGCCTCGCGCGCTCTACAGCCGCTACAAAGCCTTCCCCTTCTTCAGGTCGGACGATTAGTAACTGGCTGCATCTCGACCTCTATTGTTGCAATGTGCTTGCAAATCTGCTTGGCTGGATCATATCGATGCATTTATGTTCTCTTTTGCGACGACATCAATTGCTTCTTCAGTTTGATAATCGCTTCTTCTAAGTAACTAAGTAAGTACTAGGCTATGATCCAGGAATTATATTCCTATTATTCCATCCTAGGAATACTTATACTATGCAATTAAGTTCAAATTTTGAGATGCAATGCAACTGCCATGTTCTCTTTGAGAAATTGCCGTGCATTTATCAGTCGATGCGGCAATCAATAGCGTTTCAATTATCTTTGCGTTTTGCTATGCACGGTAATGGCTGTACCATATACAGTATACTTTTACTTCGTACTGTTGTAGCATGGCACAAGACGAGTAGTTACAGTATTACGTTGAACTGAATTTAACACGATGCTCCCTACTTGCAGGTTTACTGTGTGTATTGTTTTAAAATCTTGTCTATAAATATACGGTGTATTTCATGTTCTAATAAAAAGATTAGTCTCATGTTCTCTTTATACCCAAATAAATATCTAGATTTACTTATATTCTCTATGTGTATGTATCGAATATAGTGCTTAGAGATAACAATTAGTAATAGTCTAATAATTTTCAATATCTCATTGGTCTATATAACAACGGTATGAGTATCATGTCAGTGTTTTTGATCCACCTCGTTGGACCAGCTAGTCCGCAGGCGCATATACCTACGATGTTACGGATTGCTTCTTTCTGCACCCAGTCTGTAAAGGAATCTGTGCAGCTTGATGGAGAACTCAATATTGAAAATATTTTCGTCGATGAGTTACAGTTGCAGACGAAAGCAACAGAACTGGTTTCAGAGTTCAGAAAAAAAAAGGCCATGTGGTTTCACTTCGCCCAAGGAGACAACTAACCAGCAAGGACACTATGCGCACAGTACTAAACAAGAAGTCTTCAGGCTCCACATATTTACAGTTCAACATGCGTGGAGTACTACCTTCCGTCCATTCGTCGTCCATGCCAGGGCCCATCTTACACAAGTGATAAGTTGACAGGGTGCCAAACTAGAAATGCAGGTTGATGAACTCAAAAGGCGCTAAAAACTTGTCCGAAAATTGCATCCATGTGATTACACTGACCAGTGGCTACTGACTACACCCGAATAATGTTCATTCATTCGCATAATAGATTAATAATAACATACTATCCAGCATCAAAGCTAGCATCTAGATGAACCGGCAGCGCAGTCAGCCTCTGGTGACTGGCTAGCACCGTTGCAAGTGAAAGGCTAACATAAACCGCATCAAGAAGATAAACAGTGAACAAGGCGACTAAGTTGGCCATCAGCTTTTGCTGCTTTTTATCCTCAACTGCCTGGTACAAGCCTACTCGCGCTCGATCTGAATGGTCACATGGCTGATGTTGTACTCAGACTTGATGTATCCAATGACCTTGTCGAGCATTTGATCAGCATCCGCTTCCTTGGTGATTGTCACATGGCACGCCAAGAGCACCTTCCCCACTGTGATGGCCCAGATGTGCAACTCATGAACGGCAACCACACCCTCCATATCTCGAAGGCCCCTCTCGAGCCTGCTGGCATCGATCTCGCGAGGCGTGCTCTCCATCAAAACTTCAAGTATGTTCCGCAGCATCTTGATTGTGGTAAACAGTACAATCACAGAGAATATGAGGGTGCATATGAGATCAATAATCTTCCATTCAGGCTTGTACCAGATGATAGCCCCTCCAATCATTACGCCGATGCTCTGGATGGAGTCCCCGAGTACATGCAGATAAGCACTGTGTACATTGATATTACGACGAGCCTTCTTAGCAGCCTTGGAGCCAGACTGGGCATTCTCACAATCAGCATCATGCTTAAGCAATGGTTCCTTGGTATCCTGATGTTGCCCAGTGCTTGAATGGGAGTGGTTATGAGTTTTGATGGTTATACGACTGCCACGGTTGTGCTCTGGGTGATGTACATGGCTCTCCTCATGATCTCCATGATGGGAATGGTCATCATTTGAATCACCATGATCATGGTCATGCGAATGTCCATGGCTGTGACCGTGGCTGTGCCCATGTCCATGCCCATGGTCATGGCCAAGCAAGACAGCCATTATGATGTTAACAAACAAACCAAAAGCTGAGACAGCAAACATGAGGGAGCCCTGAACCTCGCCACTTTCATTAATGAGTCTCACAACAGCTTCATAGACAAGTATGCCGGCAAGGAGCCATATGAGCTGAATGGAAACCAATGCACCAAGAATTTCTATACGGAAAAATCCATATGACTGCTGTGGTGTTGCTTCCCATCCAGCAGCCCAAAGAGAGAACAAAGATATGGCAAAGGCTGCAACATCCGAAAGGAGATGGGCTGCATCAGTCAAGATCGCAAGACTATTTGCTTTGATGCCTCCAACCACTTCGACCGTCATGAATATAATGCAGAGGACTACAGAAATTATGAGCTTCCTCATGGACGCAAACCTCTCTTTTGCATCTTTTGAGGCATTACTGGAGTGAGAAAAATCGCAAGGTGCACCTCTGCAAAATTTGTTCCCAGCTGCTCCAGAAGTTGATGGTGAGATGTCCAATTTCACTTCAGCGATCTGGGCCGGTGATGAATTATGGCTGTCCATCTAAAAATAACATCCAAGTCAATACACAAGTACAAACATGCTGCTAGATCGACTACTCACATGCTAAAAAAAATACATATGTTTTCTGCTAGAACTAGTGTGAAAATGAAGTGATAATAATCCTTTTTTTGTGTCATTGAGGGAGAGGGGAAACACTGGAGCAGCACATCCCTATAGTCAAAATGTCATGGGCATTCTTAAAAATAAATATTATAATTGAACAGAACTTTATGCAGGATCGGCATCAATGAAACATATTAACATATTTTATTACGCAGTTCACACAAAAATGCACAAGTGTACCACATCCTAATTGAAAAATATTAGGTATGGTCAGCTATGGCAAACAATGAATATTAATTTGTTTTGCAGAATATGGCAGTTGTCTGAAGCTTGCTAGCGCAAATAATACAGGCCTCAAAAGTTACTGGTTTCCTGCCCTCCCCCACTAAGTGACAGCATCTTGAAAGGGCAGATAGGTCACACAACAAGCCACCAAGGTCCCCCAAAAAACATAACTAAATACTCAGCAACCCACGCGTGATCACAAGCCAATGTAGAAGATTCGAGCAGGTATTGATAAAACAAAATGAACAAATTTGCTTAAATGGATTCCCCGAAGCAACAGAACAGATTGAGGTTTTCTCTCTGAGGAAAGGCAACCAGCAATCACTAAAACTGCATTCAGGGACGTTCAATATGTCAGTAATATGAGTGGACAGTTGTCAAGGATGCTACTAAGCATTCATATTTAGGCAAGTACGCAAACCTACATTATATCCCATTCATAAATCCGATCACACCTAAAAACCACAGACTATAATCTAAATGGGCATGATGCACAAAATCAATAGTACCAAACTACCAATCTGCAAACAGAAGAGGGCACCCAAGATATTTAAGCAGCATTCAGTTTCAGCGCCAAGGATGTCTCTGCCACCCAAGATCTCCAATCTAATCCACATCTAATTCATCGCAACACAAGATATGCAAGAATAGCATACGAACCGCAAGATGCCGTGCGGAACCAACACACCGCAGGCAGGAAAGGAATCAGAGAAGCGTCAACCTACCATTCATCTAATACTAGCCACCCAGCAAGACCACAAACACAAATTGGCAGGCGCTTGACGCGACGGGAAGCTAGGCTGCCGAATGATATAGGCATATGGCGATAGATAAGAAGGAAAAGAGCACCGGAGTGATTGGTCTATTGCTGACCCGTCACGCCGCTCGCGGACAAACGAGTACCCCTGACGAACACAGCCACCCACGGTGTACAGACCAGCGGAATCGCGGGTCGAGTACACGAACCCAACGCAGAAACGAACAAAGCGATCCCTACCTATGCAATACGGAGAAAGCGACTTCCGATTTACCACCGATTTGTCCCATCTTCTTCTTCTTCCCACCGTCTGACTGACCCGAACCACCCGATCCCCCAAACGCATTCTTCCTTCCCCAATCCTCCACATCCTAGAGAGATCGGTGTGGTGTTCCCATCCAGAAATAATTATCTGAAAAACAAATCCCGGGTAAACTCCCCAAGAACCGATCGCGACCACCGATCATAGCGACCACCGGAGAAGAGATGAATGTCCACTTTAGCCACGACCCATCGATCGATCCGGAACCGCCGAAGGGAGTACACGAAAGAAGTTGTGAGACGAGCAGAGATGGGATACAGCGGTGAGGGGCTAACCTGGAGAGATACGCCACCGCGGTGGCCGCCGCCGCGGAGTTTGGTGGACGGGAGAGAGGCGGAGGGGGAGGCGGTTAATCTGCTAGGGAAGGAGCGAGGGGCGAAACGACAAAGAAGAAAGAATTCGAGGCGAGGAGGGAAGGGTAGTTTGGTCTTTTCATTTGGTCGCTAAAGCTGCGACCACGGGGCAGGAAACTGAGGAGAGAAAAAAAATTTCGGAGCTAACAAAAAAATTTATTTGGTATCGTGCTTCGATTGTGGCAGACATCTCCGGTAGCGGAAATATGAGCCATTACATTACTAGACAGAGTAGCGTGCTATTGCACGCCGTGCTGTGTGTGCGTGGGAAAAAATCGACGAAAGGACGTAAACACGATTTTCAACATATTTCTCTCCCGGAAAGCAATGAAACCGAGTTACGGGAGAAAAAATAGAGTAAGCGTCATTGCCGCACGCCGTGTTGTGTGGCGTGGGGAAAAACCGACGAAACGATGCAAACGCGATTTTCAACATATTTCTTATACTGAAAAATGTAAGAAACCGAGATACGGGGAAAAAATAAAGAGTTAAATTGTAGAAATATCTCTTTCGGAATTTTCAGGAAATATCGGAGGCCGAGGTGGAAAAATGAGGTGGGAAAAGCAGTCTAGAGGAAAAGAGGCGAAAAACTATTAGCGGCGATTTTTTACGAGTTGCACACATATTTACGGTGGCGAAACATTTTTAAGCTAAAAGCGGAGAAAGGACCCAACGTGATGGCACCTTTTAGAGATGCACATATATTTACGGTGGCGAAAACATTTTTTAAAGTGAAAAGCGGAGAAAGGACCTAGGCGTGAGGCGAGGACCTATTTGTTACGTTTTGGACCTATCATTATCTGAAAAAATTAGAAAAGGGCATGTCGCGATTTGAATCTAGCGGGGCCTTTTAAAGTAAATATGCATGCGAGGACCGAGCGAAAAAAAAATAAAAATCTTCCCTCACAAAAATCGCGAAGGACCTATTTGTAATTTTGAGGACCAATTAAGTAATTTTGAGAAACATAGGGGCTTTTTGGAAAAATAGGCAAGAGTGGCGTGGGCTCGCTTCTCTCTCGTGAAACCAGTGACATTATATATAAGATATTACATAGCGCTGGAATGGCAAAACTCGGGGACTCAGCGCGTCCTTGGTTTTCTTGAAAAGACTCGTGTTTCTCAGTGCAATTAAATTCCTCAATCGAATAGGTCCTGAATAGATCGCCAGCTTATATCCCTCGTCAACGAAAAATAAATTCCTCCTGGACTCAACCATGATTCAAAAATTCAAAAAAAAAAAAAATTTCGTCATCTCAGAAATATTTTCCATCTCAAAAAATTATCGTCAAAGAGATATTTCTACACCTTTCTCCGTTTTTCACAGAAAAAATATTTTCGTCACCAGAAATATGTGTGCATCTCTAAGAAGGCTGTCATCACGTCTAGGTCCTTTTTCCGTTTAACCCGGAAAAAATGTTTTCATCTCCAGAAATATGTGTTCAACTCAAAAAAAAGTTATCGTCACTAATAATTTTTCGCCTTTTTCCCTCTAGACTATTTTCCTACCTCATTTTTCCACCTCGGTCTCTGATATTTCCCTAATAATTCGTTGAAAGAGATATTTCTACAACTCTAACTCTTTATTTTTTCCCTCCGTAGTTCGGTTTCTACTATTTTTCGGTGTGAGAAATATGTTGAAAATCGCGTTTGCGTCGTTTCGTCGATTTTTTCCCTACGCCCACACAACACGGCGTGCGATGACGCTACTCTCTATTTTTTCCCGTAACTCGGTTCTGCTTGCTTTCCGAGTGAGAAATATGTTGAAAATCGTGTTTACGTCCTTTCGTCGATTTTTTCCCACGCCCACACAGCACGGCGTGCAATAGCACGCTACCCTGTCTAGTACTAATTAATTTACGGTCACTCTCGCCGAGCTTCTCGTGCCGTCGTGCGCTCTCGCTTCAAAACGCACATGGACCGGGGTTCTTTTAAAATCAACGCCGCATCTTCAGCCGCACATGCACCAAAAAGTTTTTTTTAATCTAAACTTTTCAAATCGAAATTTTTTAAATTGAAAGTTTTTTGAGCTAAAATTTTCTAATTTAAAATTTTTTAATTTACGCTTTTTTGAGTTGAAAGTTTCCTTTTTGATTTGAAATTTTTTGAGCTAAAATTTTAAATCGAAACTTTTCGAACTAAAAGATTTTAAATCAAAACTTTTGAAACCAAAAGCTTTTGAATTGATAGTTTTTGGAGTTGAAACTTTTCAATTCGAAACTTTCTAATTTGAAATCTTTCGATTTAAAACCTTTTGTGTTGAGCCTTTCCTAGTTGAAACTTCCTGATTTTTAATTTTTTTTGATTTAAAATTTTTTTAAGTTGAAACTTCCCTTTTAAAATCTTTAAAGTTTAAATGCTCTAGATTTAAAATTTTGTTTAGAGAGGGAAGGAGGGGGTGGGAGAAGTGATTAGGGGGAAAAAGAAGGGGGAGGTGGATGGAAAAGATGACACATGGCATTCTAGGAAGATATCGTTAAATTTGTTAGTTTGAGGTTAATCTTAAAATAGCCATTACAATAATTTTTTCGGATAGAAGCAAAAGTTGAGAAAAATTAGACAAAGAAAAAAAACCCGAAAACTGTGGTCTGTGATGTGGAGCCCATTCCAATGGTGTCCCTAGGCAGGAAAGAATAGGTTAATAAAGTATTTTTCAGTAAATTTTTCAAAACTATGGTTTCTTATTTAAATTATTAAAAAACTACATATTTGAGTTTCTATTTCACAAAACTACAGGTTTTAGAAGAATTTGTATCACACAACTACAGATTTTAGAATTAACCTTTTTTGTAACAAGTCTGATAGTCTAGGTCCACATGGTAGCCTCACACGCGACACACGAGTGAAACATGAAATGAGATTGTGAGGTTGACATGTTGTTGAAGGTTAGAAATCAATAATAAACTTATAACTTCATATACCTTTTAATTTAGCAGAGTCAGGCACAAAATCAGGGGCACACGATATAGATAGGTTCGGACCTCCGGATGGAATAATACCCTATTCTTGTATGGATGATGTATGGAATCGGTGAACAGAGTACAAAACAGGATGCCTAACTCTAGTTAGAATAGAGATTGAACTTGGAGGTGGCTAGTCTATGGCTAAGGATTTGACAAAGCATAGCTCGTTGGCTCTTGGATGCTCTGCTCGAAAAGTCTTCTCGCTTGTCTAGCTCTGGATGGCTTGTAGTCTGATAATTGCCTCCTTCCCTGGATGCCTACCCTCGTCCTTATATAGCGGGGGTAACCTTATCTCAGGTCGAGTTGTAGTCAGTTTGGGATATTAGATCGTAGCCGATGAGGAGTCCATCGTCGCGAGATCTTCACATCATATCAAACTTCCTTAGATATTATGTGTGCTTGAGTTAGTTTTCTCGTATCGGGAACACGATCGAGTCCTTCCCTGCATGAAGATACCCCTTCCGCGTATATCTTATCCTTAGAACTGGGCCTATGATATCCGGAGTTTCTAGATGCTTGCTTGAGTGTATACAGTATGGTCTTTGAGTTTCCCGTGCTTGTCTATATCCCATATTTAGATATTCGACAGTAGCCCCCGAACTCTGCTTGGTGGAGGGTCCGTTTAAGCACTTGATCGATTACTGCCAAGCTCTGGCTTGGTAGAGTAATGCTTTGCTTGCTTGCGGTCAAACGACTCGAGTAGATTGGGAATCGCTAAGTATCGAGTAGGAATGCGCTGGGTCGAGCACCCTGCGGCCAGTCCAACTCGAGTTCTTAGGGTAACCACATGTTACTTGATGTCAACTCATCGACTTGACTCTAAGCAGAGTTAAAAAAGGTCAGAAAAATCTAAACGTTGGGCATTGAAACATTTATTGTCGTTGCTTGCAATGCCAAGGCGGGTGCAGCGCAATCATTCCATTTTTTTCGCCGATCGAGGCGTTGTGCCATGAGGAATTGAACCGTTCACCTGTAAGGAAGATTTCGGCTTATAAATCCTCATGCCCAGAACTGTAGCCACTACCTTCCCCTTTGTGCCTCCATTCTTATTTTCGGAACTTCCGTCATGCTCCTTAAGCCCTAGCACTGCCTCATTCAAAGAGTTCGCCCCGCATCTCCCTCAACGGTGTCCCGTCCTTCAGCCAGCGCCGGAGTCACTCCGCCACCAAAGAAGAAAACCGACACGGTCTTCAAGGACGAGACCTTCAAAAAGGTGTGGCAGAAGTCGATGATGACGGAGAAGCATTTTGCCGAGCTGGAGGAAGATGGCTTCGTTCCTCCTCGAAAGTTCTTCCATTGGAGGCCAACACTCGGTGAGTCATATCTCACCCCTAAGGATGAGAATGAAACCGTTGTATTCGAGGCTTTCTTCCATTGTGGACTTAGTTTTCCCCCTTCGCAATTTTTGCTCGACATTTTGGACTTCTATCAAATTCAGCTTTTCCACCTAAACTCCAACTCGATCATGATGCTCAGTGTGTTTGTCCATCTCTGTGAGGCCTTTTTGGGTATCAAACCCAGTCTCAATCTATTTTGCCACTTCAACACATTGAAGAGGGCGATAAGAAATGAAGCAATTGGGGGCGCCAGTTTTCACCTCCGCAACGGCATAGTGAGCGCGTATATTTCTGTTCCGGTTACCTCTTTCTGACAATCAAACTGGAAAAAACGGTGGTTTTACATCACCTCCCCAGACACCGTGAATCTTCCTTTGGCCTACCAACCACTCTTCTTTAATCCAATTAGCCTTTGGACGAAAGTCCCTCCTTCGACTGCCCGCAACGCGTATTACGTTCAGAAGATCGAGGAGCTGAGGAAGAATAGATTAATAGGATGACATGTGGCCAAAGACTTCATCACGGGCCGCTCGAGTCAGCTGAAGTACCGAGACCACTTGGCCTGGGACTACTTGGGAGTCGATGATGCCACCAGGGATAATCCTGGAAGTAAGTCCTCATAGGGTTGTCATTCTCTTTGTCTTAGTTGATGAATAGTGAACTTGCATCTTGCCAGATTTGTCAAACTCGGACATCTCCTCCAGACTGAGCAGGATGTTCTAAGGCTCGGAATCTGGTGCTTGCAGCATTGAGGCATATTCGCTCGCCAACTCTCGGCTAGAGGTGAGTACTGTATAGCAGCTTGTAATGCATCGTTTGTGCATTTGTCATCTGCCTTATCCCAGCATCTCCTCAGGAAGAGAAGTTCGACTAGGAAAGCGGGCCGATTGAGAGAGTCATCTGTCTAGAGGATGATGGGCCTACCCGAAATGATGATCAGGCATTGGGATCTATCTCCGCCGATGCTGGCTCTCCTCTGAGTAATCCTGCACCTAACATCGCCCCAAGCGAGGGTGAGGCGACCTTAGAGCTAGCGGTGGTCACTCCCCTCGAGCGAGGAGGTCGAAATCTCCAGTGCCCCTTTGGCTAGCCAAACGGCCTCAGACCTCGTCGTCGAGACCATCCGACCAGGTGACCTTCAATCATTCGCTTGGATGTTATGAGGTTTCTTTGGATGTAATTCGGCAAATACTAAATGAACAGCGGGTTGCCTAGGGGGTCGATACGTAGAAGTCGGCGACTCCTCCACAGACATCTCCCCGAGCAGAGTCCCATCGACCAGAGCGGTCGAGTAGGTAAAGCCACTATCGAGCAACGCTTGTCGATTCCATCTTCGGTAGTCGTTCGCTGACATTAACCACTGATCAATAGGTTCAGTCACTAGCTGCTGACCTACCGGTGCCACCTCTTGCGCTAATCGAAAAGTTAGTTGCTGAGACTAGACCAGTCCTGGCAAAAAACACTGCGTTTAGGAAAAATATGCAGGCAAAACTTAAACTAGCGAAGTAAGTCACCTCCTTTTCTCCTTGCAATTTTTGCTCTTCCTTTTGGAGACATTAAACGGGAAATCTCCTATAGGAAAAGTGTGACCAGCGGTGCTGTCGACGATGTTGCCGCAGTTGCCGTGTCATCTCTTGGCACGGTTGCTGCCGTCATAGCTCCCTCTTCAGCAGCTCCTGCAACAACGATGGCTCCCCCTTCTTTAGCTTCCCAAGCGCCTCGGATATTCTGTTCTATCTTGATGCCCCAGTTTTGGGTACATGACCACAACCAAATCTCTCCTAGCTCTGCCTTGTCTCTTACTTCACTCTCTAACACCTCTTGGCTTATTCTCATAGCGCACCGCGGACACCCTACTTGAAGCAGAAACTTTCTACGAGCAGGCCTACCAACAAACGGAGCGGCTCATGGCGTCCAGTCAACAAGTGCTCAAGATGAGAGACGCCAAACTAGGAGCCCTTAGAGTCGAGCTAGAGGCTGCTAAGGCTAAAGCAAAGAAACTAAGGACAACGACAACGAAGCTAGAGGCCGAGAAGGCCACGATCAACACTGTGTGTCTCGAAGCCAAGGTCGAATGAGACAAGGCGGAGGCGGGTAGGAAGGCAGTCGAGGTCGAGAAGGCTGCAGTAGATGTAGAACTTGCTACTCTACAGTTGGAGACCCTCGAACACATGACTTCGTCTGCCCGTCTTGCGACTTCCCATGCGCTTGGCATGGTAAAGAGCCACCACCTAGGCTTGGGCCTCTCGATACTAGATGAAGGATTCGCATGCGAGGCGAGTCATACCATCGATTATGTCGAGTCCTTCAGAGACCTTTCTGGGAGGTTCATAGCCCAGTTGGAGATGTCCCTTAATGACGATGGTGACGACGCTAGCTAGACCGCTTGGCCTGACCTTATCGATGTAATGCTGATACTATTGCTACTGCAGTCTTAAGCGATAGTGCCAAATTACTTGCCTGTCTATTGTGCTTTGCTTGCTATTTTCTTGCCGATGAAACTAAGTAGCACAAATAGATGCAGTTTCGATTTAGCACTCATAGACTCACAATAGTAGTTTCGTTGGCGTGCGTAAGCCTGGCTGTGTCTGCAGACAAGGCTAAAAAAACTTTTCATTAAATAACCGATCCCCCGAGCTTACACTCGGAGAGGCCGCGCATGACATAAATACTATCTAAGTTGAAGTGACACTGCGTGGTTTTTTGCAAGTCTTTATCGACCATATGACTTAGACTTTGTAGCAAATATGAACTTGCTAAGTAGCGCATGTAGAGCTGACTAGAGGCCTCGTCTCCTGCCGGCCACTGAGGTTTAAATGTCTGACAATCTAGTGCTTGTATGCGTGGAGGATAGAATTGCTCGTCGTTAGATTCAGGCATGACCACACATTAGTTTGGTTTGCTAGCATGCTAAGTACGTGATCGAGTAAATGCATGCAAAAAATCGCATGTAAAAGAGAAAAATAAATTGAGATCAAGGAATTATTCCTACAGTGTGTTTTGCTCGATAACGGTATAAAAAAAACTAGAAAGAGGTATCGGGTTATCTATAGCTCTCGACTCCTTACTCGATGAAACCATCGAGTGGGGAGTAGAGTGTAGTAAGCACAATACTGTGATGTAGCCCCAACTCTTTACCCGATAGCTGGATCGAGATGAAAGTGGAGCATTAGTATCACGCACCTGTTGCAACTCTGAACCCCTTATTCGATAGACGTATCGACCCGAGAGTGGAGCTAAGTGAAGACAAAAATCGAGCGATATAGTCTCGACCTCTTGCTTGATGACCACCTCGAGTAGATGGAAGGGCATATGCGCCGATGTGCATGATGTAGCTCGTGACCCTTTTCTCGATTCGAGGAAAAATTAAAGCGTAAGCATCAAGAAGCATTAGAAAAGATCAAGCGATATAGCTCTTGTCCCTCCACTCAATGAATGCATTGGGGTGATGGTAGAGCAAGTGTGCTAACCAAATACATGATGTAGCCCTCGGCTTTCTACCCGATGAGTGCATCGAGGAAAAAGTAAGGCGTGAGCATCACAGATGTTAGCCTTTGACCATATGCTCAGGCGTGTGAGCCCCCGAGCATGCTGGCGAGGCTCAGCCCTCCTTTTTTTATGTGTGACCGAATGTTGTTGTAACCTTCGCGCCCTTTCGGCTTCCACGTAGCTCATCATGACTTAGCGTCTCTTTTGTTCCCACATTTATGTGGAAGTGCAAAGGATGCCTCGTGGATTAGAACTGATGCGCCTTTGGGTGGTTTGTGATTATGGCACGACCCATTCCCTGAGCTATAAATAGACGGAACTTGTTGTCACTTGCCACAACCCGTCTTCTCTCTTGTCCCTTGCTCGCAATGCTTTAGCCTCTTAACTCCATCCATGGCCTCCACCCCGCCATCATCTCTGTCTGTGGAGATCGTCATAGATTCTCCTCCCCCTACACCACTGGTCGTTGTCTCCCTAATCGGATCATCATCGAGCAATCTGGGGAGAACTGGTGTGGCCAGGTTGACCTTCCTTTCAACTCTCTTGTATTGTCTCTTGGACTCATACATGGCAGATCCCTCAAAAATGTATGCCAGATTATGATCAGACCTGTGGTATTCGGGCTCATCGTCCTTAGGTTTTCCTTTGGCCTGCTTAGTTCTGTGCTCGGTGAGGGCAGCTTTAAGCTTCTTACTGATCACCTGGCATTTATCGAAGTCGTGTTTGCTTGTATGATGGACTGGGCAGTACTTGTTCCCTCCACGATTTCGGCCTCTGTTGTCACCGAGGTTGCGCACCTTGCCCCTTTCGACTGTGGCTATAGTGGAGTCACTCTTGCGTTTCTCCCCACGGTTCTTATTCTTTTTCGCCCTTGCTTGGATGACTCAAACTTGTCGCTTGTCAGGCTTAGGGTTGTCGAGATGATCTCGGGCCTCAGCGTGTATGGTGTATTTGTCCGCCAATTCGAAGAGCTCCATGGTCATTTTGATCTTTCGGGTAGTAAGCTTTCCCTTTAGCTCTCTATCCTTGGCATCCTTCTTGAAGGCCACTTGACCGCTTCATCTGAGATGTCAAGGATCAGGTTGCGCTTGTCACTGAAGCGTTGGATGAAGCCGCGCAATGACTCTCTTGGTTTCTGCACCACCCAATGCAAATCGCTGCGTGTTCTGGGGCGTTCATACGTACCCTGAAAATTAGCGATGAAGTGGGCCCGCAACTCTACCCATGATGATATCGATTGAGGTAGAAGGTCGAGTAACCAAAATCTTACTGCACTATCCAGAGTGGTGAGCAGATAGTTGGCCATCATCTTCTTGTTTCCTCCAACAGCCCTCATGACTATAGTGTAAATCTAAAGCCATTCGACAGGGTTGATTTTGCCCGAGCACTTCTCAACCGGGCCTAGCTTAAACTTGTTCAGTCATCTGACTGCGTGTAGCTCGGGAGTAAACGCTTTCCAGCCTTCGTCGACGTCCTCTGGGGTCGCCTGGCGCAGACATTGCCGTGCTTCTTGTCGAGGAGGGAACCTGCACTGTGCCGGCGAGTGGCCCCTTGAAGGCGGAGATTCACCTCACCGAGCCCAACGTGCTGGAGACCGGCCCCTCGAAGATGAGTACTCATTTTCTCGTCTCTCGCGGTCTTCGTGGTCACGTTCTTCCCTTTGATCGTGTAGAACGCCACGCAAATCTCGTCGATCATGAGGGATGCGGTCTCGAAGATCCCCAGAGCGTCTCTGGTGGAGGTTGGAACAAGCTGCCCTGGAGGCACGATGATTAGAGCTAGCCACCACCGACCTCGTTGCTCGATGACTATCGTGAGATGGTTACGGCAGCTGGCTCCTGGCACCTTGTTGGCTGGGATGTTCGAACCTCGAGTTGGTTGCTCGAGCAGTTTGAGCTTGCGCTGCATCGTGTAGCATTTTCATCTGATCGAACATTGGAGTCATCGGGTTGTTCGGATCCAGTGGCGGAAGGGATTTCAACAGTATATGAGCGCGACCGACATTTGCCTCGAAGTCTCAAGATGTCACTCATCAGGCCTCTAATGGGATCTTTGCCCGGGGCGTGGCCGGGCCCGCCACAGTTGTTTCTTGCCACGGAGAGTCTCTTGTCGCCGAAAATCCATCGCCCACGGATGGGGCATCGTTGGATTATCGAGATTGAGCTACCTCAACAGGTTGGCTACGATCCCGGCTGTGGCTACGACGGTTAGATATTGGCGATGATCTGCAGTGTTGGAAGTAATAGTATTTACGGCCGCTCACACTGTAGTTGTCGCCGCTATATAATCTTGAGGCGTGCACAGGGGGATTTGGTGTCCCTGTCCATATGTGGTTTTTGCCCCTAGATCCCTTTCTTGGGAGTTTCCAACAGTAGCACCATTGTTGGCTTTGTCCATGAACACGCATCGATCCGTTCAGCTACTGCTTTGACTGCCGAAGCCATCACTGTCACTTTCCTTCTCGATGTACGTAAGGGCGCTGGGCTCCATAGGGTCGAAGTCTATGCATGAAGTGCACCTCTCGGCATGGACCCCCGGAGGGGACTCGGTGAAGCCAACGTGCTCAAGATTTTTGTCTATCTCCATCGATACAGCACAGTTTCGAAGGAGATCTCAGATACGACTAGTGGAGATTGGTCGACATCGGGAACTCTGTTGTGAGCATGCACCAAAGACATGTCTAATATGCAAAAACAGCTGAAGGCCCCTACTTGGCGCGCTAACTGTTGAAGGTTAGAAATCGACAATAAACTTATAACTTTGGGTACCTTCGAATTTAGCAGAGTCAGGCATGAAATCAGGGGCACACGATATAGATAGGTTCGAGTCTCTTGATGTAGTAATACCATACTCTTGTATAGATGATGTATGGAATCAGTGAACAGAGTACAAAGCAGTATGCCTAGCTCTAGTTACAATGGAGATTGAACTTGGGGGTGGCTAGTCTATGGCTAAGGATTTGACGAAGCACCGCTCGTTGGCTCTTGGATACTTTGCTCGAAAAGTTTTCTCGCTTGTCTAGCTCTAGATGGCTTGTAGTATGAGAATTGCCTTCTTCCCTGGATGCCTACCCTCGTCTTTATATAGCGGAGGTAGTCTTACCTCTGGTCGAATTGTAGTTGGTTTGGGATATCAGATCGTAGCCGATGAGAAGTCCATCGTCGCGAGATCTTCACAGTATATCTAAACTTTCTTAGATATCAGGCGTACTTAAGTTAGTTTCCTTATATCATGAACACGATCGAGTCCTTCCCTGCATAAAGATACTCCCTCCCCATATATCTTATCCCATAGAACTGAATCCGTGATATCCAAAGTTTCTAGATGCTTGCTTGAGTGTATACGGTATGATATTTGAGTTTCCCATGCGTGTCCATATCCCATATTTAGATATTCGACACATGTAGGCCCACACTATCAGACCCGTTACAAGAAACGATCAATTCTAAAATCTGCAGTTTTGTGAAATAATTTTTTCTAATAACTGTAATTTTATAAAATAGAAGTTAAAATCTGTAGTTTTCTAATAATTTATACAAAAAATCTGTAGTTTTGTGAAATCTACTTTTTTTCTTTCAAGTAAAGGAGTATCCTAAAATCATGCAGGCTTTTTTCTCTAGGCATTTTGCAAGAAAGAAAGGAACAGACCTATAAATATATGTACAAGCTTAGCCCCTAAAATGATTTAAGACTCGGACCGGCAAAATAAATGGTGAATAGTGTTTTGTTGCAGTAATATAATAGTGTTTTTGCACAGTAAAAAATTTCTTGTGTATTTTTGACCGATCCGAACTGTATGTTATGATTGGATGGTCCCACGGAAACTGCTTTAGTTGCATATCTCCGTCCCTACAAGAATGTAATGGTGATGTGATAATGATGGTTTGAATTTTAAAAGTTTGCATTAACCTCGAGGCATATTTAACGATATTGATAATATATTTAGGGAAAATCATTCAAAAAAAAACACCTATTCTCATTAGATAGGTGGTTTTGTACATAATTTATGCAGGAGTGGTGTTTCGTGTCCTTCCTGTTGCATAAATTTTGAAGCAAACGAATGAATAAATAATCATCATCTACCTTTTCATTCATGCTTTAATATTTATGTAGCTTTAAAAACGAAAAACGAAGAAGAACCTCTTTTTACAAAGACATTTTATGTACTAAATTAACAAGGCTGTAACTTAATGTAGCTTAGGGCATTCTCAATGTAGTTTCTTAGATGATGTCTTAGACATTAATTACTATGCCATATAGGTACTATGTTGAGTTGGCAAGTTATTTATTGATGAAAGAGATTGAAGTGATGTCTTGTATAAGAAACCATTCTTGTAGAGAACCAATGCAGCTAGAAACCATTGAAAACAGCATTGGGATGGCCTGGATGTCTCCGCTACATGTTTTGTGGGCCCCACATTGATTTGTTGTGGCAATATATATGTGAGCGTATGTATCAAGATCCGAAAGAGTTATACTAGAAAAATGCTTTTATTAATCCCGTGACACGCTTAATTGTGCGATCAAATGTTTGTCATTATGGCTTGCTAGATCAACCAATATCCTATATATCTCTTTCCATATGCGTATAAAATAAAATGCATAACACAATTGAGGTTTGCATTGGATCAAAACATTTAGATAATTAATGTCGTTGGATTACTAGTAGACACCACCTATTGTGATATCTCACTAGAGACACTATATACTTAATGTATTTACTCATCTGTAGATACACCTAAGAACTACCCATTGGGAATGCCCTTAGAGAAAACAGAGCTCAGATTTCTGTAAAGAGAAGTTTTTACATGATTTTTTTATGCAACACGCATTGCGATTTCTTCAGAATCCATAAAAAGAAAAAAAAGGAACTTCTGTTACAGATAGAAATGTTATGCACTGCCGTTGTAAATGCGCCACACACTCTTAACAGCGATAGGTTACTGCTCGCAAAGATCATCCTAGCTTTAAAGTCATGCGTTTAATTATTCAAATGTAGTGGATTATGACTGCATCTTTACGCTCGCGTTACTTCTAGCAAGACGACAGAGAAAAAGGGGAAGCAGTGAAGGGGACGCGCACCATTTCCTCCTTGTTTGTTTCCGGCGGAGTCCAGATCTGATGTGGTGTGTTCTTGGCAGTTGGCACCTTCTAGAGTCCCGTCACGGGCCCAACAGTTTCCAGTGACACGTTGTGTAGATATATGAGCCCAAGAAGAAGGGGCCCAATACAATCCGTACGCTGTGCTTTGAGGGCCGTGATGTGTGGACAGTGTGGTACTACTTGTCCAATAGCTAGCCGTCTCTGGACTTGCGATCTGTGATGCACATAGACCCGCTTGCTTTCAGCCTGTCTCGCTCGAACTCTCTTGTTTCTCGTGCGTTGTCCCCTAGCAGAGCATTGCCAGCCTTTCACAACTGCTGGACTGCTCTAGCTATCTATCCCTGTAGAAGAGAAGAGACGTTTGTTTGTTTGTTTGTTTGTTTTTATCAGAGAAGAGACGTTGTTAGTCAGCATAGATGGTAGCTTTGGATCTGTGAGCCCTAATCGCAAACTTAGATCGACCTTAACTAAGTAAAAGTGCTTTAATTTGTGCAGATTCTTTTCGGAAGAGGATAGAAGCAATGGTAATTCATGTTTGTCTAAGTTATTCCCATATTATTTCTAGAGATTATTTCAGTTAATTATTTAGTTTATCCCATGAATGAACTACTGATTTTACAGAATTGGCACAACATGAAAAGTTTGGTTTTGAAGTTGAAACATTGCGCCCTGTAAAGTATGATCAGATCTGTGACATACTGAATGGGCTTTCTGAGAGATTTGAGTGGGACAAGATAATCGAAGAAAATAATGTTGTAGGTCTCAAGCAGGTATTATGCTGCTGTTCTTTTTTTTTTCTTTCATATGTAATCACTCTTTAATGCCATTGATCGATAATTAACCTGCAAGAGAAAGGAAATATCCATGCATTTCATTTGATCACTCGTAATTCTGATGCCATGAACAAACAAAAGGAAATGAGAGTTTTTTTCTGACCATTTAAATTTTGTTCTGTAACTCAACTTATTTGTATGGATGTAGGGAAAGCAAAGCATTTCACTAGAACCTGGTGGCCAATTTCAACTTAGTGGTGCTCCTCTTGAAACATTACATCAAACTTGTCCTAAAGTCAATTCACATCTTTACCAGGTAACTTCTCTCAATGAGCATTGCATTCCCATTCCCCGTATTACTTCTTACAGGATCTATGATCTGTTAACTAGTATGGTTTTGACTTGCAACATCATATTTAGCTAATTCTGTGCCATCTGGCCAAACATTGTAGCAAGTCCATATATGGTGAACACAAGAAAATTGGAATCCAGATCCAGTCCAGTTGGGCCCATAATTTGTTTTAATCAAACTAAATGGGTCTCCGGGTGCGCGTGCGCGCGGGGTGGGGGTTTACAATTTAACTGTTTCATGTTTCGTTTGCATATTCATTACCTAGCTCTGATCTGCTCCAACTAATTATAACATGCCAAATAGTTTTTGCAATATGGCTATGTAGTTCTATAGTATGATTTCAACACTTGCCCTGTAGGTCAAATCAGTTTGTGAGGAAATGGGAATAGGATTTCTGGGTATTGGTTGTCAGCTAAAGTGGGCACTGAGTGATGTACCAATAATGCCCAAGGTAATTCTGTCCTTAAAACTTGTAAAATTGTACTTTTACAAGTTTGCAATGTTGCTAACTGTTAATGGCCTTGTTACTTTCATTTATATCCCAATCTAGTTAATTGCAGAGGAATGAAGTTGCAAATCCAAGAACATACTTGTGATATCTTAGCGTCAGTATAGCATACTTCCATGAGAGAGTGACATCACTAGAAATGTTGACTTTCAGTGCTTCTCACCTTGCTTGGCATAACATATGTACTAGACAGAGCAGCGTGCTATTGCACGCCGTGCTGTGTGGGCGTGGGAAAAAATCGACGAAAGGACGTAAACACGATTTTCAATATATTTCTTACTCCGAAAAACAGTAGAAACTGAGTTACGGGGAAAAAATAGAGAGTAGCGTCTGTTGCGCGCGCCGTGTTGTGGGCGTAGGGAAAAAATCGATTTAAACACGCATAACGTGATTTTCAACATATTTCTCACACCGAAAAACAGCAGAAACCGAGCTACGGGGGAAAAAATAAAGAGTTAGAGTTGTAGAAATATCTCTTTCGACGAATTATCTGGGAAATATCGGAGACTGAGGTGGGAAAACGAGGTGGGAAAACAGCTTAGAGGGAAAAGGGCGAAAAATTATTAGTGACGACAATTTTTTTTGAGTTGCACACATTTTTCTGGTGACAAAAACATTTTTTTCGGCCAAAACGGAGAAAGGACCTGACGTGATAACAGCCTTCTTAGAGATGCACACATATTTCTGGTGACGAAAACTTTTTTTCCGCGAAAAACGGAGAAAGGACCTAGACGTAAGGAGCGAGGACCTATTTGTTACGTTTTTGGACCTATCCGCTATCCTGAAAAATTAGAAAAGGGCATGCCCGCGATTTGAATTTAACGGGGGTTTTTTCTGTAAAGTACCGCGCGAGGGACCCGAACGCGAAAAAAAATTAAAAATCTTCCCCTCACAAAAAATTGCGAAGGACCTATTCGTAATTTTGAGGGACCTATCCGTAATTTAGAGAAATGCGAGGGCCTTTTCGCAAAGAAGCAAAGTCTGACGCGTGGACACCCCCAACGATCGGCATTCCCAGGCGGAATGTAATGGCTAATATGCCAAACCTCCACAGCAAATGTATTGAGAAGCTCCTTAAAAAAAGGGACCAAATGTATTGAGCACTTGTCACAAAAATGACAGATAACTCGCATTCTAGTCTTCTTGTGCACACACCTTCACTTGCAAGTAATTCATACATTTACCTTATGCAACGTAGTTGAACTGTTACTCAGCTGTTCCTATGAAAATTTGATGGCACAGTTTGTTGCTTTGTAGGGAAGATACGAAATAACAAGGAATTACATGCCTATAGTTTTTTCTCTTGGCGTTGATACAATGTTCTGAACATGCACTGTACAGGTGAGCATAATATGGTGTTCATGTACCATTTTCGCAATTCCATCACTTTATTTGATTTCATCTCAAAGAGACTTGAAAACGCTGGTTGTGCCTTTACTGATTTAGAGTTCACTATTCTGTCACACAGGTTAATCTTGCCTTCGGTTCAGAGCAAGATATGATACGAAAATTCCATGCTGGCCTTGCATTGCAGCCTGTGGGTATTTGTATCACCTTCCCTGATCATCAACTTTGCTGCCCTCAGTCCCTCACATGATCCTGGCTCGTTCATTTAACAGATTGCGACAGCAACATTTGGTAATTCTCCCTTCAGAGAAGGAAAACCAAATGAGTTTCTCAGCTTAAGAAGGTGTTTGCTTCATGGCTTTCTAGAACTAAATGCTCCGTCTCATTGTCTGGAGTTGTTTACATTATTACCGTCACCTGCAGCCATATCTGGACAGATACTGATAACAACCGTTCAGGGATGCTTCCTTTTGTTTGATGACTCATTTGGGTTGGGATTCCTCCGAACTGCTCCCTCTTCCCCCACCCAGAACATCAGAAGTTTGATTGATGCCTTAATAGCTTCATTTTGGCCAAAGATATCTCCTAGATGAATTGAGGGATTCAATCTAAATGAAATTCCGATTATAGTTTGTTCTTGGGCGCAGATTTGAGAGATACATGGACCATGCATTTGATGTCCCTATATATTTTGTATATCGGAATAAGAAGTGCATTGATTGTACCGGAATGTCATTTGGGGTCTGCTCCTGTATCGGATGTCTCATTACTTCTTTAGTTCTATGCTGTAAAACTTTTAAATCCTATCTTGTTGTATAGCTTTTGGCTACAGTACACCATACTTTTCTATCTTTTTAGATAAAGGATTTAAATCCGGTCTCTGCAAATGCACACAACCGAGTTTTACAACGGCCACAGCCGTTTAACTTTATTGTAAAAGAATAAGCTAAGAGAACTAAAAATTAAAAGCAAATTCTATAATTGCGTATCCATCCATACTTGGCAAAAATGTCCAACGCCACCACCTCCAAAGCCTTGCTTACCCTTCGAATGGTCTCCCTGTTGTCCTTATACTGCAATAATGCCCAAAACCGCATCCAATATGTTCCTTTGAAGGTAGCCTGCATAAAAGAGGAATATTATTTTTTCTGAAAGGTTAGATCATTTCTTGTGCACCAAATAGCCCATAATAGGGCAACACCCCCCACAAGAATCAGGCTTTTTTCACCCTTCTCAATGCATGTTAACCAACGACCAAGCACATGCGAAATAGACCTAGGTGGTGATAAACCAGTAGCAATATGAACAATATGCCAAATAATTTTTTAGTGCTGGCAATCAAAAAATAAGTGCTGAATTGTTTCATTACAATTACAGAAACAACACTTTTGGTTCCTAGTCCAATTTCGTTTCGCTAGATTGTTCTTTGTTAAAATTACTCTTCGACATAAATACCAGAGGAAAATTTTAATCTTTAAAGGGAGTTTCAACTTCCAAATGAATTTACTGTTGAAAGGAGTACCCTGGTTCATTAAATGAACATACATAGAACTTACAGAGAAGTGCCCATGTCTATGTAAACCCCAGTGGAAAGTGTCTCTGCCATTAGAAAGTTGACAATTGGCTGTTTTTGCGATTAGATTGAACCATGCGGTCAGTTTATCTCCAAATAATAATCGTCGAAAAGTAATATTCGGTGGTATCTGAGTCATGACCTTTGCCACCGTGGTATTTTGGTGATGGGCAATATTATACAAACTTGGAAATTGTACCTTAAGTGGTTTGGAACCATACTTTTCTATTTGCTCATAGATTCTTACTGGTTTTGTATTTATTTTGCAGGATTTTATGGTAGGAAAGCTCCCACAAGTTCCCGGGGAGTTACCTACCTTGAATGATTGGGAGAACCATCTGACAACAATTTTTCCAGACGTTTTACCTTGATTTGGTTAGCATGGTGACATATTAGTCACTGTGAAACAACCCAGATCATCAACACAAATTAATAATACACATAATTAATCAACAAAGACGGCTCATCATCATCATTTATTATTAATAATAATATCATACAATTGAATACATTGCAATGTACATAAATGTCAAAATACATCAGAAAGGAAAAATTAAAAGAATATTTAATTGACCTAAGCCTTAATCACCTTCGGCTTCATTGTTCTGAAATTGTTAGTTTTCATGTATATAAATCAAAAGGCAAATAAAATAAAAACTTAAAAAGATTAGGTGTGCCATCATACACTTACAAGATTGGTAGCACGATCAGACTGTCCGGAGTCAATCGGCACCTCTCACTAAAGTTTGGGTATTATCATTCGACATAAAACATATCTACATTTACCGGGTCATGAAGGGTTAAGGATAACCGACTAGAGGGGGTGAATAGGAGGTTTCTAAATTTTTTTCGACTCTAATGCACTTAATTAAATCACTATGTTAGAATTGCAAAAATGTCAATTTACAAGTATGATTTCTAGTGATCACGAGGTCTTCTAGCAAGTCAAGTATGAGCAATAAAGGATTCTAATTTCAAATAATATACTCAAATTGTTAGAAATAAGAATTGAGCACAAACATTATAAAAGCAAGTCACAAGAGAATGAGAAACAAAAATTTTTATTCCGTGGTCTCAGAGACTTGCCAATCTCCTCTAATCCATGTTGAGATGACTTGAACAACTTCAAGCCAGCTCCACCCGCTTGAGCCTTCCTCGATCACTATGGTAGTTCTTCCCGCTCCGTATAGGCGAATTCTGACCTTCACAACTTGCTGGGGCTTCTCACAATATCTGTTAAGAAGCTCACCATGCACAAACGCCTCCGAGCCATCTAGGAGTCGGCAACCTCTAAAAGTAATAAGTCTTGACGCTTGTTCGAGGTCGAATTGAGTGTCTAGAAGCTCAACACTAAATGCACCACTCACTTTTTGCTCCTCTCTCTCAAAGTGTGAATTGAATGCACAAAGAGTATTGGAGACTAGCTAGAGCTCAAATATCATCAATGAGGTCAAAAACTAACTCTAGAATGCAGGTGGGGGTGGTATTTATAACCCCCACAAACTAATTCTAGTTGTTGGCCAAAATCGTCTTGAGAGACCAGTTATACCGCCCTTGGCTGGTATGACCGCCCCTCAGTAGCCAACGATCGATACAGTGCATTTAATGCACTGTCAATGACCGTTGGTCACATGGTCGGTATGA
Organism: Guadua angustifolia; assembly: GCA_036346375.1. Classification (NCBI taxonomy): domain Eukaryota; kingdom Viridiplantae; phylum Streptophyta; class Magnoliopsida; order Poales; family Poaceae; genus Guadua; species Guadua angustifolia. Next base: position 24,980,635 of record CM070509.1, on the reverse strand, counting down.
CCAAAGGGGTCCGATCATACCGCTGGCCGGTATGATCGGAGGGTCCCCGGTCGTACCACCCTCCCCAGGAGCAAGAACACCCGCTTTGTAAAAATCAGACTGGCCTTGGGCCTAGTCATACCGACGGCCGATATGATTGGAGGGGACCCGGTCATACCAGCCCCACAACACCCAAAAGCGCAATTTTATATCTTTTAATTTCTCTTTTGAATGCATTTCCATGGTAGTGCCTAATTGCATATGAATTGAGCCTCAACACTTTTATCGACATCGAATGCACGACAAAGATCCCTCTTAATAGTATAACGCCTATTCTAACAATCCGATCTTTTCCTCCAAACTCTGAGATCGGTAAAAGGCTATGAAAAGTCCTTAAATTTTATACCTTAGTTATTTTGTCTTTGATGATTGCTTTTCAATTTTTACCAATTTCACGCTTCCATGTTCGTTGAGATTTTGACCAACCTATTCTCAAAACACTCAATTGAAAATGTTAGTCCTTTAACCGTGATTGTCATTAATTACTAAAACCAAATCAAATTAGGGGCCTAGATGCTTTAGGTGACCATAGTCATGTCCAGATAATACCAAAAATATCACGTGGTAAAAATGTAAGACTCACAATGTCAAAAGGTAACTCACCATGGATAAAAAAGGGAAACCTAGTAAAGCCTCTCCCAGTCCCCTAATTCCTGCACAATGAAGATAAAAAGAACCAAGCCCAGTCAACATAAGCCATTCTTCCCAAACCATTGAAGCCACGACAAGCCAAAGACTAGAAGGAGCAAGAAGGCCAAGGGCAAGGAAGCAAGCCAGAGCCAGCATTCACCAAGCTCTTATGGTTTTTGGCTATTTTTTTGATTTTTTATGGCCGGATTTGATCCAATAACCCTTAAGAAAGTCATATTCATTGAAAATTTGTTGAAAAACCAATTTTTTTGAAATATTTTAAAATTTTAGTAGAAACACTATCAATTTTTATAAAATTGTACATGTGAAAGGGCCGGAGATGTCGCCTAGAGGGAGGGTGAATAGGCGAAATAAAATTTTTAGCGGAATTAAGTTTACCCGAGGGTATCAGCCCGGACTATCCGAGTTTTAATCCGGATACTCCGGTATATCCGGATTATCTGAGGTGAGTTGTGCGGATACTCCGGGTTGGGCACCTCGAGGTGAAATTTTTAATCTCTTCAACTTTTAATTAAACTACTTGAACACAAAGAATCTAAACACTACCAGGTACTTGGAACAAGTATAGATCTGGAGCCAAACACAGTGGAGAAGTAGATCAGGGCTCCCAAATATTCAAGACCACAAACCCTAGCAAGAGCAAAAGAAGAACACGAAGACAATGATTTTTACCCGAAGTTTAGATTCTTGAAGGGAATCCTACGTCTCCGTTGAGGAGGCACAAAGCCTGGGTCCCTCTTGACACTATCCTCCCGATGTTGCACAAAGCACTCGCCGGTCTTCACTCCTTGTCTCTTTCCTTTCGGAGATGAGACTTGCCTTCACAAACTTCCGGGGTTTACCACACCAAGTATTTGGAAGCTCCGAGTGACTCCTTGCCATCTAGGAGTCCTTCAAACTCCAAGAGTAACAAACACATCGCAAAATCTTCTTGAAGGATGAACTTGTGCTCAAGAATGAGAAATGCATGCTCAAAGCACTCAAATCTACTCCTTTCTCTCCAAATGTTTAGATTAATCACTAGATTCAGATGGAGAGGGAGGCTAGAGCTCAAGAGAATATGAGCGTGAGAGCTTGAGAGCCAAATGGAATCAATAATGGAGCTATCCCTGGTAGGTGGGGTGTGATGGCTTAAATAGAGAGCTCCAAAATCCAACCGTTGTGAGAGGTTGCGCACAACCCGGAGTATCCGGATAGATACCCCGGATAGTCCGAATTAGTGAAGAAACACCTCTCACCGAAAGGGTTAACCCGAAGTGTCCGGACTAAAACCCGGATACTCCGAACTGGTGAGAAAGCAGCTCTTCACCGAAGGAGTCAACCCGGAGTGTCCGGACCAAATATCCGGATACTCCGGTATAACCCCGGATACTTCGAACTAACTATCCAGAGACTCCGACCTAACTTACTCGGCCAGCAGAGATACAGACAAGGGAAATGCAATGATTTAAATCTTTTTGCTATGCAATTTTCATCCTTTGAGCACAAGAATATCCTATAAGCGATTTCCTGTCGTATTCCTCTTAATAGTACGGCTATCCTTATTCTCAATTAAATAGGAAAAATTACAGTTTATGTCTTGATGCCGCCTTCACAAATTTTAAATATAGTAGGGATCACCAATCGCATTCTCATAATGATATATTCTCGATCTCTGCATAAATTCTCACTTAAACCATTAGCGTTATCTAATTGTGTCGTCATTAATCACCAAAACCCTCAAGGGGCTTAGATGCACTTTCAACATGCTTGATCATGATCTAAAAAATTTATGGTATTGATAGTGTTGGGTCATGTAAATTTTTTTTCAAAATAATTGAACTTCATTTGTTATCTTTAAAAAACCAAAAATAGAATGAACATAATTTGGATAGTAACATTGTCAGAAGTTTATAAATTTTCTTAAGTGTGATCATGATCTAAAATTTTTATGAGAGCTTAAGAATTGCACTAGTAACATTTACTAAAATTTTTAAAAATTTTGTGATCATGATCTAAAATTTCTATGAGAGCTTAAGAATTGCATTAGTAACATTTACTAAAATTTTTAAAAATTTTAAACTTTGTTTGTTTACTCAATCAAATCTATGTAAGCATTGAATTTCATTTGTTACATTTCAAAAATAAAAAATAGAAATAACATAAATGGTATAGTGCCCTTGTGAGAATTTTATAAATTCACCGGAGTATGATTATGATTCAAAATTTTTATGAGATCTAATCATTTCCTTAGAACCCTTCTGTAAAATTAAAACCATTCTGTAAATTTTTAAACTTTTTTGATTGCTAAATCAAATCTCTATATTGATCATCAAACTTTTATCAGGACGTAACACTGTCAAAATTTATGGAACTTCTTAAAGCCTTATCATCATATGAAAATTTTATAGAAACATTAATGATAAATTAGTACCATCCATAGAAATTTTCAAAACTTTCTAATTTGGTTTGAACTATTTTTTATTCGGTTGAAATTTGCTGGTAAGACTTTTATCAGGATAGTAGCACTATCCAAATTTTTAAAAATTCATGATGCTTGATAATCATCTTAAAATTTTATAAGAACATTAATGATGCATCATAACTATGCAAAAAAAATACAAAATTTTCTAACATGGTTTATTCCATTTTTCATTCGGTTCAAACTTGCCAGTTAGCGTTTTATCAGGACAGTAGCAATGATTGAATTTTAAAAAATTCCTCAGATATGATAATCATCTGAAATATTTATGAGAATATCACTGATGTGTCAGGAACCTCCACATTTTGACATCGTTTGAGTCATTTTTCGCTCGGTACAAGTGTTGACGTTTATTGTCGGTAATAATGAAAACGGGGCTAAGCGCTGGATCCAAACTCAATGGTAACACAAGACAAGAGAATTATCCAGGTTCGGACTCTCGCGGAGGAGATAATACCCTAACCTGTGCTCTGGAATTATATGTGGCTAGCTAATTTGCTGATGAGATGATCTGATGATATCCTGCCCCCCTTTATATAGTAGAGAGGTGCGGGTTACATAGGAGAGTGTTGGTCGGATACAAGGTAGGGATTATATCTTATGTACTATCCGTGTGATAGCGGTATGGATTACGATTGTATCCTACCTAATCCGGATCGGTTGCTATCTTCAGGGCTTCCCTGTTGCACATGGCAGCCTACCTCCTGGGCAATACCCATCTTCATGTAGTCGGCTTGGCCCATCCTCTCTTGGGTGGTCCTCACGGCCCTCCATGCAGATACCCGAGGTCCATATACTCCACAGCAGCCCCCGAGTGCTTTGCGATTGAGTTGCCGCCTTCCTGGTCGCAGCCCAACTGAGTCATGCTTCACGCCGAGTGCTTCTAGTTCTTGATGCTGCTTCCCGACTGGTTTTCCTTTCCAGCCGAGTGCCCTGTTGTAGGCAAAGAGATTGTGAAGGACTCAATAAAGCTCCACTCGTTGAACTGTACCCGACTGTCGCGGCGTACAGCTAGCGGCCCATCATGGGGCATACCGTATCCCAACCGATATGCAGAAGTCAAAACGCTTTTCCTGCTCAAGGCGAAATTCAGCGTCGTCTCATTCATCGCCGAAATTGCTGATGTCATCATTGAAGCGTTGGCCCACACATGTTGCATCCAAATTTAGTAGCCCTGAAATCATGTATATACAGAACTTAGGCAATGTAAAAATAATTCACTCGGATGTGATGTCCGACTGGTTTATATATAAATTTAGAGTTTTTTACTCCTTTTCCTTATTGATTTTGAATTCATCCAAGTGGATTGACTCTTTTTGTTTAAGCACTTTGCCCGACTAGTCTAGCCCCCGAGCGTCAGGAGTTGGCTCATGGCCCTTTTTCCCAGGCACGCGTTTTGGGTGGCTAAAGTTCGCCGTTTATGGGGGTCAGAGCTTCACAACTCGGAATTAACGCACTCAGATTCATTTGCAATCGTTAAGTGAAAGAAGAAGAACATAACTCAGAAAAAGATGTGCGCATGCGCACACTATTAGGTGTAGCCCCCGACTTACTACTTAGTTGTGGATCAACTAAGTAGCAAGTCAAGAAAGCCAGCAATTTTAATTATAATGACATAATTGAGTAAAAAGCGACTTAGCTGCTCTATGCTCCATGCTGACGATCATGCCATCCTTGCTTGTGGCGCAGGCGTGGCTCGTGGCCGTGCTGAAGGTGGCGCTTGGGGCACAGGCGTGGCTCGTGGCGTCGTGAAAGGTGGCGCTTCGGTCTTGTGCGTGGCTCGTGGCCATCTGCGAAGGTGGCGCTTCGGGCAAAGGCGTAGGCTCGTAGCCGTGCCGTAGTTGGCGTTCGGGGTGCAGGCATAGCAGTCCGCTAATGTGAACATCTCCTTTACCATAGTCGGCGGCCTCCGGGATATCTTCTTGATCAAGTCGGCGTCCCTGACTCCTTTCTAAAAAACTGCTATGACGACTGCATCTGAGACATCCCAGATCGAATTCTTACCGTATCCGAATCAGAAAGTCAGCCCCCAGCTTACTACTCTTGTGCAGATGGCCGCGGCGTTCCCCTACCCGAACGAAAGTCCAGACGAAGTACCAATGAAGTCTCTCCCAGATTGGATCTGGTCCGAGTCTGAGAGAGCAAATTTGTCGAGGTTGTCGGCGATGAACTCGAGACTCCCGAAGCGAAAAGCCTGGCCAGGAGCGAAGGTGATGATGATCTTGTTGATGAAGGCCATCGAGCTTGCTGAGATCGATCTTAACGCAGCCCCTACCTAGCGCGCTAGGGAACCTCCGCGAGAGCCCGAACCTGGATAATTCTCTTGTCTTGTGTTACCATCGAGTTTGGATCCAGCGCCTAGCCCTACTTGGCGCGCCAATTGTCGACGTTTATTGTCGGCAATAATGAAAACAGGGTTAGGCGCTGGATCCAAACTCGATGGTAACACAAGACAAGAGAATTATCCAGATTCGGGCTCTTGCAGAGGAGATAATACCCTAGTTCTGTACTCTGGAATTATATGTGGCTAGCTAATTTGCTGATGAGATGATCTGATGATATCCCGCCCCCCTTTATATAGTAGAGAGGTGCGGGTTACATAGGAGAGTCTTGGTCGGATACAAGGTAGGGATTATATCTTCTGTACATATCCGTGTGATAACGGTATGGATTACGATTGTATCCTACCTAATCCGGATCGGTTGCTATCTTCAGGACTTTCTTGTTGCACATGGCGGCCTACCTCCTGGGCAATACCCATCTTCATGTAGTCGACTTGGCCCATCCCCTCTTGGGTGGTCCTCATGGCCCGCCATGCAGATACCCGGGGTCCATATACTCCACAACAAGTTAACTAAAATCTCAGCAAATCTCACTTAGATTTCAGCGATTTCGGCTGAAATTTCATTTTTCCTGTTAGAAATAAAACCATATTTGAATTTTTGTTTTTGAATTTCGTCTGGGATTTATCCAAAATTCCAATATATCGGCAAGATTTCGGATTTCGGTCACCAGCGAGATTTCATCCAAAAACAAAATTTGAATCCTTGGCCCTTTTACAATTCGAAATAGCGCAACTGCATCGTACTTTTGTACATGTTCGTGGTTGCTCTGTGCCACCATTTGTAGCGTCCAAAGTACCAATGCGAACATGGGCACTGAACCAAACTGTATACGCTATGTAATCTCTCTGTTTTTTATGAAATAGTATCTTTCATTCATTCTGTTGTTTTTAAACATTAAACGTGCAATGGCTTTAGCAGTTCTGAGAACCATATCAATGGATGTGACAACACAATCCAACCTGGTTTACCACATAGAACATACAACACGCAAATACCCTCCTTCCCTCCATGTCGCTATAAAAAAAATCTCCCTTTCAGCCTGCCTCCTTGTTGCCGTTCAAAATGGCAATATTGTTTTATCTCTAATTATAAAGGTGACATAGTTCTGTTGCTAATAATACTCGTGACTAACATTCTACGCGGCACCCACATCATCAAGTCGTCTTTTTTCTGGCGACAGTACTCTGTCGTCATTTTGAACGGTGGCAGAGGTATACTTCTGTAATTTTTCTTTTCGGCATATTATTTTTGTATTTTCATATGTTTCGTGTATTATTTATTTATTTTAAGCATATAGACTCTCTGTCGCCATTTCAAATGGCGACAGAGAAGCTGTTGCTATTTGAAATATGAACAGAGAGGATGTCGATATTTGAAATGACAGACAGATTGTTACCATTTCAAATATCAACATGTGGGTATTGTTGCCATTTTTTGGATCGGCATATTAATTTTCTATTTGTAAAAATTATTTTTTTTTTAAAAAAATTCCTTCTTTTCTCCCTGATGAATGTTGTATCAAAATAAACCCATCTGGTGCATGAAGGAAACAATTTGGTTTCGATAAGTATGTTGGAGTATTTGACACGCATGTGGAATACTAGCTAAATAAATCACTCTGCATCGATGACACAATAGTTCGGTGTTCTCCGTGAAAGGTGCCTTCTGTTCGGAATGGCTCATCTGGTCAAAAGGCTTTTCTGCTCTCTTCCGTTTTCGTTGTTTGAGATAAACACAGAGGAACTAGCTAAGCAAACGATAGGATTCCGGCTTCAGATTACACGGTTTGTTCACGTGTTTACTTATTTGTTTCTCTGTCTCAGATTACACGATCCTGTTCACGCTTCTACTGCCCTGTCTGTTCTTGTCAGTTTGTGTTCTGTCAGAGATTTGCATCCGTTCATACCACTGACGACCAGCCATGCTGCTGATACATACAATTTTTGCCAAGCGTAGGTGGTGGTAGTTAGGCGAAACCCAAAGGACGCGTGCGGTGTGCTTGTTCTGAAGTCATCGGACCAAACCAAAGCCGTTCTCCCCCTTCAAACGCCTGCACGCACGCCACCACCAACCTCGCCGCCCGCCCTCTCACTCACACCTAATCCCGAATGAGTCCCCACGAGCAAACGAACACACACGGAATTCGCGTCGCTCCCCTTACCGCGTGGTCCGTGGACACATATGGGTACACAAATGTTCCAATGTTCCCACTAGTAGTTAATGCACACCTAGAATTACAGATATCATGAGACTCAAGACATATATGACCTAAGTTTATATGATCATTGTTTTTTTAATGGTTTTTTTATAATTTATATGATCATTGTTTTTTTAATGGTCTTTTTTTTTTATAAATATAAGACGTATTCTATGTTCTAATACAAAAATTGGTGTGATGTTCTCCTTATGCCCCTAATAAATATCTAGATTGATTTAATATTCTTTAATACATGAATTAAGGGATAATAATTATTTCTAATATATTTATTTTTAATATCTCTTTGATCTATGTAACCAAAGAAAATACGTTCTATAAGCTTAGACTGAGCCAGTAATTTATACCGTCACGACTCCACCAATAGGCGCTAAGATAAACCGAAGAAAGGTGTTTCTATGCTTTTCTTTTTTACAGTTGCATAAATATTAAAGCATAAATGAAGGGTAAATGATGATTATTTACCCTTTTGCTTGCTTCAAATTTATATTGAAAAAAAGCGTTGAAGTACTGCTCTAAACCGAAACGAGTGTGCCTAGTGAAATAATAGAATACTCAGCTTTTGAGTTTTGATCAAACCGAAATGAGTGTGCCTAGTGAAACAATGGAATACTCAGCGTTTGAGTGTGCCTAGTACTAGGGATGACAATCGGGTGCGGCGGATACGGGTAGTACTCGTCCATACCCATATCCGCGAACCAAAATCTCCCTCACGGGTATACCATGAAGGGTCATGGCGAAAAAATCTCGCCATACTATTTCATGGGTATACCCGCTTTCCGCCACCATCAACAATCTTTCCAACCAAATGGTACTAGAAGCTAATGAGTTATGATACTAATACAATCTTTTTGATGAAGTTATAGGTATTAGCAACATTCTATAGATTAAAGAATGATTATCAATGATTCAAAATTTCAAATGTACATAAGAATAATAATTAAAATAATATATGCAGACAAATAATACACATATGGTCAAGTTCAATAATTACTGAAATGAGATACTACAAATTGGGGGTCGAAGGGCCAACTGGGTGCCTGTTTTAGCCCGTATGTCAATAGGAGATGGCGGGTAATCGGGCAGAACAGGTATGGGTGAAGCTCCCCCATACCCATACCCGTTTACCCATCGGATAGAGTTTGACCTCCATAAACATATTCGCGGGTAATAAAAGAGGAATATACCCATCTTCATTAGGGTTTTTACCCGCGGATACAGCATTAGCTGCGTCCACACAACCTCACAAGCGTTCGAGTCCAACTCTCAAACCAAACCCATATTTAATCCCCAGCTGCCAGGCCTCCCAATACGAATGGTTCGCCCCAACGCCACACCATGAACTCGCTCCAATCCTTCCTCGCCGTCGCGCCCATCAAGCCGGCCGCCGGCCTCGGCGGAGTGAGGCTCCCGTCTTCCCTGGCGCGCATCTCCGCCTGCCTCGCCACGCCGCCGCAGCCGACCTCCGCGGCGCGCCGGGAGCTCTCTGCGGGGAGCCGCGCCGTCGTGGACGACGAGGCCAGGTACCTTGTCGGCACCTACAAGCGCTCCCGCGTCGTCCTCGTCGCCGGCCGCGGCTGCAAGCTCTACGACGCCGACGGCCGCGAGTACCTCGACATGGCCGCCGGCATCGCCGTCAACGCCCTCGGCCACGCCGACCCCGACTGGGTCGCCGCCGTCGCTTCCCAGGCCGGCACCCTCGTCCACGCCAGCAATGTCCCCTACACCGTCCCCCAGGTACAACACCCTCCTCCACCCACTTCCCCTCATTCCTCCCACCCAACTCTGCACTGTCCACAAGGTGTTCGACACATTGCCCCATCCGTCTTTTCACCATGGCCTCTTAAGCGCTCACCGCAACGTTCTTGGCTGACGCGCGCAGGTGGTGCTCGCCAAGCGGCTCGTGGAGGGCTCCTTCGCGGACCGCGCCTTCTTCGCCAACACCGGCACCGAGGCCAACGAGGCGGCCATCAAGTTCGCCAGGAAGTACCAGAGGGTCGCGCATCCCAACGGTGACGCACCCACGGAATTCTTGGCGTTCACCAACTGCTTCCACGGCCGGACCATCGGCTCGCTGGCGCTCACCAGCAAGGTGCAGTACCGGGAGCCCTTCGCGCCGGTTATGCCCGGCGCGACGTTCGTGGAGTACGGCAACTTGGAGGAGTCCAAGAAGGTGATAGAGTCGGGGAAGATTGCTGCTGTGTTTGTCGAACCTGTGCAAGGTGAAGGTGGGATTCACAGCGCCACCAAGGAGTTCTTGCAAGGGCTTCGGGATGCTTGTGATGAAGCTGGCGCTCTCTTGGTCTTTGACGAGGTACCATAGAGTTTAGCTTTACTAATGGTATATATGTTTTGGATTACATAGCAGTAATAATCCATGCTAATTTTACAATTTGAACATAAGTAGAAGTTAGCAGCATCCTCGCACTTAAACAAATTTCTCTTAGGGCAGTCACAACCCATGGTTTCCATGAGCAGTGTCTAAAGGAGAGATAAAGCAATAAACCAATGTATAGTTTTCCAACCCATGGTTTTCATGAGCAGTTTCTAGAGGAGAGAGAGCAATAAACACACCTTGATCAGCGCGCAAAAACGTTCAACTCCGATTTTGCTTATTTCTTGTGTCTTGATTCCCGCGTCGACCTAGTTTCTTGCATGACACACGGCTTCTTTGTTTTTCCTTCTTTCCATTTCTTAATTCCTATGCCACATCAGATTGTTGCTTAGTTGGCAGCGTAATTAATTCTATAGACACCAGCTGCCCTTATCGCTGTCCCGACGAAGGAATTCTTCATGAATTAGTATGGATATTGTCCAAAATGCACATTGTCGATGCAACACTATTTAAGGATTGCACAGTGAAGGAGGTCTCAGGCTCTGTTCCATTCGGAAAGCGGACATCAATATATTCTAATCTAATGTTTTTGTGTATGGTTACGTAATGCAGGTGCAATGTGGTCTGGGTCGAACAGGTTACCTCTGGGCCCATGAAGCTTTTGGAGTAGTACCTGACATGATGACCTTGGCGAAGCCACTGGCTGGGGGTCTTCCCATTGGTGTCGCCTTGGTCTCCGAAAAGGTTGCTTCAGCCATAAACTACGGCGACCATGGTACCACATTTGGGGGAGGCCCCCTTGTGTGCCAGGCTGCATTAACCACATTGGACAAGATCCAGAAACCAGGCTTCCTGGCCGAGGTGACCAAGAAAGGAGACTACTTCAAGCAGCTGCTCAGCACCAAGCTGAGCGGAAACTCGCACGTAAAAGAGATCAGGGGGATCGGTCTCATTGTCGGCATCGAGCTCGATGTACCGGCTGGTCCTTTGGTCGATGCGTGCTTGGACGCCGGTGTCATTGTGCTGACAGCCGGGAAAGGCAATGTCGTGAGGCTCGTGCCGCCGCTCATCATCTCGGAAAAGGAGCTGGAGCAAGCTGCAGAGGTGATAAGGGACTGTCTACCTGCGCTTGATGCCTCTACTACCTCTTAATGTAAACGAGATTCTTAGCAATGGTCGCTAGGTTCGTCGAAGCTTCTTTCAAAGTTTGAAGCGAATAGTTTCTTGTTGGACTGCTGTAATCCTGTTGTTCTCAAAGTAAGTGATTTATTGCATACTTTTGTTGTAAAGTTACAAGGATGTTATCGTCATTGCACACCTCTTGACTGAACACAGGAACATCTGTCACCTATGTAAAAGCCTCGCAAGCACTCCGACGATGGGCGCGACGGTGACGGTGGATGGCTCGGCTTGCTGGAAATTCTGCCGAGAATCGCTGTACTGGTCGTTAGCGTCAGGCCCTCCGACGATCGCGCCGGCGATCACGTTCGGGTTGGGGGTGGCCTTGTTCAAGTAGTCGAATCCGCCCTTGCAGGTGATCTTCGCCGGACTGGACCTGATGGACGGCACCGACGCGCCCCGGTGGTGCACCTGCGCTGGGTACCTCGTCCCGTGCCCAACCATGTAGCTCATCTTCTGAGGGTTCGTCCCAAGGATGTAATTCACCTGCGACTGCGCGAACGAGATGAGCTTGGACGGCGGCACCCTGGCGCCGCCGCACTGGAGCGAGGCCCTCGCCGCCGTCAGGTGATCGGCGTGCGCGGCGAGGACGAGCGTGGCCGACGTGACGTACTGCAGGTTGTTCCAGGGATCCCACCAGAGCATGCCGCCGGGGCTGAGCCTGGCGTTACCGCTGCCGCGCTGCACCACGTTGCAGAGGAACTGCTCCAGGTTGCTCTTGAGCACGGCGTGGTTGCCATTGTTGGGAAGCTTCCGTTCGAGGACAAGCTGCATGATTAATTGCCGGTCAGTTACTGAAAGTTGCTGGTGCCTGAAGCCTGATGGATCACTCAGATTAGGCGGAAACATGGACAAGAACTTGCCTTGGCGACCAATGCCTGAGCTCCGACGAACTTGTCGTCCCAGCTGAACACCGACCGCACCCCGCCGACGTTGCTGGTGCCGGCGATGTAAGTCTTGTACTCCTGACCGCCGGTGGCGATGTAGAGCCAGGCTGCAGCCCAGAGCAGCTCGTCCTGTTCCATTTCCAGCAGTGCATACAAGCACGTGTCAGAAATGCTTTAAACTTTCAGGATTTACTATTTACAAAGATTGATTTCATAAGTTCGATCTACCTCATCGCCAGAGCTACGATAGAACTTTGCGGCTGACGGCACGCTGTTATGGTATAGGCCACGACGGTTCTTGGCGAACTCAAACAGCTGCAAAAACATGCGATTAACAACATTAGATGGTAAGTTACACGATCATCCATTGCACATTTTTTTAGTGTCCAAATTAATTGTGTTGTGCTTGTGCATGCATGCACACGTACATGCAAATCTAGTGGGAGTAGTACTCTTATACCTGAATCGCATGAGTGGATGCAACTGTACCTGTTAGACACGTGTTTGGTTTTCTATTTATCTAGGCTAGGTGGATGCAATTACACCCACTCATGCAGGATGGAGGAAACACAAAAATTGGGTTTCTTTCTAATGCAGGCCCGTGAGATGTATAAACAAGCAACCAAACAACTCAGCTTGCATCCACTCATACAGACTAAGGCTAGTCTGGATGGCTCATACGGAACATTTTAGAATGGTGCAGACAACCAAACACACCCTTAGTGCATGTACAGTGGTATGACAATAGCTATCTATAATCTCTACTACTTCTAATTACGAGTTGGTGGCGGTGGTCCGTTCTCCCCTTGGGCATACCAACAAAACCATCATTGTCCCGATCTTCTATACATTAGCGAATGACGAAAGTTTTAATTCAATTGGATATACATGTATGCGTGATCTGCGACGTATCAGACTCTTATCTCAATTAGTCGATTCTATTTCCAAATACTACACGGTCGATTCTTTTTCCATATATTGCACGTATACAGCTTCTGAGTTACCATGTGCCTTTGAGTTGCCATATGCATCTGTCGACGATTCGGGAACCGGTCCCCCGCCGAGCCTACTTGTTGAATGAGGGATCAACCTAAGGCCCCTTTTTCGCGGGGGTATAGCGTCCGAGGTCCTACCGGGCTACGGATCGAGGTGGCCAAGACAATCGTAACGAGCAAGGGATCTCTTTTTTTATCTGGTTCGGGCCTCTCGCGGGGGAGATAACAGCCCTACGTCCAGTGGTTGCACTGATGCGTGAAGGTGGATTACAAGCGCTGCGTACAGGTGAGGATGAGAGGTGAAATCCAACCGAACCCCCAGTCCTTCGTGCGAGGAGGTGTTTATAGGGGATTGCAGGCGACAAGCATTCATTACAGGGGCGTTCTCTTCGTTGGACGTGGTGCCGGTGTTCCGCGCCTCCGCGGGCGCAACGCGACGCGGGTGCGATGGCGAAATGGCGACGCGCGATCGCGCGGCAGATCGTGGGTGCGCAGACCTTCGAGCCGCCACATAGTTAATGCCGCGTCGCCCTCGTAGACCGTGCCCAACTTTTAGGCGAAGCTCGAGGTCCCTTTGGTCGGACCGGGTCGCCAGGTCGAGGACCCCCGAGCAAGCATGCTCGAGGGCGAGCATGGCGATTGACGCGGGACAGCCTGAAGGTTGGGCGGTCCGAAGACCTTTCTCGGGAACGAGGCCCGAGCAAGGGCATGCCCGGGGCCGCCGGGGTACGATGGTCGTCTATGGAGAATATTCAACCCCCGACAGCTAGCCCCCGAGGCTAAAGGGGGGTGTTCGTTCCAACTGGGGCCACCGCCTTAAACCTCCAGACTCTTGGCAAGGGACCGGAACCCCGCGGCGAAGGCTACTGGTGGCATCCGGCAGCGCCGCCAGAACGAGGATCTCTCGCGCGGCGGGCTACTGCAGACATCCGGCGGCCGCCGGGGATGAGGATCTTTGCTTGGCGGGACTACTGCATGAGATCCGGCAATACCGCTTCGGGACGAGGATCTTTGCGGCGAAGGGCTACCGCAGCATCCGAGCAGCGCCTGCTTGGGGACGAGCATCTTTGCGGCGAAGGGCTACCGCAACATCCGAACAACGCCTGCTCGGGAACGAGGACCTTCGTGACGGAGCTGGGTCGGCTTTGGTCGTGGCCCGGCCGAAACACCGTAACGAAGGCAAAAGGCCGCGGCGGTTCCTTCTCCGCGAAGCTTTACAGGTACGGCTCTGACAGCTTTTTGGGGACTGCACCACCACAGGGCGGTTTTGGAGACTGAACCGCCACGCGTTGGCCATCGGCAGACGGAGCGGTTTTCCCTCCCGCTCGACTTCTCCGCCTATAAGTATCAGGCGGGAACAATTTCTGCAAACTTTTCGCTCCCCCGACTCGCGATCAAACTCGAGAGAGCATTCCATCCCCCAAACTTCCTTCTGCTGCTCCGACGCCCTCTCCTCCAACTCCTCCCATGGCGAAGTTCGGCGTAAGCAAGTCCACCGCGGAGAGGCTTCGGGTGCTCCAGGACTTTGGGTACCTTGATGCGGGCTCCTGGCGGCTCCCGGCCGGCGAGGCGGCTCAGTCTCGTCTTGGCCGACGATATCGTCGCGGCGAAGTAGACATCATCAACGGGCTTCGAATGCCTGAGAGCGAATTCCTGGAAGCCGTACTCGTGCACTGTGAGTGCGAGCTCACTCATTTGAACCCCAACTCCATCCTCATTCTAACAATCTTCGCCCATCTTTGCGAGGGTTTCATGGGCATCCTTCCTACGCCAAGCCTCTTCTTCCATTTCTATTCCTTGTTTCATCTTTGAACGCCGCCGCACCAGTGCCTGTCAGATTCCACTTTGGGAAACCGCCGTATGAGTACCCCCTCTTCTCCCTCAAGGACTCGATGGCCGGCTGGGCCGACAATTGGTTCTATCTGCGGAGAGCGGAGGGGAGTTCCTTGCGCTACACCGAAACGGCGGCGCGCCACATCGAAACCCCGCGCCCGCCCATCGCGCCTGAGGAGGAGCGGACCTTGATGCTGATCAGCGAGCTAACGAATATGGGGCTCACCGGCCGGGACATCGTCCGCGACTTCCTCCGGAACAGGGTGTCCCCTCTGAGGAGGAGGGAGCACCCTTTCTTCGAGATCGCCGGGTGGGACGACATGACCCGGGAGAGCACCTCAGGTAAGTTTTACGACCCTGGAGACTCTTTGCCTCGCTTCCGCCGCCCGGAACCACGCTGATTTTACTTGCTGACCAACGACAGCCCCGGGCTTTGAATGGACAGAAAAGAGGGTCGCCGAGATGTTCAGGACTCCCAAGGGCAAGGAGCTCGAGCACAAGCGGCAAGTCCCGAACAACGTGCTCGAGCGGGGCGACGTGGTAAGCTACTTTTTGGTCCGTGCTCAGGGAAAGCGTCCCGAGCTCTTTTGACGCATTTTTGCATTTTGACAGGAGAAGCTCGCTCTGGAGCTGGCGGTCGGAGAGCTCCGGCCCTTGGCTGGCGGCGGGCGGGTACTTGTACCGGCCGCCAGGACCAAGAGCTTAAGGGGCAAGAGGCATGCCCCGCCACCGGCCACCACGTGGCTGACTAAGAATCAGGTAAGCTCGTCTAGCAACCCGGTGGTGCGGCATATGGAGTTTACCGATCGGAAGGAGGTAAGCAGCCTGAATGCCTGGTTGGAGAATTACTGCAAGGAGCCCCTGGAGCAGCTCGAGAGGGAGGCAAGCTGGATCAAGAACTGTGCAGCAAGCGAATAGTTGCAGGAGGAGCTGGCCGCGGTCCAGGCCAAGCTCAAACGAGTTAATGAGGCTCGCCAAGACTCAGAGCTCGAAGTTGCGACTGCAGGCGAGGGGGAGGATGAGGAGGACGCGCTGCCCCTTAGGACGATGCACGGGCGCTCGAGGAAGACGCTGGAGGCGGTTGACATGGAGAAAGTCGACCCCCTCCTGGCGAGGATCAGCAGCGCCGCGGAGGAGAAGGCCAAACTGGTGATTGCGGTGGCCAATCCCCTCGAGGGTGACAACGAGGGCCAGGCTGAAGGTGAGCCTTGGATTTTGGTTTTTCTTTTCTTCCTCGCCCTTTGTTTCGCGCATTCGAGCTAACCCCACTCTCCTGACGTGGGCGAAATAGCTCGTAGGACTTTCCCGGATTGTCGCAAAATAATTGACGAGCTCATTGATCACGTCTTAGCTGGAGTGCTCGTCGAGGCCGCCGACATCGTGATGGCGGAGGGCGTGGAGGCGGTAGAAAAGTTCGTCACCGACGACCAAGTCGAGGTAGGCCCCTCCGCCCCAGAGGGAATGCTTCCCCCGGGCGGGCTCTCGTCCCTCCCAGTATAGAGGGCTCAGAAGGAGGGGAGAAGATCGACCCCGCAGCCTTGGGCGAAAAAGCCACCCGTGAAGGCTCGGGGTGCTCGAGCGCATCGCCTACCCGAGGCGAAGGCGCAGAGCCCCCGAGCGAACAGCATGCTCGGGATGAGATGACGCCCGCCCCGAGCGAATAGCATGCTCGGGAGGACACCACGCTGTCCCCGGGCGAACAACATGCTCGGGTGGACAGCGAGAAGACATTGAGCGGGCCAGATGCTCAGGAGGGGGGCGTGGTGCCCTAGGGCGAACCTCATGCCCGGGGGGACGATTCGTCGTCCTTGGTCAGCCTGCCTTCTTGGAAGGATTCTGGGGAAGTCCGCAACCCCCTGCCAAAGCTTGAAGATCTTCGGGGGCGCGAAGTTACTAAGCGCTTCCGGGATAATTTCACCGCAGGACTTGCTCAAGTGAGGAGGCTTCTCTCGCTACTGTCGTAGTTTTCGTTCCTTTGGGTCTTGGAGGCGGCGCCTGAAATTTCCCAGCGTGCAGCTCCTTCGGACAACCTTGGAGGATTTTAACGCGGCGATGGTCGTCCCCGAGGACGTGGCCCAGCTGCATGCTGAGAACGAGGCCCGGATAACCAAACTCGAGCAGCGTGTAGGTGACCTCAAGGCTCGGGACAACGTGCTTGTGCATAGGTGCCGCGAGGCAGAGAAGGATGCCGCTGAGGTCAAGGCAAAGAACCTTGGGCTCGAGCAAGAGCTCGAGCAAGAAAAATTGCGCTGCCGTCAGACCAAGGATGATGCCTCCGCCAGCAAGGAAAAGATCCTCGCGCTCGAGCAAGAGCTTGAGCTAAAATCCCGCCAGGCAGAGAAGGACCTTGCCGAAGGCCGGACGAAGGTTCTTGGGCTCGAGCAAGAGCTTGAAAAAGAAAGGCAAAATACTCGGACCCTCGAAACGAAAGTGGCGGATCTGGAACGGGCAGCGCGGGAGGCCACCGACCTTGCAGAACAAGGCAGTGAAGAGGTCAAGCAGCTTCGCTGGGAAGCCCGCGAAGGCCGCGAAGCCCGGCGGAAGTTGATCGATCTTGAAGGCAAGATTGACGAGCTGAGGCAGAAGTACTATGCGGCCCTCAGGGGAGCGAAGCCCGGGGCGTAGAGGATTTCTTCTTGTTCTTTTTCTCCTTTTTGATGATTTTTGTATGACTTTTGATGACGCCAGCGGGGCGTACGCTTTTCTTTCGCCCGTGGGATGTGTTTGCCATGATGCTTATTTTGTGTGCTCCTAAGCTATTTCCTGCGAACAACGAGCACAGGGTGGATAGCGAGATGCAGGTGGGCGAAAGCGTGTGTTAGGGAAAGACTTCGTGTAGGTAACAGGTTCTTTTAAGAAAGAAGCAAGTTACAAGGTTAGACTGGAGCGAGGCACTTAGCGACGATTTTTTGGAAAAGACGCTTAACGTGACCACCCGCTCCCACCAAGCCCCTGCTGCGGATGAAGGTTGTGCACCTAAGTTGTGAGCACGAGCTCGTTCGCAGGAGAGTTGGGAGAGCACGCGAGGCCTAGAATTCCTTAACGCTTAGGACGCATACGCCTAAGTTGCGAGTATGGTCGTGGGCGAGGAATAAACGCGATGGTGCCCGATAGGGTGCGCGACGACCAAACACGCGTGAGCCAGACTAAATCTCTGAACCGACCGGGAGGGTGTCTGTGCGCGACTTGTATCGCGCAGCGAAAAGCTACCGCGGACTAAGGTCGGCTTGGGAAGACTGGAGCCTCTGGCGGTGAGTTTTAGTGGCAGGGTGTTGGTCGTGGCGCCTTGTGCAGTTGCGCGCGCCGGCCCGATTTTAGAGCGAAAAAACTTTGAACGGTTGATCTTGCTCGACGTGCACTTGTCTTATTACCAAGATCGTGAGGGAAGTGTGCCCTTGCGCGAGGCTGGTCGGCTTACCAACGGGCAGTGATCTTGAATAGATTCGCAAATCTTGGAGGTAATAGACGTTGTGTGGGTGAGGCAAACGAGCATGCCATTCTTCGAAAAGAGAAAACATATATCTACACAAGACGCAAAACGGAGCATACGTTTAGACAAAGAACTTGTGCAGCTGGTCGAGACCGTCCTCCATCGCCAGGCGGACAGCCCCCGGGCGTACTATCTAGACGACCGTGAAAGGTCCTTCCCATTTGGGGGAAAGCTTGTTGGCCTTCGACATATCCTGAATTCGGCGCAGGACGAGGTCCCCGACCTGCAGTGCGCGGGGCCGAATTGACTTGGCCGTGTGCCTGCAAAGAGCCTGTTGGTAGACAACGGATCGGAGGAGCGCCCTTTCCCGTGCCTCTTCGGCAAGGTCGAGGTCGAGGCGACGCTCGCGCCCTTGATGGATGTCATCGGCCAGGTGTACCCTTGGGGACCCGAGCACGATCTCGGCGGGTAGGACGGCCTCGGCACCATAGACGAGTTGGAAAGGTGTCTCGCCCGCAGCTCGGCTCGCTGTGGTGCGTATAGACCAGAGGACGGAAGGAAGCTCGTCCACCCACGACTCGCCGTGCCGGGTGAGGTTTTTGAAGACCCTCTTCTTAACCCCTTGAAGGATTTGGCCGTTTACTCGCTCGGCTGCTCCGTTACTCTGCGGATGAGCTACAGAGGCGAAGCAGACCTTTCTTCCGATATCCTCGCGGAGGCACAGAGCATTCATTGGTGGTGAATCAATGCCGTTGTCCATGATGAGGCGATTGGGGACCCCAAAACGCGTCACCACGTTGCTGCGGAAAAATTGCTTGGCTGCTTGAGCTGAAATGGTTGATACAGGCTCGGCCTCGATCTACTTAGAGAAAGTGTCGATGGCTACGAGCAGGTACTTGCAACCCTTTCGACCATGGGGGAAAGGCCCGAGAATGTCAGCCCCCCTGGTCGAGAACGGCTATGAGAGTGGGATGGTCTACAGCGCGTACGCCGGCTGGTGGGCCTTGCGGGCGTGGTATTGGCACGCTCGGCAGGTCGCCACGAGTATCCAAGCGTCGTCCAAAGCTTTCAGCCAGTAGTAGCCCAACCGGAATGCTTTGCTCACGAGGGTCCTGAAGGACGAGTGAGCTCCGCACATTCCCTCATGGATGTCCCTGAGAAGGAAATCGCCCTCTTCTCGAGATATGCACTTAGAGAGGACTCCAAGTGCCCCTTTACCGTATAAGGTGCCCTCGACTAGTCTGTAAGCGGAGGATCGCCTTATGAGCCGAGAACGCTCGGCTGCTTCCTCGGGTAGTGTCCCGTGGGCAAGGTACTGGACAAATGACGTCATCCAGTTTGCACCCTGCTCAAGGAAGGAGACGTTACCGCACGTCTCTTATGCCTCCTCTACAGAGGGAATGGAGGGCTTGCACAGATGCTCGACTGGTGCCCCGGGCAGGGCAGGCATCTGGGGTTTGCCTCCTCTACAGAGGGAATGGAGGGCTTGTGCAGATGCTCAACGAGCGCCCCGGGTGGGGCGGGCATCTGCGAGGAACCGACCTTGGAAAGATGGTCAGCTAGGGAATTGTCCTTCCTGGGGATGAGAGTACTTCAAAATTTCTAAAGTACCGCTCCATCTTCCTCACTTCAACCAAGTAAAGCGCCATTGAGTTATCGGAACACTGATACTCCTTGTTGAGTTAGTTGATGACCAACTGCGAATCGCTTTTCACAGTCAGTCGTTGGACCCGGCGCCTTTGCGCTCGTGGTCCGCCAAGAGGTTTCATACTCCGCCGCGTTGTTGGTCGCGCGGCGTAGTTGATGGATGATCTTGGGCGATCCTTGAGGGACACGAGATGACGCCACCCCGGCGTTCAAAGCTCGGGATCCGTCGAAGTACATGGTCCAGCGGCTATTTCCAAATTCCTGGGTCTCGGTGGCAGGCTGAGCGGGATTCGTCCATTCTGCTACGAAGTCCGCTAAGATCTGGGACTTGATCGCCGTGCGGGCAGAGAAGTGGATATCGAACTCTGCGAGCTCCACGGCCCACTTCACTATCCGGCCGCTGGTGTCTTGATTTCTTAGGATCTCCCTAAGTGGAAAGTTGGTCGGAATGACGACCTTGTGAGCTTGGAAATAGTGACACAGCTTCCTCGAGGTAACGAGCAGCGAGTACAAGAGCTTCTGGAGCTCGGGGTAACGCTCCTTCGGTCCGTGCGAGACTTTGCTGACGTAGTATATTGGACGCTGTGTCCCTTCTCGCTCGACAGCCAACACGGCGCTTACGGCCTGGGGGGTCGCCGCGAGGTACAACAGGAGCGGCTCCCCCGACCTTGGCGTGGCCAAGATCGGGGGCGGATCTATCGCTTGGCTCCTCGAAGGAGCGATTAGCCTCTTCCGTCCAGACGAAGCCTTCGTGCCTGCGGAGCGCCTTGAAAAAGGGCAATCCGCGCTCGCCCGACCGGGAAATGAAGTGACTTAGGGCCGCCATTCGTCCGGTCAGGGTCTGGATCTCTTTGACGGAGCTCGGAGGTCGCATCCTTTCGATGGCTTCGATCTTCTCCGGGTTGGCACCGATGCCCTGCGGCCCGATGAGGTACCCGAGTACTTTGCCCGCTTTCACCCCGAAAACACATTTCTCAGGATTAAGCTTTATTCGATGTCTATTGAGATTACAAAAGGTCTCCTCGAGGTCGGATACATGACCCGAGGTGAGCTTACTTTTAACTACGATATCATCTACATATACTTCCAGGTTCCGGCCTATCTGATCCTGGAAGGTCTTCTGCATCAAGCGCTGGAAGGTCGCGTCGGCGTTCCGCAGACCGAAGGACATGGTCGTGTAGCAGAATGTGCCGAACGGCGTGATGAAGGAGGTCTTCTCTTCGTCTCCGGGGGATAAGCTAATCTGGTGATAGCCCGAGTAGGCGTCCAGGAAACTCATCACCTGAGACTCTGCCGTCGCGTCGACCAGCTGGTCAATGCGCGGCAGCGGAAAGTTGTCTTTTGGGCAGCAAATTTAGGCGGTGTGGTGCGACACATGCGCCACTTGCCACCCTTCTTCTTGACAATGACTGGGTTTGCCAGCCACTCCGAATACTCGACTTCCCTGACGAAGCCGGCCTTAAGGAGTTTGTCGAGTTAATCCCGGATGATCGCTTGCTTCTCCGGGGAAAATCGCCTGAGCTTCTAGTGCACAGGTCTTTTATCAGGCCGAACAGCTAGCCTGTGCTCGATCACTTCCCTTGGGACTCTGGGCATGTCGGACGGTTCCCAAGCGAACACGTCCGCGCTTCTCCGGAGGAAAGTGACGAGCTCGAGTTCCTATTTGGGATCTAAGGAAGATCCCAAATGAAAGACCTTGGTCGTGTTGACCTCACTTAGAGGGACCGCCTTGGTTTCTCCCCCGGGCTGGAGGGTAACTTTGGGCTGGGAGTGCGTTGGCGCTTAGTTTGGGTCATGGCCGAGGCAACGGCCGACCATGTCGAGCGACTTCTCGTCGCAGTTCAGGGCCGCCCTATGGTCTCCTTTGACGGTGATGACGCCCTTTGGTCCGGGGACCTTTAGGCACTGATAGGCATGATGCGTGGCGACCATGAACTTGGAAAGGGCCGGCCTGCCGAGGATGGCGTTATAGGCCGATTTGAAGTCAACGACCTCAAAGTTGACCAGCTCGGTCCGGAAGTTGGCGAGGCCTCCGAATGTAACAGGCAGAACGATCTGGCCGAGGGGCCTGATCGAGGTGCCAGGGACGATCCCGAAGAACGGGACGGCTATGCTCTTGATTTTGGAGCGAGGGACTTGCATCTCGTCCAGAATCGTGGCGGATATGAGGTCCAAGGAGCTCCCGCCATCGATGAGGACACGGCCGACCTTGGCATTGCTGATGGTCGGGCTCACGACCAATGGGAGCTTCTGAGGTTTGGTCATTCCAAGGGGACAATCGTCCTTGGAGAAAGTAAGGGACAGCTCGGACCACTTGAGCTGTTGCACGGGTGGCTTGCCCTGAGCGATATGGCCAACCTCCCGCCGCCTCTTTCAGATCCCTGCGGGATTTGTAGGCTGAGGAGCCTCCGAATATGACGGCTATGTGGTTGTGGGGCTCCTGGTAACCCATGTCGTCGTCGTCGTTGTCCGCGGGGCCCTTGCCCTTATTACTCTCGCCCTTCCCCGGGAGAGTGGGCATGGGGCCTTCGCCATTGTAGAATTTCTCCAGGCGGTATGCCCAGGTCCGACAGTTGCGGAGGTCGTGGCCGACCGCCTGATGGAACAGGCAGAAGCGGTCGCCCGAAGGGGCAACCCTTTCCCCGCGCTCCTGGCCGCCTTGAACCTGGTCGTCACGATCTTGGTCATCGTCCTCTGATGCGTTAAGGTCGCGGCCGCTTCCGACCCGTCGCCGTCACATTGCCGAAAGCGGCGCGGCCCCTGCAGCGGCGGCGATCAACGGCGGCCACCATGTCCGGCGTCGACCTCTTCTTTTTCTTGGATTTCTTCTCCGCGGACCCCGAGTGCTTCTTACTTGAGGAGCCCTCTAGGCCCGGCTGGGGTGGTAGCTTACCTTCGTCGAGCATTTTCTTCCATTTCACGGCTTCATCGGCATTCGCGTAGCGGTCGGCCATACAGAACAGCTCGTTGGCCGACAGGTTGGGGTGGATCTCTAGGTCTTGCGTGAAGCGTACGTCGCGGACGCTGAACTTGAAGGCCCGGACGATAGCCTCATCCGAGATGCTTGGGATGGAGTTCCTTACCTTGATGAATATTTGGACGAAGTGCCGCAAAGTTTCTTTGTCCGTCTGGATTAGCCGCTCGAGGTCACGTTCATTGCCCGGGTGAGTGTAATGACTTTGGAAATTACCGAGGGCTTTCAGAAAGTCGCCGCCACGAGCGGATTGACCCCTCCTTCTGGTTGAAGAGTCACGTCCTAGCGGAGCCGTCGAGGACCTTGGGGAGGTAGTTGGCCATAACTCCCTCGTCCCCCCCGGCCGCCAAGACGGCCGTGGAGTAAATCGAGAGGAACTCGTCTGGGTTCTGGGTTCCATTGAACCGCTCGATGTGGCCGGGCTTGAACTTGCTCGGCCACGAGACTTCGCGGAGGGACGCCAAAAAGGCCCAGCACCCAAATGGCGGATAGTCATGGCGACCCCCCCAGGCGTGGCGACTATGGTGGTTGGTGCCCAGACGGTCCTTCGCGCCTGGCTCGAGGCGAGAGAACACGCCCGTCTTTGGCGCTGACAAAGGCGAAATTTCGAGCCGAACACTCGGTGCGTTAAGATGGCGACGGGGCATGCCCTCGAGCCCGCGAGGCCATCCAGGAATTGCTCCGAGCGTCCTCACGGCACCGACCTTGCCCCCTGCGGCCCTCCCGAGCAGGACTTCGGGAGGCGCTACGGCGGGGGCGGATTGGAGAGCGGTGCTTGTGGTCCCGGGAAACACTTTGGGGCCTTTCTCCGCCTGGGGGCCCTGGGATCCCCATGTCGGCGAAGAGTTTTTCCAAGTTTTCGGCTACGACCGCTCCCATGGCCGCCAGGTCTGCTTGGTCGGAGAAATTTGAAGGTCGCCTGGACGTCGCCATGGCTCATGACCGCTCGGCACTGGGAGCGGTGGGCGGCCGTGGAGGCGGTCGCGCATGTGCTCCAGGGAGTGGTATTCGCTGGGATCTTCGCGAGCCTGGCCTCCAGCCCCGGCGTCCGGCCCCCCGCCGGGTTGACGGTGGTCGGTTGCGTGATCTGCCGAGGACAACTCCGGGTGGTTCTTACCGAGATCGCTACCGTGGCGGTGAGAGGTCGATGGAGACTGCTCTTCTTGATCCCCCTCCCTTCCCGCCATGTTAACGCTGCAGGAGTACCAAGACTGTGAGGACGACACCGTGGTGTCAAACCGCGTCGCGGTCCTTTGACCGCGCTTGGGAGGGTCAGGGCCGCTCGAGCCGCTGCGGAGGCCGCTAGATTCTTCCTTGCTAGCGAGGGTAACATGCTGCGAGCGGAGGAAACTCTCCCACGCTGCAGCGACCGGGGAAAGACTCCCGGACACGGTGTGGCCTTCCGGATCGGCCGCACCACCCACGCCATCGCTGGCGTAGTAGGCGTCATCGTCTTCCACGTCGTCGAAGACGCAGAGGTCTTGATTGTCTTGCGAGTTCGGCATCCTCAGGGATTCCTCGCGAATGGACTCAGTCGATCCCCACGGACGGCGCCAACTGTCGATGATTCGGGAACCGGTCCCCCGCCGAGCTTACTTGTTGAATGAGGGATCAACCTAAGGCCCCTTTTTCGCGGGGGGTATAGCGTCCGAGGTCCTACCGGGCTACGGATCGAGGTGGCCAAGACAATCGTGACGAGCAAGGGATCTCTTTTTTTTATCTGGTTCGGGCCTCTTGCGGGTGAGATAACAGCCCTACGTCCAGTGGTTGCACTGATGCGTGAAGGTGGATTACAAGTGCTGCGTACAGGTGAGGATGAGAGGTGAAATCCAACCGAACCCCCAGTCCTTCGTGCGAGGAGGTATTTATAGGGGGATTACAGGCGACAAAGCATTCATTACAGGGGCGTTCTCTTTGTTGGACGTGGTGGCGCTGTTCCGCGCTCTCGCCAAAGCGCGAGACGACGGTGCGATGGCGCAAATGGCGAACACGGAGACCGCGGCGGCAATCGTGGTATGCCAGACCTTCGAGCCGCCACATAGTTAATGCCGCGCCGCCCTCGTAGACCGTGCCCAGCTTTTGGGTGAAGCTCGAGGTCCCTTCGGTCGGACCGGGTCGCCAGGTCGAGGACCCCCGAGCAAGCATGCTCGGGGGTGAGCATGGCGATTGATGCGGGATAGCCTGAAGGTCGGGCGGTCCGAAGACCTTTCTCGGGAACGAGGCCCGAGCAAGGGCATGCCTGGGGCCGCCGGGGTACGATGGTCGTCTATGGAGAATATTCAACCCCTGACAACATCCTTTCCATTAAATATTTACTTACATGTGTAGATAAGATCATCTTTTCTTTTTATCTAATCATGTATGAACTTAATTTCGACTGGACCAACAGCATGCGCACAGTTATGTATGACATGACTAGATAAGTTTATTTTCTCTATCTCTACTAATTCTAATTAGAAATTGGTTATGGTACGTCCGTTCTCCACTCTCATCTCGACACGTATGCGCACCCACGTGGCTAAGTGGGAATCAGATAATGGCCACCCCGACAGATTAGATTGGATCTTCCCTTCACGGGAGGTAAATGAATATACATGACTCATTTATTACTTTCCTTTTTCCTATTGATCTGGCATTCGAATGGGCGGTGATTGCTCTCGGTGTTTTTCGGATTGGATTGATTGATTCCTTATTGAAGGAAACAGAGTTCCGATTCATGGAGTTAGGTCTCTTCTCGCCTCTTTCCCTTTTGTTGCCTTCCTTATTTGACTATTTCTTAATCTGGATTTCATAGATATCTCTTTGGTTATTGAATCTATATAACCCCACCGCTTCTTGCCTCTCCTGCAGATGTGTTAAGTTTATCCGTTGAGCGGAGGTAATTGACGACCTTCTTGTTCTCGTCGATACAGCGCAGGGGCAAGTTGCCGGTGGTGGGCGGCGAGATAGACTGGTGGCGCTGCTGGAGCTCGCCGCGGTGGATGATGTCAATAGGTTGAGGGAGGCACTCGCGGGGGAAGGCGAGGAGGCAGTGAAGCTGGTTGATGGGGTGGGGCTATGGTATGGCCAGAGCAAGGCGTATGAGCCATGCACGCCGCTGATGATGGTAACCACATACGGATGACGCCTACCTCTTCAATGTCTTTGCGCCTATGGGCCAGCAGGTGATGTCTCTTTCGATCGATCAATCAATTTGGAATTATGACATTACAAATTTATAATCCCAAGTACTGTGATGTTTTTATTTAAGTTTGTGAAATTAAAGATAATTTTAAGCACGAGTTTGTAAATAGGTGCTTGGAATTTGTATGCTTCGATGAATTGATTTAAACATTTAACCATTAAACATTTAGAGTGAACATTATTATTCAGATAATGTTTGTGCTCTTTGTAAATAAACTTTTTATCATAAATTGAATTTTCGTTGCATCGCATGGGCACATGGCTAGTCTCTACTAATATAAATTTGCAGTTGGTGGCAGCGGTCCATCGTTCTTCCTAGCCCCCCTCCCGGTCATATCTCCAATAATGGCAGGTCATTATAGCTAATTATTCTTTCCTGATTTACAGCCAGCCATATTTCTCTAAATATGGCTGATTATTATAACAAAATCCCTGATTATTGCTGGCAATTAATAGCCGACCAATCATTTCTTTTGTACTCTATATATGCTGTACAATTTTCATAGAATCAATCAAGGGAATTCATTCAAGATCTCTCATGTCGTGCTGCCACGGTGAATGAACTCGACGAACTGATTAATAAGTGACGGACCGACGTACATGGCCGTGAGGCGCAGGAGGCCGAGCGCCGTGGTCAGTAGTAACTGCGGCTAGAAGGACAGCCAGAGTGCGATGCCCATGGGTGCCGTGACCCCAGCGCGGGCCAGTTGGACATGAACAAAGCGTACGACGCTTCGGCGCGGTTGCCCGGCGACACCGGTGGAACGTCGTCGGCGGTGAGAGAGTCATTAGCATACCCCTTGGAGATAAACGGGTTGATCCAGCTGAACGTCGCGAGAGAGAGGAACGACGCGGCGGCACATGGCGTGGAGGGCGCCTCGGCGCTGATGTTTTCTGGTTCACCTTTATGAGCTCCAGCATCATGGCTGGTGAAACCAGTGATGACTAGGTACGCCAGAGACATGGAGACGAGTAGGCCGGCAAAGGCGAGAGGGTCATCTGGGAAGAGTAGCAAACCGTCGACGCAGTGGACCACCGCCGAAGCGGAGAAGAGCACGGTACCGAGGGCGGTGGCGATCCAGAAGACGCGAAAGTGCAAAGGCTGCGTGGTGGCGGTGGTCTCTTTCTCCGAGGCGACTAACCATACGGCTATGGCATGCACGACGAAGTGGGCGGCGAGGAAGACGGACTCCACAGTGTGCGTTGCGGGCATGACGAGAGGAAGAGGAACGCGATCTGGTAATATAAATTGCAAAAAGGGATAAAAATGATTGATTGATTTTTGAGATTGGTAATATATATTGCTACGTATAATATATTTAATTTTAATTCGTACCGAAGAAAAAACCATAAAAACTTTTGTAATTGGGAGAAATAGATGTTTGATCTTGTAGCACAATTTTCTTTTATTGCTTGATCTTTATGTTTCGTTATCAATTTTATTTTTCGTAGCAACGCACGGGCATTGATCTAGTATTTATTCATGTTATAGTTGTCTATAATAACTTCTCTTACAATTAATAAACTGTCTGTGTAATAGTACAAACAGTCTACAGTTATCTATAGACTATCTATTAAATAACAGATAATACTTTTCTCTCTCCTCCTCTCTTTTCTACACCACCTAAAATTCTAGGTGCCAGTAGCTTATAAAACATGTACCATTGTACCTGTATTTAGACAACGATATGGTTCTAGAACACAACTTTGACCATTAATTTCTAACTATTAGATTTATAAAACCTTGTAAAATTATGCTTTTTATGAAATCCTTTTTGAGAAAATTTTATGCATATCATTTTTATATGTTTAATCTAAATATTGAAAAAGATACAAAACAGTCAAAGTTTAGAAAGATTGCATGTAGCTACAGCTGACTTCAGTGACCGGAGGGAGTAGTTTCTTTGCATGTAATGTACGTACCTGTTTCGCGTGCGTCAGTAAAGTCGAGGGGTACCGGCCGTCGATGTTCGGCGCTGTGAACGCGACGGCGGCAGCGGCCAGCGCTGCGGCCGTCTCCGCCGCGACGTCGGAGCCCGGGCTGGTGGCGTTGACCACGTAGGCCTCCCGGGGCGTGTCCATGTCCTCCGGGCGCTGCCAGCACGAGTGGTCGGAGTCTCCGTCGCCGACCTGCACGTAGAGCGCCTCGGTGCCGGCGGAAGCGTGCGCCCTGGCCAGGTAGTCGGCGCCCCACCGGACGGCGTCGAGCGCGTGCCCCAGCTCGCCCGCGGCGGCGAGGCTGTCCCTGAACTCGACGACGCTCCACGACAGCGTCGTCACGGTGAACGCCATGGGGAACCCGAACTTGACGTTGTCGCCGGAGTCGTAGTAGCCGCCTGTGAGGTCGACCTGCATGTACGTTAAGGATCGGTGGCCATTACATTAATTATTGGGATCACGAACCAAACACCACGCATCATGCATGTCTCCTAGCTAGGTATTGGCGATCTGTGCTTACGCGGTGGTCGCCTCCGTCCCGGAGAGCCGAGTCACCGCGCCACGTGACGCGCTGGTTGGGAGGCAGCCTGCCGGAGCGCTGCACTTCGAAGTAGAGCAGAGACTTGGAGAGAGCGGCGCGGTAGTCGCGCCCGGCTTCGCACACCATGCAGCCCATGCTTATCACAAGTCCTACGGCAACAGCAAGGTGCAGCTTTGTTCTACCCATCTCTCTCTCTCTCGATCCCTTCAAATGCTTAATTTCTTCCTTTCGTGATGCTTAATTTCTAAGCTCCTGACCAGCTATATGGCAGTGGTGAAGTCCAGTTCTCTTGTTATTGCTACCGGTATTATTTATATGTATACAGATACGATGAACACGGTTGAAAATCCAGGATAAATGCATGCATTTATTCTTGATGGTTTTGGAGATTTGTGATCTTCAAATCAGATACATCTAGTGTATCCTCTGGATGTCTGAATTTATCAAGGACATCAATTGCAGAAGATCAAGAATTGGATGTCTGAATTATCAAGGAAATCAATTGCAGAAGATCAAGAAACAAAAAGATGCTCCTACTCCATTTAATATGATCGTGTACTCCTAGTGGTCACAAATAATTATTACTAGTTCAATGCCCGTGCGTTGCTATGAAAAATAAAATTGGTAACGAAATATAAAGGTCAAGTAATAAAAGAAAATTGTGCTACAAGATCAAACATCTATTTCTCCCCATTACAAAAGTTTTTATGGTTTCTCCTCCGGTATGAATTAAAACCAAATATATTGTACGTAGCAATATATATTACCAATCTTTTTCTGTTTTAAAATAACAGCTGTACCTGTACAGATTGATTCAACCCGTTTCCATTTCCTTCTCTCTCTACCTATTGCCCACCCCTAGTCCCGCAGAAAAACGAAACCCACATCCCCCGCGCGCTGCCGCCGTAGAACCGCCTCCGCCGCACATGCTCCGCCCTCTCTCGCCGCCCCGCTACCGCCGATAGATCTCGCGCCCGATCCGCTAGCCGCCTCCGCCCCATTCCCCACCATCCCCGCCGCGGTCCCCAGCCCCAGGCCCCACGTCGCTAAGCCACGGCGCCAGGCGACTGCCTTCTGATCGGACCACCCTGTTGCCTTCTCTACTAAACGGCGCCTTGGCGGGGAGTTCCCGAGCTTCGCGTTGGCCAGCGTGGCCTACTCTGGTTTGCGATCGAGCACCGCGGGCGTGGGGTCGGTGGGATCGACTCCTGCAGCCTTTGTCTTCGGTGGGGACGCGGCGTCTAGCCGTGGCGTCGAGGAGGATTCGTTATTGGTGAGCTCATGGAGTTCCTCTAGTGCCGCTAAGATTGTGTTTGGCAGCGGCGTGTCAGGGACATCGGAGGTGAAGAGGAGCTTCTCGTTTGGATCCGGTGACGCCTCATTGTCTAGTATCTCGGCAACAATTGAGGAGCTCGTCTTAAGTGATTCTTCTGGTAAACAAAGCGATGCCAATGCTGATGTTTTCAGAGGAAATGATTCGGTGCTGGAGATGAACGCCGGTGATAGTTTTGGTGCCTGCGAAAACAGTTTGAACTTGTATGAGGTTTTCTGTCTAAGCATTTTTCATGGAGAGACCGAGCAGCTCAATGAAGAGCGTGGCGTACAGTCTAAAACAATAGGATGCGAGATTACAAAGACAACCTCGTCATTAGCTGGTCTGTTAAAACTGTACAGTATATATAGAATACAAAAGGAATTATTGGCTGGTTATTAATTACAACACTAATAAAGGATTTTGCTATAATAATCAGCCATATTTGGAGAGATATGGCTGGCTGTAAATCAGGAAAGAATAATTAGCTATAATGACCGGCCATTATTAGAGATTGGGGGTGGGAAAGAACAGACCGCTGCCACCGAGTGGTAATTAGAATAGTAGAGATCTCGGCAATAATTGAGGAGCTCATCTTAAGTGATTCTTCTGGTAAACAAAGCGATGCCAATGCTAATGTTTCCAGAGGACATGATTTGGTGTTGGAGATGAACGCCAGTGGTAGTTTTGGTGCCTGCGAAAGCAGTTTGAACTTGCATGCGGTTTTCTGTCTCAGCATTTTTCATGAAGAGACCGAGTAGCTCAATAAAGGGCGTGGCGTACAGTCTTAAACAATAGGATGCGAGATTACAAAGACAAACTCGTCATTAGCTGATCTGTGAAAACTGTACAACATATATAGAATACAAAAGGAATGATTGGCTAGCTATTAATTACCAGCACTAATCAGGGATTTTGCTATAATAATCAATCATATTTGGAGAGATATGGTTGGCTATAAATCAGGAAAGAATAATTAACTATAATGACCGGCCATTATTAGAGATTGGGGG
This sequence comes from Guadua angustifolia, assembly GCA_036346375.1. Lineage (NCBI taxonomy): Eukaryota > Viridiplantae > Streptophyta > Magnoliopsida > Poales > Poaceae > Guadua > Guadua angustifolia. Next base: position 24,949,657 of record CM070509.1, on the reverse strand, counting down.
GTGGGGAAAAATGAACCACTGCCATCAAGTGATAATTAGAATAGTAGAGATTTTAGGCAACAACACGTTTCCAAAACTCAATTTTGACCACTATTTTCTATTGTAATATATTATAAAAAATCAATAAAATTATAATATTGTAAATATACGTTTTGAGACAAATCTACACATACGATTTTTATACATTCAATCTAAATATTTAAAATGATATTGATAGCTAAAGTTTTAAAAATTTGTCTACACGTATCCCAAACTGACAACTATTTATGCCCGGAGGGAGTATACTGTATATGCTCCTACTCCATTTATTATGAGCATGCATTTACTTGAACAAAGCATATAGATGCGTATCACTGTATATGCTCCTACTCCATTTATTATGATCATGCATTTACTTGAACAAAGCATATAGATGCGTATTGACAAAAAAAGCATATAAATGCGTATTGGGCACAAAACTTGTGCACATTTAATTTGGAACATGGCAATTTGACAAGTCGTTCATATAGGAATTGCACTGGTTCATTTGACATTCCTATGTTTCAAACAGGGCTACTAGCACAAAAATCATATCATAGATGGTTTAAAAACATCATCATAAATGGTTTTGTGAATCATTTGTAACTATGTGTTAGCACTAATAATGTCATGCCATAGACGGTTCTCAAACCGTATATGAAAAGTCCATCACGAACCGTTCTTCTTTGGAATCGTATGTGATATCCTCTCTGTGATGTAAAATATATCACAGAATGTTCAAAATAGGAACTGTATGTGATGTAAAACCGTTCTTCTTTGGAATCGTATGTGATATCCTCTCTATGATGTAAAATATATCATAGAAGGTTCAAAATGGGAACTATATGTGATGTAACCGATATCACATATGGTTTATCTTTGGAACTGTCAGTGATGTACTAACTACCACAAACGGTTTTCAATAATAACTACCTATGATGTTATATTACCAAAGACAAAAAACCATATGTGATAGTATTTTGTATTGATGATGCATTTTCTGTTTATCAGCTAGTCTTAGGAAATGCTAGTCGTGCCCTCTGAAACAAGTAGATTATAGATTACATACAAGCATATATTATCACATCTATTTCAGACATCAACTTAGATTACATATTACACCACATACAGCACAACCATTTCAGAAATCAACTCAAATATATTAACCAATTAAATGCATAACTTCAATTTACAACACAAGGTTTACAAATTAACCCAAGTGATAATTCACAAATTCACAACTCAAGCTGAGTGACACTTGCCTTCTGGATTTATGACCTCACGTGGTAAGGAGGAATAGAGTTGTCCACGAATTCCTAACAGATCGGCCTGTTCCAATGCAATTATAGTGTATTTCCAAACCTATCGATGGGAAGACTAAAGTCTTGCATGTATATAAATTGATAAGTACGAAATAATTATTGCAAGATTGACAAATCTCCAAGTCATTGGTATTTTTTTACCCATGATGAGTTCCATATTGTGGCAAACGTAAAATCCACATAGGTTATTACCCTTTGGCTGCTAGTGGCACTGCCAAAATATAATTGGTTAGTTTCAGAGACATTATTACGAAGTGCGATATAAGATTATTGTTTACTAGTAGATATTGAGAACTTAAAATCATACTTCAGTTTTGACATGTACTTACATGGCCCTCTACAAGCTTTGTACACTTCAAACGACCCGTCGAGTAATTGTTTGACAAGCTTCAAGTCGTAGGTGCCATCCTTTGAGGAATCAAGGTACATTATCCATTTCTATCTTGGTATAATTATAATTAGAATCTAGTGAAACCTACATAGGTTTGTCGCTATGGTCATTCCACCTAACCTCGAGTTTTGTGCAAAATACAAATCAATGAGTATAGCAACTAGTGAAGAACTTACCCTGGGTTGTGGGGTAAAAGTATGTATACCGTATCGCATAGAGCCAGCAATATGTTTTTCACATACTCCTAGACGACTCGCAAATTATCATCTATGATTTGCTTGGACACCAAGTGTGGGTCGAGGAAACCCGTCGGTTGTTTTTCTTTTTGCTTCAAGGATCATGTGTGTATATATATATATGATATTTGTTGGTATTACACGAATGTAACATACACTTACAATGTTCAACATCTCATAAGTGATGCGTCGAGGGCGTCAAGGTTGTAGAGATCAAACAAGTTGCTGAAGCTGACCATGAAGAAGCCCCTCGATGACTGGTGGAAGAAATGCTCTTCCTTGAATCTGACTTAGATACTCGATATCTATTCTACCACCGACATGTTAGCTTGTTCTATGTACCAATTTTGCAATCTAATACAAACTATTTAAAGCATTCGCTGGTGCTCTTTTGATACGAACGGCTGTCCTAGCTTGAATTTCCAAGCCAACGAGGCTAACAGAAGGTCAGGGGCTTCTGTGGTCTACTTCGATTTGCCCTTATCGCCACCTCACCATTTATCATAGGTTGTCTTTACAGGAGATGACTAGGCCCAAAGTGAAGTACCGGCCTATGCTATATGAAATAAAGTAGCCGATTTGGTGGCCTGCTACGGTGCAGCACGTGGCTTTGGTAGAGCTGGTAGGTCTGGTGCAGCAGGTGGCTCATGTTGTGCGTGTAGCGTTGATGGTAGAGGACGATCGTCAAAAGAGATATTCCTCTTGGGCCACTCAATGAATGTGCCAATGGCATCCCCCTAGTGTCACGATCTAATCATTTGGAGGCATCTTTAGTGTGACGGCCTTACAAATTTTATGTACACTATCGATATTCACTTTCGTGTAACCCGCCACAACCGGGTGATCGTGAACAATCACCCTTGGACTGGATGAATACGCGTGCCCTCAAGCAGTCTGTAGGGGAATAAAGCTATTGACAAGTCTAACTTAGAGATTACACGGCGCGGCCATCTACCGTAACTGTACACAATTAGTTAAAATGTCCAACATGTCCATCTATGAAATATTCTAGACATATATATTACTTGGATGTCATCGATAGGAAATTTGCCGTCTATGTCTGTCTTAGAGGTGGAGGTGCAGCTGCTTTGATGGTTAGTTGGGCTAAATTGCGTCGGTGCTTCTGGGGCCTGCGTGGTCCGTACGTGACTCTCAGCAATCACTCTTTGCTATATTCTTTCCTCAAGTCTTCTTATCTAATCATTGAATTGCGCTCTCAGTCTTTCCTCAACCCTTTTCCTCAATGATTGCTAGTAATCGTTCCTCGCACTCACCTTTTGATCTTTTTCTACTCCAATACGTGTTAAAGTCCTATGGGAATCCCGTTTTCTAGGGAACGAAAACACCTTTGCCTCATGTGCGACTCAGATGCTCCTCCTTGTTTCCCAAAGCCGTTGATAGTATATTTTTCTCCCTATCCTACTGGAAAGAGCCTTGTGAAGATTTTGTAATCAACACTTCCTGCTAGAGCCTGACATGTCATCTCACTTAAAATTATGAAGTTATGGAGTAACTACAAACTAGGTAGCTCGATATCTTACCAGGCGTCAGAACACTTCCTCGTCTACTGGGTTCCTGAAAGACATAGTGCCCGAAGACGTGGGATTTAACCCCGCTCTTAGCCAGTTTCAAGCGCGTGGGTCTACGATCAAGGCAAATGGCGAGGACGCCTTTGTCAGGATCATCTCCTCGTCCTCTCTCCTTTATTGTGCACTATTATCCATGTACCCAGCGGTGTTGAGCCTGTAGGGGTGTGTGTGTTAGGCCTAGAGTGCCTTGTGTGCTTCACTTTGATATGCTAGGATCTCAAATAATGCAAAAAATTCTATCACCGGGTTGTTGTGGTCTTCGTTGATCAGTTACTTCCAAGATGGATAGGTGATAGGGACCTATTCCCATCCAACTATCCCGCACATTATCCAGAATGCTACCGCTACCTTCCGAGATTGGGTAGGGGCCCCATCCTGCGGATCAATGACCGTGATGGTATATCGGTCCTTGGGCATTTTATTTGCTCCTTTTGGACCGTGAGTTGATTTTCCTTTCATCAGCTCATCACATCCACTCAGTGATGAAGAATGAGGGGACGCCAATTTCTTTTTAACTACACTGTGTTAGGTCTTCAAAGATCAGGCAAGTTAGTCAATCAACAATTCATAATTTAAGCAGAGGAAAGTAAATTAGATCTTGATTTAAGAAAGTTAAATTTTATATGGGATCAGGTTGGATAGTTATCATTATCAGCACTTGTCGGTGTTTCGTAAAACCGGCAAGTAAATTTGTAAGTTAAGGGGCCGCGCGTTCCCTCTCCTTGAATGGTTGACTCAGGGAGCCCAAGATGTATACTGGTTCGGACCGAACGTCCCTACTTCCAGTTCGTGTGGTGGTTATGTATTGCTCGGGGTGCAATGGGATATACAGCGTTACAAGCGAGGGCTAAGGCCTGGCCTTGAGCGCTCGTCCGAGTGAGAGGAGTGAGAGCAGAGTGCTCGTAAGTGTTTGTGAGTGCTTGAGTTCAATCAAGTATTGGATGCTTCGATCCCCTTCCCTGAGGGTCCTGCCTCCCTTTATATAGGCGGAGGGGGCAGGTTACACGGGAGTTTGGAAAAGAAAAGTAGGGATATGCTACGCCCGGGAGTCCCGGTCTTCGATCTGTGATCGATCGACAGATTCTGCTCATCCCATGCAGGGTTGGTAGACACAGCAAGCGGCGTTCCGTCGGGAAGGGGCGCACCTGCCCTCTGCACGTCTGTCGGATGCTGACACCGTCACGCTGCGCTTTGGTGTTGCCTCGGGAGGGAGCGCGTCCCTCCACTGCGCATGACGGGGTGAAGGGACTGGCGCTTGACTTTGGCGGCCCCCTGGCCACCTTGGGAAGGAGCCACCTGCCCCAGCATGGCCGTCGTGTCCACGGGGCAGGTGACCAGCTTGAGGTCGACCGGCGACGTGGCGGAGGTCGCTGAGTTGGAGCTCGTTGGGGCCTGACCGAGGCCGTGCCTGAGCTGCGGGTCGCCTGACTTGAGGCTGTCGGGGCTCATGGGGGGGCGCCCGACCTGTGGCTAGGTCGGGGCCTGCGGGGGCGCCTGACCTGGGGCCAGGTCGGAGCGCCCCTGGTGGGCTTGATCGAGGTCGAGGGTCCTTCGTGACCCAATAGAGCCTTTGACCAGAGCTAGGCCTAAGACGGCCCATTTAGTATTCCGGCCTGCTGGGGGTATCCTTGATATGAGTATTCGTCAGCACTGAATTTGCAATATGAGAGGTATGTTGTTCACTGCATATAGTTTATGTTTCAAAAAGGCTTCTTTATTCTTTAGAATAAGGGAAGAGATTACATCGCTCTGCTCCCTTTTGCCACTTTATTTCATAAATATCTATCTAATGATAGAAAGAAGAAGAACAACAAAAAAATAAATAAATGTCTAGACACTCAGAACTCCTCGAGACTACACACTCGAACCGCGTCTAACCTATAAACAAACATTAAGACAATGATCAAAAGAATAAAGTAAAAAGAACGATAAAAGAAACTTGGTGTCCGAGTATCAAGAACTCCTCGAGACTACATGCTTGAGCCACGCTTGCTTCCACAAGTCCAAGCACACCACGGACCATGCATGCATGGCTGTGACTATGAAATTTGATGCAAAGACCAAATGCATCATTTGGCATTACTATTGACACTCTAATATGGTGAAAGTGATCAAATTTATTTGGTTGTTTCCTTGTATGCGCATTAACTTAGTGAAAGTAGTGAGAGAATTGAAGCTACATGCATGCCCATATGTAGATTTAGCAACAATAGCTTAACTAGCTAACTAGTGATGAAAATAGAATACAGTGGAGTTGAGGATATGATTTCTTCTTTTGCAGGTGTTGCAACCTTTGAACAAGGTCTATGAAACAACAAATGAGCCACAATGCGATCGATTGGATTTGTGATTGTTTCTGCTTCCTTTGCTCGAGATCTAAGATAATGGGAAACAAGGATGAGTCAATGTGAAAACTTGAAATGATCGAACTACTGACATAGGAATTGCTACTGTTCATGCATTTGGAATGCAGCATTCACTCCATCAAAATCAATAGGAGTAATATTCCTTTCCTATGGTTTCATAGGAACTGTACAAGAGAATTTACATCCACTCAAGGGTCTTTGTGGCTGCTAGCACTAGGCACCAACACACCACAAAACAATCCCTACCTTCGAAGATGTAGTCCATGCAAAAGAACTAATAAAAAAATCATTAAACAAAATACAAAACTACTTCAAGAAAGAATATAAGATAAGAAAATTTCCCTATTTTTGATTTACTTTAGTAGTTTTTTTGTTTCTAACTTTTTTCCCTCTTCTACCCCAGCAATTCTGATATTTCTGGTCCAACTTGGTATGATGGGACAATTCTCACTAGTACTAAACTTGTTATTCTGGCAAGTTTCCAGTCTTATTTCCTTTTTCCCTTACTTTCGTGGCACAACATACGTATTAATTAGGATTTGGATTTCATTAAAACAACACCATATGCCTAGCTATACAACCTTTCAGGGCATATACTTCAGCAAGATGCATCAGTTTGGGTGAGTGTCGACGTTTGTTGTCGGCAATAATGAAAAGGGGGATATGCGCTGGATCCAAACTCGATGGTAGCACAAGACACACGATGTATACAGGTTCGGGCTCTCACGGTGGAGATAATACCCTAGTCCTGTGCTCTGGAATTATATGTGGCTAGCTTATAGCTGATGTTGTTGATGTCTTCCTCCCTCTCCTCCTCCCCTATCCCCCTTTATATAGCGGAGGAGGGTGGTTACAAAGGAGAGTCCTAATTGGTTACAAGGTGGAGATTGTATCTCTTTCCTTATCCGTTATACATGATAGCGGTTAGGATTACAATTGTATCCTCCCGCAGCAGGGTTGGTTTCCATCTTCGGGATTTCCTTGCTGCGCATGGCAGCCTGCCTCCTGGGTAATACCCATCTTCATGCAGTCGGCTTGGCCCATCCCCCCTTGGGTGGTTCTCACGGCCTGCCATGTAGATACCCGGGGTCCATATACTCCACAGTAGCCCCCGAGTGCTTTGCGATCGAGTTGCCGCTTTCTTGGTCGCAACCCAGCTGAGTCATGCTTCATGCCGAGTGCTTCCAGTTCTTGATGTAGTTTCCCGACTGGTTTTCTTTTCCAGCCGAGTGCCCTGTTGTAGGCAAAGAGATTGTGAAGGACTCAATAGAGCTCCACGCGTTGAATTATTCCCGACCATCACGGTGTACAGCTGGCGGCCCATCATGAGGCATACCGTATCCTCAACGATATGCAGAAGTCAAAACGCTTTTCCCGCTCAAGGCAAAATTCAGCGCCGCTCCTTTTAAATTCATTCATTGCTGATGTCGCCGCTGGCCCACAGCGTCGCATCCAAATTTAGTAGCCCTGAAATGAAATCATGTATATGTAGGATTTAGGCCATGTAAAAACAATTCACTCGGATGTGATGTCTGACTGGTTTGTGTATAATTTTAGAGTTTTTTACTCCTTTTCCTTATTGATTTTGAATTCATCCGAGTGGTTTGACTCCTTTTGTTTTAGCACTTTGCCTGACTAGTCTAGCCCCCGAGCGTCGGGAGTCGGCTCATGGCCCTTTTTCCCAGGCACGCGTTTTGGGTGACTAAAGTTCGCCGTTCATGGGGTCAGAACTTCACAGCTTGGAATTAACGCACTCGGATTCATTTGCAATCGTTAAGTAAAAAAGAAGAAAAATACAACTCAGAAAAAGATGTGCGCATGCGCACACTATTAGGTGTAGCCCCCGACTTACTGCTTAGTTGAGGATCAACTAAGTAGCAAGTCAAGAAGAAAGTCGCAAACGAACAATATTTCTTAATGTAGGAAACAATAAATGACCCAAAGAGTGTTGTGCATGCGCACACTATTAGGTGTAGCCCCCGACTTACTGCTTAGTTGAGGATCAACTAAGTAGCAAGTCAAGAAGAAAGTCGCAAACTAACAATATTTCTTAATGTAGGAAACAATAAATGACCCAAAGAGTGTTAGCATGCGCAACACTATTAGGTAGCCCCGACTTCTTCGCTAGTTGAGGATCAACTAAGTAGCAAGTCAAGAAAGCCAACAATTTTATTTATAATGACATAATTTGAGTAAACAGTGACTTAGCTGCTCTATGCTCCATGTGTTGCAGATGATCGTGCCGTCCTTGCTCGTGGCGCAGGCATAGGCTTGCAGTCGAGTCGTAGGTGACGCCGGGCGCAGGCGTAGGCTCGTGGCCATGCCGAAAGTGGCACTTGGGGCGAAGGCGTTGGCTCGTGGTCGTGCCGAAGTTGGCGCTCGGGGCGCAGGCGTGGCTCTTGGCCGTGCCGAAGTTGGCGCTCGGGGCGCAGGCGTAGGCTCGTGGCCATGCCGAAAGTGGCACTCGGGGCGAAGGCGTTGGCTCGTGGCCGTGCCGGTTGGCGCCGGGCGCAGCGTAGCTCTTAGCCGTGCGAGTTGGCGCTTCGGGCGCAGCGAGGCTCGTGGCCATGCCGGTTGGCGCTTCGAAGCGCGGCGTGGCTCGTGGCCGTGCCGGTTGGCGCTTCGGGCGCAGCGTAGGCTCGTGGCGCGTGCCGGTTGGCGCTTCGAAGCGCAGCGTAGGCTCTTAGCGTGTCGGTTGGCGCTTCGGCGCAGGCGGCTCGTGGCCGTGCCGGTTGGCGCTTCGGCGCAGCGTAGGCTCTTGGCTCGAGGCGCAAGCGAGGCTCGTGGCGTCGCCGGTTGGCGCCGAGGCGCAAGCGTAGGCTCTTAGCCGTCTGCCGGTTGGCGCCGGGCGCGGCGTAAACTCGTGGCGTCGCCGGTTGGCACTTTTCGGGCGCAGCGCGAGCTTGTGGCCGTGCCGGTTGGCGCCGAGGCGCAGCGTAGGCTCTTAGGCCGTGCCGGTTGGCGCTTCGGGCGGCGGCGTTAGCTCGTGGCGTGCGGTTGGCGCTTCGAAGCGCGGCGTAGCTCTTAGCGTGCGAAGTTGGCGCTTCGAAGCGCAGCGTGGCTCTTAGCGCGTGCGAAGTTGGCGCTTCGGCGCAGCGTAGGCTCGTGGCGTCGCCGGTTGGCGCCGGGCGCAGCGTAGGCTCGGGTCGTCTTAAATTGGCGCCGGGCGCAGGCGTGGCTCTTAGCCGTCAGCGAAGTGGCGCTTCGGCGCTGGCGTTGGCGGTCCGCTAATGCGAACATCTCTTTTACCGTAGTCGGCGACCTCCGGGGCATCTTCTTGATTAGGTCGGGGTTATTAACGCCCTTTTGGAATGCTGCAATAACTGCCGCCTCCGAGATATCCCTGATTGTATTCTTCTTCTGCATGAAGCGCCGGATGAACTCTCGGAGCGTCTTATTCTTCTTTTGGCGGAGCTGGTACAGGTCCCATTGCGTTTCGGGTCGCTCGTAAGTGCCTTGGAAGTTGGTGATGAACTGCTCACAAAGTTCTTCCCAGGAATCTATGGAGTTCGCCGGGAGTCCTGTGAGCCATGCTTGAGCCGAAGAAGTGAGCATGACCAGGAGATAATTGGCCATCACATTGTGATTCCCCCCAGCGGCCATGATCACGAGGGAATAAACCTGGAGCCATGCTTCTGGATCTCTTTCTCCGTCAAATTTGGTGATGCTTTTCGGATTGAATCCTTCGGGCCAAACCACTCGGCGAAGGCGAGGGGTGAAAGTCCGGATGCCTTCAATAGGGCCGTTGCCTCGCTTTTGCGGAGAGCGCCGGCGAGGCGATCTAGACCGCCGGTGATCTTCACTTTCACCTCTATTGTGGTAGAGAGAGTTCTGGCGGTCTTCTCGGTCGTCGTGGCCAATGCCAAAACGCTCATGATCATCTCTGCGCCTGCGGCGCTCTTCATCTTCTCGGTCACGCCGCCTGGCGTTTAAGTCCATCCGAAGGTCCGGCGATCTCGTCGAAGCGTCCTCCTCGTCGGAGCACTACGCTGTGGCGCATGCGGGCCGTACATCGCTTTCGCTTGCGAGTTGATGAGGCGAGTGCGAGGTGGCTCCTTTTCCCTTGGCTCTTCTTGGTGCTGTTGGACCGCTGCCGCCGCCACCATAGCCTGAACTTGGGCTATGATCGGAGCGGCTGGGCTATCAGGACTGAGTAGAGGCCCCAAGGTGTCAAGAAGTGTCTTGGAGGCGACGATGTTTTGTTGAGGAGTATGGAAAACCGATTGGTTCCCTATTTTTGTCTGCAGGATTTCTTCATTTACGTTGCGGCCTCTGTTCTGGAGGAGCCTTGCCCGATGATGATCTTCTCCCGCATCGTCTGCCACGTCCTTCTGCTTCAGGGGGTCTGTTGACGGTTCTTCGATTACGAAAACACCGCGGTAGCCTTGGAATTTCGCTTCCTCGTCCTCTGAATCAGAGGTGCAAGGAGATGAAAAGTATTGACCTGCGAGTCCGAGTGGTTTTCTTGGATGCTCGACCACTCGGGGTTCGTCCCTAGCTAGTCCTGACTCATGACGGGGATCAGGCCTTTGGCTCACCGTCCAGGGACAGATGGCCATACCTGCTTCCGATCCGAGTGGTTGGCTGGCTAAGGGAACCTCAGAATCGGTTCCAGATTGGAATTGATCCGAATCCGAAAAGGAAAGATGACCAAAGTCGTCGGCGATGAAATCCAGGCTTCCGAAGCGGAATACCTGGGCCGGCGTGAAGGTGGTCACGTTTCTGAAGATCGCCATCGAGCTTGCTGCGATTGATCCTAGCGCAGCCCCTACCTGGCGCGCCAACTGTCGACGTTTGTTGTCGGCAATAATGAAAAGGGGGCTATGCGCTGGATCCAAACTCGATGGTAGCACAAGACACACGATGTATACAGGTTCGGGCTCTCACGGTGGAGATAATACCCTAGTCCTGTGCTCTGGAATTATATGTGGCTAGCTTATAGCTGATGATGTTGATGTCTTCCTCCCTCTCCTCCTCCCCTATCCCCCTTTATATAGCGGAGGAGGATGGTTACAAAGGAGAGTCCTAATTGGTTACAAGGTGGAGATTGTATCTCTTTCCTTATCCGTTATACATGATAGCGGTTAGGATTACAATTGTATCCTCCCGCAGCAGGGTTGGTTTCCATCTTCGGGATTTCCTTGCTGCGCATGGCAGCCTGCCTCCTGGGTAATACCCATCTTCATGCAGTCGGCTTGGCCCATCCCCCCTTGGGTGGTTCTCACGGCCTGCCATGTAGATACCTGGGGTCCATATACTCCACAGTGAGTTTAATCTAAATCGCAATATCATTTGTATATTACCTTATCTATAATAAAACGATGGAGGGGGAGGCCGGGGACGACGCCAAGGGGGCCACGCTGAGGGGGAGGTCGCTGCCGAGGGGGAGAACGTGTGCTAGGGTTAGGGTGAGGATGAGGGCTGCACTGGGTTTGGCCCGAGAGGTGTTTAAAGGGCTCTGATATTCTTTGATTAGAGACGGTTCTAGTATAGATCCGTCTTTGATGTGCAACAAGTAGCCAAAGTTATGGGCTATAATATTAATGTGACATCACTGACCAAAGGCAAATCTTGTTTCAAGATCTCTCTTATTTCACATCTGATTCTCAACAGTAATATGCTTTCTAGTCAGTGATATTAACCCATGAGCTAGTTACATAAATCAATACAAGTATTTTCTGTTCTAAATGGATTAATTAATTTGGAGCTAGTTGGGTGGCTACATTTTTATTTATGAGAACCTTTCACTTGCTTCAAGATTTATGCAAATTGTATCGAGGAGAGATGCATAGAAGCACTTCTCTTTATTTTATGGTTTATAATACATAGTGTCTTGTAGTTGAATTGACTTTTCACAAGCATGATGCTACAAATAATAGTTGAATTATATTTGCATAAATAAAGAATGATATACCATATGGGTGTTGATTAGGCAAAAAAAGTCTCATACAACTTAGCACTTCCCACTAGGAAACTCTAAAATTCACTTAAAATCAACATGATGACTTGATCCAGTTACTTATTCTTTTGTATAAAAATTAGCCTTTTACAAAGATCGACGCGTGTGTAGCTAGCTTCCTCAGGTTGTTCTTTCTCGACCATTATGCCATTTTTGATAGATGGCAACTCATCAAATTGATTGCATTCTTCTTCATCTACTATATTCTCAACTCTAACAATTCTTCTTTTTCCTTAAAGAACTATGTGGCGCTTGTTGTTGAATTGGTTAGTTACATAGAAAATTTGAACAACTTGGTAAGCGAATATGAATAGTTTATCTTGGTATCCGACATGTTTGAGGTCCATAGGATTGACGCCGTACTTGTCAACCTTCACATACTGGAGGTGAATTTAACGGCATCGAAATAGAGCGATCTTGAAATGTACTTAGTCGAGCCCCCAAATCTCCTCTATGAACTGATAGTTGGACACCACTATTCTAGTTTGTAATTTTTATATCCTAATCCCTCATGTAAAATGTGTACCCATTTAAGTCGTATCCTTTCCATATCACAACAATAAAAATTGGCCCTTTTCCCAACCATATCAGCGTATCACCTGACGAGCTCATAGTGATGGGTTGCTTTCAATCATTTGTTGAACTGAAGGTTATGCTATCTCGTGATCCAAGATTCCTGTCGTGTCGGATTCTCTTGTCATAGCCAACGCTTGTGCTCATTGATATACGGGAACACTACAGTCATGTGTTGCAAAACCATGAAATAAGCTTGAGCACACGCAACCGGATCATACGTGATTGCTTTCTTTCTCATGGTCCCAATACCTTAGAGCCTCCCCTCATGGTGAGATAGAGGGACACCTATTGGTTCGATCTAAGCCATGTAATCAACACAGAATTCTACGACCTCTTCACTTGCATAACCTTTAATAATGTTACCCTTTGGCCGAGATCGATTCCGCAATTAGAACTTGAGAATTCCCATGTACCTCTTGAATAGGTACATGCTATGTAGGAACACAAGCCAGCACATCTTTATCTCTCACAAGGTGAACAATGAGATGGATCATAATATCGAAAAACAACAAAGGGAAATACATCTCAAGATTACATAGAATCATCACCACCTCAGCCTATAGAGCATCTAGTCCTTCGAGATCGATGATCTTCTGAGCAATTGTGTTAAAGAAAAAACACAGCCTTGTGATTGTCTCCCGGACCTTGATCGGCAAAATACTTTGAATTGCGACAAAGATCATCTGTGTCATCAGCACATGACAATCATGAGACTATGGCTCGGAAGTCTGTTGGGTGAACTGACAGGAAAGGAGCCCAGGACGGTGAAACTGTTCGTTGATAACAAGTCCGCCATTGCCTTGATGAAGAATCCTGTGTTTCATGGACGCAGCAAGCATATCGACACGAGGTTCCATTTTATACGCGAATGCGTCAAAGGAGGACAGATTGTTGTGGAGTTCGTATGCATAGAAGAGCAACGAGCTGATGCGCTGACTAAAGCGCTGCCAGCAGCAAAGCTAGCGACAATGGGGCACCTACTAGGTTTTCGTGATCTTGGGCCACGTCAGGATTAGGGGGGGAGTATGTTGGACTTAATCCTGGCATGGCCCCTGGCGCTCTTGTTTTGGTGATTACAGTGGCAGGAGCGATTCTTTGGCATGTGTGTGTGCATGTTTAGAATGTTTAGATTGAATCCGAGTATGAAGGATCATGGGATGGCATGATTCTATTGTATTCCATAAGTAGCGTATACCATAAGTAGCTAGGTGTTGCTATATAATTCTGTAATCGTACTCTACAAATTAACAGAGAATAAGGAGGAGAAAATAGCCGAAAAAATATTCAGTTTTGTTCTTCCACGTTTCTGTTTTTTTCTGAACTTTGGCGGATTAGCTATAGTATACAGGGCGTGTGCGTGTGATTCCTAGGAAAGAACGAACATAAAGGAGGCGGCCGAACTCGCGGAGGCCGACGGCATCATCTAGAGGGTGGAAGACAGCAGCGTTGTCTCACACCTGGGCGACGACTTGGGCCACAGGTGGCCGACGTCCATTGCATTCGGCGACCAGCAGCAGTCGGCGCCGGTCGTCGTGCGCTACCCATACGGGCAGGCCCGCAGGGGGTGCAAGCCGGAGCAGCAGGACGCGGTGTGCGCGGTCGGGCATAGCGTGCCGGACATCCAGCAGCTGCACTTGGGGAGCAGCACCCACAACTTCTTCCAGCCGGCGTCGAGCTCGGCCGTCTACACCAACGGCGGCGGCGGCGGGTACCAAGGCCTCAGAGGCAACGCGCTTTTCATAAACTGCCCGAAGCTCTTCTCTGCTTGTTCTGTGGCCTCTGAATGCAGCCCCAGCAGATCCATCACCTCCAACTGCATATGTCGCTGATCCTCCTCCACCTTTGACTACTGCCGGCATCGAATCATCTCAATGACTCACATGTAAGTGTATTTTACTACTTTTCTTCAACGTATTTCCATCGTTAATGCTCTAACAATTTTCATTATTTTATCTTTGTTGTTGTGGACCTTGCGTTCTGCAACATGGAATTCTTTTTCTGAAACTGACACCACGAAATTCCTTATGTAGACTACATACATCTTTCTGCGGTTCAAGCTCAGAAAATGCACAAGAACTTTTGAGTAGATTTTTGGATCATAAATTAATTTGATTGGGTTAGAAAAGGAAATCTGTGGTTCCATACGTGAACGGCATTGCTAAACTTGATATCTGTTACTACATATGATATCTGTGGATGTTTGAATGGAAATGGAAAAATGTAACTCACTCAACTGTTCATTATGTGCAACCTGTATGACGTATGGTGACTTATTCTTTTGTGTGTTTGGTTTTCAGCATGACGGACGAGTGACAGTTCTGTATTTCACAGGTTGCGAGTTGTGCATCATACGCCTTATGTTACTGCATTGGTGTGAATTCTCTGACAAATTTTGCTGACATTCTAGACACCGCTGCCTAGGTTGTGGATATTTCTTCTCACTATGCATATTCCACAAAGGTATAATCTAATTATTTCACACAAGGAAGAACTTGCACTTCTCATGACATTTGAACAGGGGAAGCCTATGAAAGAAGCCCTCGGTAAGGTACTTGCTAAAATTGTGCGCTGATATTAGTTAGTGGAGTATGTAATTCTAAAGTGTTGTTGGATCCCGATTGGTTGCTAATCACCTATTTAGGTTAATTATGGTGCAAGTTTTATAGAATATTTTGCTGAGGAAGCAAAGCGCATATATGGTGATATTATTCCCCCAACTCTACCTGATTACAGATTATTAGTTCTGAAGTAGGTAACATGCAATGCCTTTTGCCTTTATTTCTTCTATGCTAATAACTAAACCCCCATGGCTTCATTAGCTTGATTTATATTCTTTTACTTCTGTTCACCATCAGTCTGTCTTGAGCCCTTGGTTAAGTTCTGGCTTTTACTTATAGAGTACTAGGACAGTGAAATTTGCCTACTTTCCATGCTTCCCTTAGCTTATACATTGGTATGGAAGAGGATGATTGTCATGATCAGCATAAGAAAAAAGAGTTAAGTTAGTACTAACAAAAGGACTATTTGCACCTAGCCAATTGTTCAGTCTGGACTTGTGATATCATATTTCAAGAAGATTTTAATCATTTACGAAGTATGGATATGCATGATTTTCTTTGTTAGTACTATTGGTCATTTAGTGTGTGTCATTGCCAATTTAAATTAAAAAAATATTAAAACTGTATTTGTACCCACTCCTAAATTACCATGCAGTGTATGCTATTAGATGACGCCACATCTCTATTGAGTGAAATCCGACTATGATAGCGTCTCCTCATCACTGTTTAACGACTTTGTATCGCCACCAAAACTAACTCAGATGATGAAAAAAAACCGATTGTGATGTTCATTTCTATAGTAATGAATGCTATCGTATATAAAAACTTCCATCCCATTCCAATCCTCTCACATCAATCCTCTCACATCTCCCCACCAGCCGAATCACCCGACCTCTTCCACAAGCTCTGTCGGGCCACAGTTGCCAGATTCTTGTCGTCATCGGCTTGTGGCAGGCGGCCTGATCCAGCCATAGCACGGTGAAAGGTGGATGAATCCGACGTGGCGTGGGTGGAGGAGGCCCGATCCAGCTGTGGTGTGGCGGGAGGCAGCCTCCACCTCTGCATCGGTGTCCTCTACCCCAACACCACGAATAGAGTTCCTGTGTAGTTTTGTAAGGGACTGCAATTTAAACAGTTACATGCCGTGGGCACCATTCGATCGAAGCAAGGAACGGTCCGGATCGTCGAACAGTGTCAGCTATAGTGTTTGCTTCCTATAGTGTAGGTATCGCTGTAGTGTTTTCCAAACAATGCTACGGATGATCTGGGCCATCTATTTTTGATTCAATGGTCGATCCATAACTGCTAAAGTCGTAGTCCTCACATGACTGCATTAGATCTCTTTCCCCAATGCCACCGTCATGTTGTCCAATTGGAAGAATGATGAACAACCATTAATTTTAGCATTGTTTTTGTTTTGCAATTTGATCAAAGATGCTTGTTTGCATGAACAGCCATCCTAATTTTGGCTATATTTTTGTTTTGCAATTTGATCAAAGGTGATTGTTTGTATGAACAATAATTCTAATCTTTGTATGAATTGAGAATTTTGATATTTAGTTCTAATGATTGCTATATGTTCGTAGATATCATATTCTAACTTAGAACCGAAAATATACAATAAGGATATTTTGGACATTTCGTGCTTCACAACAATATCCTCAACCCAACAAAAGTCAGTCTACCAAACAGGTTCTATTTAAACCAAAAGGTTGGCTTTAAACTATAGACCAAATAGCTTAAACGGAAACAAACAGAATGGTAGTTGAATAACGACGTGCTACAACAGTGTAGACTGCTTAGGGGTAAGCATGTTTCTCACCATTCCAGAGAACATAATGCTTTTTTTTTTAAAGTTGTATAAATATTAAAATATGAATGAAGGGTATATGATGATTACTTATCCTGTCATTTATTTTAAGATTTGTGTAACTTGTATTAGAAAGAAAAACATAGAAGTACTGCTCGTATATTCTCTGCATCTTTCACATCTTGCTAAGGATTTGTTCCTTTTGGACGTCGGCACCAACGTTTGGATGATGGAATAATGCATAATGCAAAGCTACAAATCTGCGTACAAACGAAGATGAAGGGCAAACTTTGGAACGGCAAGAGGTAAGAAAAGTGTTACCGTCTATGCAATAAAGAAGAAAGATGAAGGAAAAAAAATAAGGGAGTGTATAGGTATCATCCGGATGTTTTTTTGGTTGAAATTACCTAAATCTAGAACCATTGGATTTCGGATCCAAATTCACTGGACCGTTGGATCAAATCATACGATCGGATGTAATCGATACTCCCGAACATCCAAATTCACCGGGCCGTTGAATCAAATCATAGGATCGGATCCAAATTCACCGGGCCGTTGGATCAAATTATAGGATCGGATGTAATCGATACTCCCGAATCTCAACAATAATCCAATGGTTCTAGATTTGGGTGATTTCAACCAAAAAACATCCGGTTGATGTTTATCAAATCCCAAAAAATAAAACAAAGTAAGAAGATAGTAGATAGTAGGCTTGGTGTTGGTGCTGTGGGCGATCTGTCGTCCAATACATGCGGCCGAGTCATCCGTCGGTGGACGCCGTACCCACTTGTTTCGTGGTTTCTCTTTATGTGGGCCCAATCTAGCCCACCGTTATATCAAACGAGAAGCTTTGCCCTGTGTGGCTCCTTACATTTTTTTTTTCAACTGCCAGCTCTCTTTCGATTGATATTGTAAATCTGGTATCTTCCTCGATCATAAACTGTGGTAGGTCGTCAACATCACATTCATTATGGCAAACTAGCTATCATTGTATATAAGCTCGGTAGCATGGGGTAGGGATGAAAATGGAATAGAAACAGTAGATAAAAGGTCATTTTGTTTTTTGTTTCCATAAAATGAAATCAGAAACCTCGAAAACGGAAATAGATGCGAAATGAAATGGAGTGGATACGAAAACGAAAGCGAAAAATTTCATCCAGTATGTTCGTAGTTATAACACCCTAAAAATTTGTAAATTCTTTAATTGAGCAATTAATTTAGATTTTATGAATTTTTAGCATTTAATTAATGATTTTTATTATTTTCATATTTAAATAAATAATTTATTTGAGAAAAAATGAAAATCTTGCTGGAAATAATGTTTCTAAGTTCAAAATATTATAAAACATTTTTGAGAATTTTTGTAGGATTTTTAAATCTATTTGCTATTTTCTATAAAGCAATATATATTTATGCTATTATTTAAATTAGAGAACAAATTTCAAATATCCATTTTTTTATCGGCTGGAACCCACTTTTCTTTTTGCTTGGCCTACTTTAGTTCCCGGCCCAGCAAGATTTTTCGGTTTTATTTATATGGAATTTTTGTTCCGTTTCTGTTTCCATCGAAGCTGGCTCTTTCGTTTCCGTTTTCGTACTGATATTTTACATTTCCGTGTTCAAAAAAGGTATTCCGTTTCCTTTTTTCTCCGAAACGGTCAGAAACCTTCTGTTCTGTTTTCAACCCTAATACAAGGTATTGAGGTACCTAAACTCGGTTGGAGCATGAGCTCGACAAGTACTTTGTCGTGGTACTTGAGCTCGATAGATACCTATCAAGGTAGAAGAGTGCGATAAATGATATGTGTCTTCTGCTAGTGTTTTCGTGGTTAAGAAATGGGCTAGATTTGTAACTCTTTTGAAAGATGCTAAAAGTGAAAAAAAAGAAGTGTACAAGGCTAAATACACCGAGGCTTCGCTATACAGATTACTACCTGTGGAGTCCATGCACAACCAAAACCACGGGATTCCAAATACACAGCAGATGACCGGTTGAGATATTTAAAAATACACACTCCTGTGGATTCTTTCTTTCTTTCTATTATTAACACTGTGCATTCCATGTTCACGTTCTCAAGTTTTATATACCTTGTGGGGGTAAAAGCCAAAACTATCAAGGATTCTCTTAATTACCGATTACTTCGTAGAAGATACGTCAGCAAATGGTAATAACATACAGCACAAATTCAGGGATTGAACCAAGAGAGCAAAACATTATTTTCCCCAATTTTTTGTCCACGTGCCCTGCTAACATGATGGGATGTGACCAAGAGAACCAAACTTCGCCTTAAAACGACAACAAGCAATTTAATTGTTAAATCTTTTTGACGGAGTACCTCACAAGGGAAGGTTCCATTTCTGGTGGAACTAAATTTTTTTTTTTATAAAAGTGCATAGTTCAGACGTATAACTTTATTGTATAATAATTTTGTACCATTATAAATCTAACATATATATTTAAAATTTGCCAAAAGTATAATACAAGCAGTTCTAAATTCTTAAAAATCTTAAACCACCAAAATCAAAACCAATTCAACCAACAAATTTAATCTATTCAAAAAGTTAAAATTTTTAAGTTTCTCAGAACCCTCACCCCCAACCCACACACACCCAGGCAACAAGGAGACCGACCTGGTAAGGAGGAGAAACCAGCAGCACAACAAAAAGTAGATAGTTTCAAGACGAATTCAAAGACAAGAAAAAACAAAGCATCTAGAGCTAGAATATCACCCGAGAGAGAAAAAAAAAGAGGTCATGATCCACCCTATCCAATCGAGATATGTATAAGCTTCCTTTCACTATCATATTTCTCCCAATAACTTTATCCAACTTGCTGGTTTTTGAGGTGCTTTTCTATATGGTTGGTCAATGGAAGACCTCATCTTTTTCACAACCAAAACAGCTGTGTTTGTGGTTTGTGCGCTGGTTGGCAGATGCTACACGTTTCTTTGCAATTGGCCGGGCGTCTTCCTACCATCTTCTTCCAGCGAATGGATATGGATTACATTAGGGCACTCCCAACGGTATATACCTCATGTGTCTATAAACAATAAATAACATGACATGTCATATTTTGAATAAGTTAGAGGGGT
Organism: Guadua angustifolia; assembly: GCA_036346375.1. NCBI lineage: Eukaryota > Viridiplantae > Streptophyta > Magnoliopsida > Poales > Poaceae > Guadua > Guadua angustifolia. The sequence goes on along the minus strand of CM070509.1, from coordinate 24,929,740 downwards.
AGTAAAAAAAGTAAGAGAATAAAAGCAGTATTTTGCATAGGACACCACTTAAACTCATAGACCAATATATTGGAAACAACTAGAAACAGGTAGAAATACCACTAGAACAAAAGATAGTGTCTAACAACTACCTTGTGCTTCGTGCTAAGAAAGAGAGTATATGTATTGGGAGAGGATATTCGCATTGAGAGTATCAAATACACATTTGATAGAAACTTACTGTTAGGAAACCACTATTTCTATATGGTAATATCTATATGAGGTGGCGGGTCATAGACACCACTATAGACATTATCCATTAGGAGTGTCCTGAAGCACGTTACTGATAGGTAATTTTCTTTTTACAAGGACACACGCTTATATATGTTATACATAAACTCACAAGCACATACACACATATGTCCTATACACACAGGAAATTTAATAGAGATCACCAAGATCTCTAACTAATCTTATTGAATGTACATGTGTATATCCTAATTTTATTTTTTAGGTTAGACCTATGAGTCTATATAGGGCCTGTTTAGTTGCCTTCGTAGCTCAGCCAAGCTGTATAAACTCAGTCAGGCTAGTAGGAGCCAGACTGAGTGAATGCAAGAGGATATTGTTTGGTTGGTTGTATGAGAGTAAGTAGGCTACGTAGAGATGTTGTTTGGTTGGTTGCATTAGAAGAGAAGTGGGGAGACAATTTTAAGAGAGGGATGAAACAAATTAAAAACAAATACTAGAAAATCAATAAATTTTTAAACGAAAATAAAAATTTTAAAAACAAATAATAGGAAATCAAAAATCCAAAAATGAAAATTTTAATCTTTTGAAATTTATAAGGCAAGTGTTGTCTAGTTTTGTTTGAAAAAATGTCAGGAACATATAGGTGAAATCGATTCAGTGATCGAAAATACTAATCAAAAGATATAGCAAAAATTTAGATGAAAATCGAATTGAAAACGCTGATATCATGCTGATGTCAGCGTGCATTCAGCTCAGCTGGAGCCTGGCTCCGCTCATACAGCTGATTTTCACTTTTTCGGTGATGCAGGCTAGAGGAGGGATCTTACATTAGCTCATGCAGGCTCCGAGCAACATGTAGGTAACCAAACACACAAAAAAAACTAAAAGCTACATCTATAAATACAAATTTCTATACATATAAACAACCAAACAGACGCATAAAAAATCGAACTCGCGGAAAGCCAGGAGCTCTCCGGCTCCCGAGTAACTTGCTACTACCCGTCCTCCACTGATGGGTAAATTTGGTACTAAGAAGATCATAGAACGTTTTTTTTTTGAATGATTTGGCTTGTTAACGACTAAGTTTTGGAGATTTTTTTAATGACTAGGACCAGCTGGGCATGTGCGTCAATTTTCTCCGCGTGGTTGGTCAATTGGCTGCTTCGTGAGTTCGTGCGTTGTATTTGCGTTTCTGCCCTCCTCGAATTTGTGATTTCTCATCGGGTCTTCAGAAAATTTCACATACGAGCAGATGTTTTCTCATGAAATTCAATAAACGCCGAGTAAGGAAAACGTAGGTTTCAGATGCACGCAGAGCATGCAAGGACAAACAATTTTATACAGTTTTTAGAAAAGATTTATTTGCATGTAATAGTTTCCTTTGTTTTTTGAAAAATACCGATTTGATAAGAAACCACTGAAAGTACTATAGATCTCAGCTTCACCTAAGATCTAAAACTTGTAGACTAAAATAAAGTGAATTAAGTTTATATTTTTAGTCTAAAATGTAAACAAGATGACCCATCTAAACACTCTTAGGGGGTGTTTGGGATAGCTCCAGCTCCACCAAAATCTGTGGAGTTGGTGGAGTAGGATATTTCTAACTTCAGAAATTTATGGAGCTAGAACTGTGGGTATATTAAGGGGATGTTTGGGACAACTCCAGCTCCACCAAAATCTATAGAGTTGGTGGAGCAGGGTATTTCTAGCTCCAGAAATTTGTGGAGCCGGAGGAGTGTTTAGGTAGATCATCTTGTTTACATTTTAGACTAAAAATATAAACTTAATTCACTTTATTTTAGCCTATGAGTTTCAGTTCTGAGCTGGAGCTGGGATCTGGAGCTCTCCCAAACAGACCCTAAGAGTGTTTAGGTAGATCATCTTGTTTACATTTTAGACTAAAAATATAAACTTAATTCACTTTATTTTAATCTATAAGTTTCAGATCTGAGCTGGAGTTGGGATTTAGAACTCTCTCAAACAGGGCCTTAATGTACCAACAGCTTCAACTCCACGAATATAGTGGAGTAAAGAATACCCAGTTCCATTAGATCCATAGATCTAATGGAGCTGGAGTTGTACCAAATACACCCTAACTACCAGCAAGATCTTTACCTTTCTTCTTCCCCAGCCACCTTGATGCCTTTACTCTTCCTCATCCTCCCAATGTACCTTCTCCAAAGTCGACGTTTGTGAACGACGATTATCATTGCCAACTTCATATGTCGCTTCCATACTTTCGCGATTGCTCTAGCCTGTAGATTTAATAACACATTGTCTTAACCTTCTCAATGACATCCTAGAAATCCAAACTAATTAAGGATTCATCGGAGAAGGCATCACGCGGGCTCCATTTCGCAGCGTTTCTTTCTTTATTCTTGCCCAAAGCTTCAATTCGGCATCACTTTATTCTTAAATAGAAGAATAGTTAAAACAAAGGTTTAACTGCTTTACTTACCTTTTGGACATTCAGATGATAGTAGAGTGGATGAGAAGAGTTTGTAGGATTGTGGAAGAAATATGAAGCAATTTGAAGGCCTTAAGAATTCGACAAATTCTCTAATGACGATTTCACAAGAGCAGCGGAGTGTTTGGTGGTGGTAATCATGGCGGCGACGATTCGGAGTGGTTAGTGGCGACAATCATGGACGGCAGCGATTTAGAGTTGTTGGTGGTTGGTGATCGTGGCGGTGGCAAAAAGGGGATTTTGATAAGGGTATTTATTGGGTTTATGAGAAAATCGGTTCCAAATTAGCGTAACCTAACACAGTAGAGTGTCTTAAACTAAGACTTCTAAAAAAAATGATAGTTTTTTTACAGTACATACAACTTTTAATGGTTTTTTTTTACCAAAGCGGCACTTTCCAAGGGGCATGAGACAAAATTTCTCCTGCTGTAAAGACAGCAACGTAAAAGCGCGTGATACCAAAATGAAATAAAGACAAGCCCAAACCTTCCCATGGACAATGTGAAATACCAACTTCACCAAGTACGTAATCGCAAAACTGCTGGAAACACTTAATAACAGCAGAGTTAACGTCCGTGACAGGATGGCAATCGGAAAGTGCCGTCCAACTTCCCAATTTTTCAAGTCCCGAAAATGCCCTCCGCTTCCGCTATAAATACGCCCTCTCGGAACAATTCCAAACCTTCCCATCTCCTCTCTCTGCTTATGCGATAGAGCACCGGGTCCGGAGTCCCCCTTTGATTTTCAGATAAGCCCCCTCTCATCTTCTTTTTACATTTAGGTCCTTTACGTTTCTCTTCCTTGTGAGTCGTGAGTCTACTCCTCCTTCCTGTAGCACATTCTTGCAAATAAGCCCCTTAGAGTTGTCCTATTGTAGCTATCGCTCCCTCGCGTAGTTCTTGGTCTTGCCGCTAGAAGCTTGTAGATCTGAGAACCAAAACTTTCCCCATGTTTACCTATCCCTTCCTCTAACGGCCGCTGTCCTCCGATGAAGCTGAACGTGCTCCGCCGTCGCCGCTCCCACTCCTTCTCCGTCGCCTTCCTCTACTATTTCTACGTCTTCTCATGAACTCGTCGCCCCCCAAGAACGCCCCTTCCAGCCTCTAGTCGATTAGATCTCCCTCTCTCTCTCTCTCTTAAGTTTTTTGTGTTCTTTTAATCTTTTTCCTCCCTCCAAAAGAAATCTTTTCCAGTTCTTGAACAACCAAGTTTGTCCAAGAACCCGACCATGTCGTGCCGGAGCTCCAGCCCTGAGAGCGGCAACACCGACGGCAGCGGGTACGCCGCGGACGAGCGCAAGCGCAAGAGGATGCTGTCGAACAGGGAGTCGGCGCGGCGGTCCCGCGCGCGGAAGCAGCATCGCCTGGAGGAGCTCATCGCGGAGGCGGCCCGCCTCCAGGCTGAGAACGCGCGGGTGGAGGTTCAGATAGACGCCTCTGCGCGCGAGCTGGGCAAGGTGGACGGCGAGAACGCGGTGCTCCGCGCGCGTCACGGGGAGCTTGCTGGGCGGCTGCAGGCGCTCGGCGGCGTGCTGGAGATCTTGCAGGTGGCCGGCGCGCCCGTCGACATCCCGGAGATCTCCGACTCGATGCTCCGCCCCTGGCAGCCGCTGTTCGCGCCGCAGCCCATCGCGGCGGCCGCCACCGGCGCCATCGCCGACGCGTTCCAGTTCTGAGCCAAGAGCTTCCAAGACATGCCATGCCATGGTTGCTGCTTTACTAATAAGTTTGTGTGGTTGTTCCTGTCCGCTTATGTTTAATTATTGTTTGCTTCATGTTGCTACTACCAGTAATCTAGACCATTAGTAGCTAGTGTGTGATTGTGATCTTGCCGATCATGTAATGTGTGTGCTCTTATCCTATGGATGGAACAATGTGATTTGTGTTGGAGCACATGTATGGCTTGAGATGACTGTAATATCTTGACATGGAACCGATGTATGTTTTCATCAATCTAGATTTGTGTCAAAGTAGCAAGTGTGCGATTGAATCGTATGAGATGAATGCCAGTTGACTGGTGAATTTTGATGAACGTTGAGATGCTAACGGGTTGCCTTTGTTGCGTGTGTTCATGGATTTCGAGTTGAGCTAAGCATATTACTGAATGACTCTGATTTGCGTGTGTTGGAGGATGTTGATGTAGAGAAGGAAATCCTGTCCGCTGTTTGCTTAGACTGGGAGAGGCAGAGAAGTGTGTAGGTTTGTTGCTATCTTGTATTCTTTGGATCAAAGTGTTCACACAAATGCCCCTTTCGCCAAAAGTAGCTTACTCATAGCAATTCTAAATTCAGTATGCATCAACCCCTTGAAGAACAAAGGCTCTTTTACTGAAGAGGTACTGATAAATTCAGCACACCTCCGAGACTGTAAGCTCACCCAATCCAACCCTGGAATGATCAATTAGCTTCTTTCTACCAAGATTTATTATGATGCCTCGCAAACAAAAAAATTATCATGATGACATGAGAGTTGCTCAAGCCTCAAAGGAAGGAGGAAAAAAAAAGAGACGCCACATCGACCTCGGTCGAGAAACCATTTGCCGTTTTTAAGCTGCTTAAGATGGGAAACTTGCGTGAATTATGTGGTCGAGAAACCACGCAAGTTTTCTTTTTTATCTTTTGTTCTTTCTATGCTACAGCTGATGATTGACAATAACAAAAATAAGAAACGGCGGCTTCAGTCGTAAAAATCAGCTCATACATATCTCCGAGCCGCCACGCGAACCCGGTTTTTCATCAACAGCTGTGGCAAATTTCGACACAACAAAGACAGCGACAACATGTTACAGCGACAACATGTCTAAATTATTTAACTGGGCAACGGTAGGGAAACGAACAATCGATTAATGCTATAGCAGCTTCAGACAAAGCTTTTACAGGTCACCTGAAATCCCTTGTACATACTGTCCCGATACAACGCCATATACAATAATCTGGACAAAATGATCAGGTTATTCGTTGATTTGATTAATTTTTGTTTACATATCATCCCTTGCTCATCACGGGCTTGGTGCACTGCAGGGGCAAACACACCGTGTCTGTGTACTAGGTGCTCAATTTATGCCCCACCGAAAATGAGTCAGATCTCATGGTCCGATCGTGCCCGTGTCAAAGTACAGTGTCGTCCCGGAGGAGGATCCTCCGGTGACCCCCTCCATGAGCGCAAACCGCATGTCCTCTGATGGCTTCCAGTGCCTCTTCCTCTGGTTGATGAACCAGTTGTTGATCTGCTTCGGGTCGAGGCCTGTCATCGCGGCGAGCCTAACCTTATCCTCTTCCTGTGAACATCATCACGTATTGTCGATGATAGGTCACAATGTGAATGTGGGGTTAGAGCTTTTGAGTGTCGAAAGGCGTGTTGACATTACCGTAGGATATGGCCAGCGGTAGTGTGTGTTCCACCAGTCCATTAGAGCTGACCGTGCATCCTTCGGTAGCTTCCCTTTCTTCCTCTTCTTCAAGAATTCGGAGCGAAGGCGGCTGAGGCAGCCACTGTACTTCTTGAGCAGCATCTCCTTGAGCTCATGGTCGGCCAAGCGGGAGCTGTGCTCTAGCCCTAAGTCAGATGCATCGGCGTCTCCTGAGCATTGTTCATCCTCCGAAGACCCCACCATTTCATCTTGCATAATGCACACATTCCAAATCAGACACAGATTTAGGCAAAATAATGTGTAACATCAAGATCAAATTTCATGACAATAGTACAGCATAGGAGATCCAGGTTTGAACTGTGAAAAACAGAAGCTTCTTCAGAAACAGAACTAGAACAAGAGATCATCAATAAGATAAATTCTGAGAATCAGCTGTTTGTACAGCAACTACACAGAAGCATATTCAGAACCCGAGGTGCTGTAGGAGACTTCACAAACAAGTTGGGCAACTACGGACAAAAAGTGTTCTGAAAGTTGTATCAAGAACAGGCAATCAAAATAACTTCAGCACTGAAAAGGATCTCCGCTAAAATATACACTATACTGAAGAAACTATTATTCGAACAAAAAAAATGAAAGACATGCAACAATATGTTTTATTGGTGGCCCTGCACATATTCTATTGAATCTGCAGTGACAAGTGTTTAGTCCATATTCTCCAAAGTAGTATTGAGGGTCAACGTGTTCTGCAACATCCAGTGCGTGCAGGAAAATAGCTTCAAAAGCAGGCCAATTTGATCTGACAAACTCTATAAGTATGACGGATAGTTCACTGTTAGTGCCAAAACTGACCAGTTTAGTATTATACTTGAGGAAACAGAGACTATTTCAGCACTCTTTTGGTACGATTGGGTCTGCCATCCAATTCTACGCCATTGTTAATTGAGTTTCATTTGTACACTTAACTTTTTCAGAAGCTTACTTCGACCTTCCTCATATCTAAAAGATTCAACTAAAGGTTAGGATGGACATTTGTTGGGCCTGTTTGATCTTCAGCTGAGACTCCGATACTTTCCAGCAGACAAGCCCAACAAGCTGGTTTCCAATCCAAGTACATTTGCCACTATAAACTTCCTACATGCGGCTTCACCAATGGGAATAGGAAAGAGGCCACACCCTACCCCCAGCCAGCCGAGTATTCCCACTTAACCTCTATCATAAGAATCCTTTTTGGCACTGGCTTAAGTTTATTTGGGTGACAAACTAAAGATTAAGCGAGGCCAAAACCATGTAAATAAAAATGCTTACTGACAGTAGATATATGTAATTCCAACAGCTTTATTATTCAAGTTGTACAGAGAATCCAATTCTCGTGAACACATCGGTAATCATTAATAAACATGAAAATTTGGACATAGATAACCTACACAATGTACTATGCACCTGTCTGTAATTCAACCTCTACCATCCATCATATATAAGAGTTATAAATTGTTCGGTCTTCCCATACACCTCCAAATGTAGCGTGTCATTGCAGACCATATTCCAGATCATGCTGTCAACTTAGCATGAGCAGCAAGTAGCTTATAGTAGGAAAAATGGTTCTGCTTGCTGGTAGGAAAAATTATACTTTCACTGGTAATTTTTTAACGCAGCTATTAGACTTTTGAAAGGATCCGTGATTAATTTCTCATGAGATTCTACAAGCCACATGCTCCCTTCTCATCCAGTTTTTATTTAAACATGGAAGCTAGAACATTAGAATACCAATGTGGCAACTTCAGCTCATACATTTTGAAGACCAAAACCTTGTTTGTCAAGTGATGTAACAAGTAAAATAACAATTTAACAAACACCTCCGAACATCCATAGCATATATGGAATTAAAATAATTTTCATCACAGGTTCCTTAAATTTGATCTGGTCTTCATTTGAGTCATGGATCTTTCAATTTTAGAATTTGAGTTGTGCATCTTTCATTATTCTATCAAGCAGCCCTCTTCAATGAAGTAACCTATTAGAATCCTAACAACTGTGTTAAAGATACTAGCACGGATAACCATGAATCTGCCATGAATTTTTCAAACGATGACACACCGGAATTGACAATGGGGTCGATCATAGCTATTTGATTGAAGGGACACAATTGGGACATGAAAAAGATAATAGACTCAATTAACAAAAGTCAAAAGATATGGGACTGCAGTTATAATTGGAATATTACTTTAGGTACACAAATTATGATACCATGTAACCACCGAAACAGTTATATATGTTCCCGAACTTTGAATTTTGAAACAGATTGGCCTATCTACTGTTAATATCCAAGGTCACAACTATAAGTGATAATCACCCATTGTGTCACTCCTTCGGAATAAGTCATCGCTTGAAAATTCTAACCATCTCTATCTTCCCTATAAAATATTTGAGCTGACTGTATCCAGAATAATCATGGAAATGCAGCTTTTTTATAAATTAGATTAGACATATATCAGTACATTGTTGAATCTGAGCAAGTTAAGCGTATCTATAGATTCGTAGGCCCATTCCTCAGTCAAGCTATTGCACGAGCGTTTACCAAAATGGTTTTAAATATTATGAATATGGTCACCCAAGCGTTTAGTGTAGTTGATGTATGTGATGCACTAGACCAAACAAATATTTCTATTACGAAGAGTCAATCTAACTGCACACGGGCTTGGGGGCAATCTTTTTGCAAGTGGAGTGGATCAATATGTGAAAGCTACACTGAACAAAATGGGGGTGCTGAATGGCATTGTTAACTCAGGCTTAGCATTCTTATGAATTATGATATTTCATCAGGCAAAGCTCCAACCAAATATTTCACGTCAACATATGTATTTTTTATATTAATTAATCTCATTTCTCTGTTGTTAGCAATGTAAATAGGCAGCATATCACCAAGCTCACCTTGCACAGAGTTAGCATTAACACGCATGCAGACTTACTTCCACTTTTTTCGTTAAATTATCTCCTTAATGAAATAAAGAAAACTGATATCTCTCACAGTAAAGTAGGAACAATATTTTACTGTGCAATGATCATGTTTCATGGTCCTTTGCAATAACCTGCATTTTTGTACTTGTCATTGTGCCAAATATACTGAAAAGCGAGAAAAACAAAACAGGAACTGTTTTGACCACAACTATTACTGTTTGCTAGGTGGTTATAAAGATATCACATGTTTACAATGTCCTAGCCTTCATAGTAAAAGATGTCCTTTTGACTTTAAACAAGTGAAGTTTCCAAAAGCTTGTGTGTAGTCAGCACTCCAAACTCACATGTTTATGATGGGAAGATGGTACAATTTCGATGGAATTGTGGATGTAAAATGGCTTAAGAAACAATAGCTGTAACCAAAAACAGCTCAAAAACATTGTTAATTAAACTCTAATCTACTAACTGCTCTAACCAAAACAGCTCAAAAACATTGTTAATTAAACTCTAATCTACTAACTCTTTGGGCAATAAATGAACCTAAAATCCAATGGACTAAATTGCATTTACAACTGGTAATACTGTGACACATCTCACAAAATCTTGTGCCATCTTCAATGATGGAAAAAAGAACAATGTGCCAAACTGCTAAAATGCAAACCAAAACAATATTTAAAGAAAACACAAACCAGCATCACTCATACAAAAAGCAAGGAATCCATCGCTTATCTTGCCTCATCTACGTTTTCTTTTGCAAATCTAGCCCCCCCCCCGGGGCGCGTGGCATTTGCATTTGCAAATTTAGCACCCTCTCCCACCGCAGAAGCCGTGCCTGAGGAGCCCGGTATGTGACCGGAGCTGCAGAAGCTTGACCGACCGTGGCAACAAGCGCATGGCCCACTATAACAAGATTTCTGCCACACTACCATGGCTCAACAGCGAGTGCCGCGCTATGGTGCTGGTTCCCGACGCCCACCTACTGCGCTACCGCAACTCAGCAGCGCACTCCTCCCGCGCTCCAGCACCCTCTCCCGTGGTCTCTCGCCTTGCTGCAGCACTGATCACTTGTCGAGCTTCCCGAAGACGATAGGTGATAGGTGTTTCATGTTGTGCCTACCGCGGCAGAAGAGAAGGCCAAATTTATACATACATATGCGAGAGAGCTAGATTTGCAAAAGAAAACATTCACGGCAGCCAGATATGCGGAGGTTTCAAGAGCAAGCGCCTCACCGACCACCGTAATTACTTGTTACCAGAACCAATTCCAGCAAGAGAACATATATAGCACGGCCAAAAAAAATTGCGGGGAGCCACAGCAAAATCTTTACCTGCCCCCACAAGAAAGTTTTCACCATTGGGCACTAGTAACCAGCATGCAAGAGCAAGATTCTTTCTTTTCCAAAGTCATCCAACCAGCGTTACTCCCCACCAGCACACTCTCAAGTTCCATCACAGGGTCTACACTACAAAGTCTACAAGTAACAGCTACTTCTCTACCCACTAGGGAGGAGAGAGAGAGAGAGATGATGCATAGGTAAGCTAAGCTACATACAACCTTGGACAAAACCCTACACGGACACACTACCAAAGCTTTACTCTTCAGAACCCGTCCTCTGACACGCCTGCACCCCATTTGCATGGACACGATTTGACCTATCAAGAACACACACGCATACACATTCATCATCAAAGTCATCCTCCTTAGCTACTCCATATTCACACACACAGCATCAAACACTTCCACACAACACAACAACAATGCACTGCATGCTCAGAGAGAGAGGCATACAATGCAATGGCAAAGCCAAGGTTGCACATGCAAATGGAAAATTTTAGATACATGCATGTGTATATGCATGTGTGTGTGTGCGTGCTCTCGTCGGATTTTTGGTTACCGGAGTGCGAGGTGGCGGCGGAGGCGCCGCCGCAGAGGCTGCTGAGCTGCGTCTGGATGCTGCTGAGGAAGGTGGCCGCCTCGTCGAACGGCCGCGACAGCTCCTCCTTGCACCGCACCAGCACCCGGCAATACACCTCCTGCGCGCGCATATAAACACATCACATGTAATAACAACTTAACAAGAGCACGCAAGAATCAAGCGCGGCTCACGTCTACGCGAGTTCGTCGGCTGTACCATGAACTCGTCGAGCTCGGGGTCGAGGCCGATCTCCCCGGCGCCGCCGCGGCCGCACCTCTCCCGGCCGATCTCCTCCAGCAGCGTGGCCACCTCCGGCGGAGCGCCCACCTAACAAATCACGAATTAAGCAGATTTACATATAAAAAGAAAGATTTACTACTTGATGGCAGGCAATTCTTGGATGACTACCACATGCAAGATAGGAGGAAGCTAGGTAGAAGTAGCTAGCATAATTGCAATGACCTTGCGGCATTCGATGTAGGCGGAGAGAAGGGAGGGGTAGCGGGGGTGGCCGGCGATCTGCGCCTTCATCAGCTCCGTCAGATCCGCCGGCGGGGGAAGAGGCGGCGGCGGCGGCGAGCTGGCCCCGCCGGCGACCCCGGACGCCTCGCTGGCCGCGCCCCCGCCGCGCGAGATCCCCGGGTGGATGCTGTACAGATCCTCCATATCCACGGAAGCTCCACAGTCCCACCTTCTCGGCTGCAGCTAGCTCACCTACTTAGCTAGCAAAGCTATCTCCATATCCATCTTATCTATATGCATCTCTCTATGTACGCACATACACATATAATAGGGGGGGAAAATGGCTACTAGCAGCAGGAGCAGTTCTTTGCTTGGTTCTTGGGGTATGGTATGTTCCAAGAAGAAGAACAAGAGGAAGAAGAAAAAGTTAAGGCAAGGACGAAAGGAAGGGGGAAGAAGGGAGCAGATTATGGGGAATTAGCTGCCGTCTGCACTGCAGCCTCTGCAGCTTCTGCTTCTGCTGCGGAAGTGCAGGTTGCAGGAGCTGCTTCTGCTTGTGATCTCCGCAGCAGCAGCAGCGGGATACATGGGCTGGCTCTTCGGCTTTGGGACGGAGGATGGAGGAGTGCTGGACTGCAGCAGAGAGATCGGGAAAAAGGATTGAATAGCTAGGTAGCAATCGTTGGTAAAGTTTTATTGTTAGGTTTTTTTTTCTGCACAAAAATAATACGGATGTTCCAGCCTCACAGACTTTTCGTATTCTAAGGGATAGGACATATGAGAGAGAGGGCGATCGGTTCGTTTGCACGGGTGTCCTTGTTGGAGTTGGGATTTTGACCGATGCGCACGAGAGAACGGACCAGACGAGCCCTTCCAGTGGATTAAAATCGATACAAGTCCTTTATTTGTTTAAATCTAATAGTTAAAATTAATTTAGATCTAATTATATTATCACATATAGTATTGGTAGTAGAATTTAGAGAGGAATAAAAGGGTAAAAATTCTGTCATACTATTTATCCTCTAGGTAAAATACGTCCTGTGATCCTGATAAATAGCGGATGAATTGATAAGTAACTTCTAAAAATCATCAGGTATTTGCTGAATCCAAAACTGTGAATGAATTAGAAAAAGTCTAAAATACCCTTGACGAATGAATAGAAAAAGTCTAAAATACCTTTGAAAAATATATGGTTAGATTTGATTTCTACTACTACTTACTACCTGTGTTATACACTGTAAAATTTCTCGACTAGATAGCTTTGGTCCTATTTGGGGGCTTCAAGTTACCTTTAGTTTTTGAAAAATCATCAAATTCCTTTAAACAACTTAACTTTTAAACGTCTTTTGGTATAAATTATAAGCTATACATAACTAGCAAAAGCTAAATGCTAAACTAGATCTGCTTTTGCAGCTTATTACTGAGAGAAATTAACTATTTATCAAATGGCTTCTTATAAAAAGATACAGCTGCTTTTCAACCCAGAAAACTAATTAAAAAGCAGTTTTTCAGCAAAAAAAAAACTAAAAACAGTCTTTTAAAAAAACAGCAACTCTCCCAGACGCACCCTTTATTCTATGGTTCATTGCTTCACCCATGTGGCCGAAAAGAACGTGGATTCACTTGATTGACTTATATTTTTTTATTTTTGAATCTCTTGTTACATTGGTAAAAGTAATAGTGTGCAAAGAAAAATAATTTCTATTTTATTTTTTTCCTCACGTACTCGATTCTATCTCATAGTTCATAAGTTATGTTCTTACGTTAGCGTACCATTTGCGATAAACGTCTAAGCTTTACAATCATAATTTTTTGAACCCGCATTTTATTAGTGATTTAAACCAATATTATTAATGCATGAAATCACAACTACTTGCAGCATCTTTTTTATCTATAAAGTTCCTTTATCCACTTTCGCTAGTCTTTCTATAAATCAATTAATTTATGATGTTACATTGAATTTACCTCAATTTATCAAATTCAATATCTTATGTTTGCCTTTAGGTACAGGGATGACAATCTTACCCGATTACCCGTGTATCCGCGGGTAAAAACCCTAATAGAGATGAGTATGTTCCTCTTTTATTACCCGTGGATATGTTTATGGGGCCAATCTCTACCCGACGAGCAAATGAGTATAGGTATGAGGAAGGTTCACCTGTACCTGTTCCGCCTGATTACTCGCCATATCCTATTGATATACGGGCTAGAATAGGCACCCAGTTGGCCCCTTGATCCCCAATTTGTGGTAATTTATTTCAGTAATTGTTGAACTTGAGCATCCGTGTATTATTTGTCTGTATATATTATTTTAATTCTTATTCTCATGTACATTTGAAATTTTGAATCATTGATAATCATTATTTAATCTATAGAATGTAGCTAATACCCATAACTTCATCAAAAAGATTGTATTAGTACCATAGCTCATTAGTTCGTAGTGCCATTTGGTTGAAAAGATTGTTGATGGTTGTGGGTAAACGGTATACCCGCGGGTATCGGGTACCCGCAAACGACGGGTATGGGCGAAATTTTTCGCCCACGACCCTTCGCAGATATACCTGTGGAGAAGATTTTGGTTCGCGGGTATAGGTATAGGTGAGTACTATCCGTACCCATCATACCCGATTGCCATCCCTATTTAGGTAATACTATCAACAATATATATTTCTGCATCTTTGTAGCACCGTTCAAAAAAATATTAGAGAAAATATAATGCATTTAAGCCTTGTTGCAGGGAAAAAAATTTCATGCATCCGGTCTCCAAAAACAAGTGCGTGCGTACCGCTGCAGATGGACGCCGCGTGGACAGATGGACGCCTGCAGATGGACGCGAAGGCTCAAGCGTCTCTTTGAACAGATGCGTTGGCTTGCGGGGGCGCGCAGTAGGAAGCCAGATCCAACGCGTGATGTCCACGCGGCGTCCATTTGCAGCGGTACACACGCACTTGTTTTTGGAGACCGGATGCATGAAATTTCTTTCCTGTTGCAGGCTTGCAGCATGGATGGACCATATATATCTTATTAAAAAAAAGCATCCAAACTATCCTTGCATTTGGATAGCACAATGCACTACCATAATAAACCATATCAATCCAGATGTATATCTCAATTGAGGTGCGCGAGTAAACCTAGAAACAGCAACAACTCAATCCGCCAGATCCAACCTACACCAGCCTTTACCATTGTCGGATGCACAGTGGGCTCCTCTCTCATTGAGAAAAGAAAAGAGATGTACAGTGAGCAGACACTAAAGTACCAAACGACGCAGGAAAGTAGGCGTGTTTTTCTTTCTTTTTTTCTTTTATAGCCTCTTTGCTAACTTTTTTTCGAATATAACCTTATCTGAAATCATATAAATCATTTATAGATTTGAACTCACAAATTATCTTACTGGTTCATAGAGCTGCACAGATCGTCTGTCACAAAAAGATTCCTGCCGAGCTACCTTTTGTCGGCATGAATCAACTCCACTAATTAATCACTAATTTAATAATATTTCTTAATTAATCGCTTACTTAAATCGCTAACTAAACAAATTCACTAATTGATCTGCGTCCTTCGGCGCGAGGCAAGCGCGAAACCATCCCGTCGATTCAAAGCTACTATCGTCATCTGCCAAGCTCTCGTAGCGACTCATATCGGCTGACGCGCCTTCCAAACCTAAAAAAAGCTAATTCCGTGAATTCAGATAAAATAAAATAAAATAAAATTTATCAAAAACGAATTTTACTGGCCAGAAAAAGGGACGACTAACCGGCAGCAAAAATTACACTACACGTCTACAAGCCAGTGGCCGGGGAGGGCGCAGAGACACAAGACACAGTGAGAGTAAACTGAGAGCACTGTCTGTCCTTGCTTTTTTCGCCAGAACAGCGCACTACAGTTGATCCTTGTTTCTTCGGCTCTCCTCTTGCCACCCCCCTCCACGTTCAATGCAACAACCAGAAGCGCAATGGCCCGCTGCCGCTGGGACCCACACGCACACGCGAGAGGCGGGCATTGGGCGCTCGCACGTGGGAAGGTGCACGGGGCCCCGCCACGGGTGCAGCGAGGCGTGGCCCAAGTACGCGTTTGGCGGTCCGTATGTCAGACGCGGTGAAGTGCGGAAAAGCTTGGGGACAGCCGTATTTACAGCCGTCCCGTCGTCAGTAGTAACTTCGACGTGACATTCCCCAGGAGTGCCAGCTTAGCTTTTTAGTGTTTCTTTCTTCATTTTTCTAGGCTTTTATAGCCTTCAATTTACTATTTATCTCAGTGGCTGGACTCTCTGTTCTCTCAGAGAAGCCGTCACGCTGTCTTGAGAGGGCATCTCCGGATGTGACGAAAATTGTTGATGAGATCAAATGTTTTTTCGGTTTCGTTAAAAAGTAAGCCTACTAAATGGTTATATATTTATAAGCAAAATTTAAAGGAGGTACTATACATTTTCGTAGCGAATTGGTTAGGAGCTGATGACAACCAGTTTAAACGAAGCGACAACCAGTTCATAAGCTAATGATAACCAGTCATCGGGTTTTATATGCTTTGATCAGTTAAGCTAGTTGGAAGACTTGGGTAGCTTTCCATACGTTTAACCTGAAGGAACTTATGATATATCTGACAACTTACGATGATTGATCAGAGAGCAAGATAGCTAAAGACTTAACAAAAACTTGTGCATAAGACAAAAGACGTCTATAAGAGAATTAACAACCACTCTTATGTGGCTATAAATAGGGTGGCCTGTATGCCCCGGACAATCAATCTAATTTTTCCCTGATTCTTATAATAACTTTTCCACAACCGTGGTGCCCGATAATGATCTCATTGACCCTATCAATGCTAACTTTCTAGCAGAATCATCTCCGGAACATCTGCTCCGAAATCTCAACTACTACCCCTCTTTTAACGAGGATGAGACGTTCTCACTCTCCATTTGCTCTATCTTCCATTTATGTCTGGTCATCAACAATGACGACACAGATGAGCGGTGAGTAGCACATGAACAACGTGAGACCCAGAAGTAGGTCAAACATTTTGCGTAAGAACAATGGAACAACTAGTTGCTTGCCACTAAATAGAGGAGAACGGAGGAGGCCCATCGAAAGTACCAGATTGGTCCACGAGGGACGTCCCGGAGGCTCACTGCTAACATATGTAGAGATTGCCATCAACAATATTCGCCAACCACTCCCCAGATCGTCCCTAGGACAACAGCAAGAGATCTTAACACCATACCATCTCCTTCGCAGGTTTAGACTTTAGTGGATCGTGTTCATATACTATCAAGTGTGATCCTTAACCATCAAAAGAGGGAAAACAATGAGCAGAACCTCTTTGTCATTCGTTCATTGGGTGCCGACCTGCTAGAGGCTATTGTAGAAATGTTGAGTCTTTCACTATCTTCAAGGTCCTAAACTGGTTCTAGGGCAGACCACTACCTTTGGACATCGCCATCGCGGTAGTAACCACCACCAAAGGGGGGAAAACAATGAGCAGAACCTCTTGGTCATTCATTCATTGCACGTCGACCTGCTAAAGGTTATTGTAGAAATGTTGAGTCTTTCACCATCTTCAAGGCTCTAAACTGGTTCCAGGGCGAAAACAATGAGCATAACCTCATTGTCATTCATTCATTGGGTGCCAACCTGCTAGAGGATATTGTGGAAGTGCTAAGTCTTTCACTATCTTCGAGGTCCTAAACTAGTTCTAGGGCAGACCACTACCTTTGGACATTGCCATCGCGGTAGTAACCACCACCAAAGGGGGGAAAACAATGAGCAGAACCTCTTGGTCATTCATTCATTGGACGTCGACCGGCTAAAGGCTATTGTATAAATGTTGAGTCTTTCACTATCTTCAAAGCCCTAAACTGGTTCCTAGGCGAACCACTACCTCTGGACATTGCCATCGTGGTAGCGATCACCATCAAGGAAACTATCTGTGGTTCAACAGGATGGGATCAGGTGAGCATTCTAACAAAACTATCTGTGGTTCAACAGGATGGGATCAGATGAGTGTTCTAACTGTGGTTGAAGATGACCTCTTTCTCCTAATAATCTCAATGAAGGTCATAACGTCTGACCACATTTGGGGCTATATATAGGGTGCAAGGCTTTCTCACCTAGGCTAAGAGAAGTTAATTGGCCTGACAAATTCAAACTACTGCATTTGGAGAGTTTTGATGGGACTCGGAATCCTTCAGAATTCCCTCAGATATACACTACCATTGTCTAGGTTGCATGTAATGATGAAAAGGTAATGGTTAATTACTTGCCAACTGTACTAAAAGGATATGCTTGGACAAGGTTATTTAACCAATCAGAAAGCTCTATTTTTAGTTGAAAAAATTTTAAACTACTTTACAAGTTGCTATACTAAGAGAAATATGATGATTTATATTGTCTTGGCCAAACCACTGGAAAAATTTTATGTCAGTTTATTAAAGTATCTGTAAAGTGCGCAATACCATTCTTAACATTGCTAATGATTCGATTATTCGAGTGTTTAAGTAGACGGTGCACTACAAGAGTTCACAGAAGACCTAAACATCCACCTACCAAGAACCATGTCAGAATTATTTGACATGGATAATGCTACTCCGACACTCAAGAGGCAATGAAGGGTTACCGTATGGTCGACAAAGGACCACACACCTCCACAAATAGGTCTAGAAGGCTCTTACAAGGAGTCAAAGATGCCCACTAGATCTGAAGATTGCAATGATAAAGCTAAGAAGAATAAGATGAAGCCTTTATGAAGGGAGGTCGCTGTCGTATAGCAATGTCCGACATAAAACAAGGGCAAGGGCCTATGGAGGAAACAAACTAGTTGGTCTAATGACCATTCTAGATCCAAGGGCTCTAGCATGATTAGTGGAAATGGTTGTTGGAGCACACTAAACAATGCGCCTGGGCATGATTTGTGAAACTGTCATACATAGCAGAAACACATGTATGCCTTCTACTCAAGTAAGGTCCCAACGCCTACACTACTCAAAAGTAGTGGTTCCAACAACACTAGAGGCACTGACGGAGATAAATAAATGTCATATCAGAATCTTGACAACCATGTCAATATCATCTTCAGAGGCTCAGCTGCTTATTCTTCAAAAAGACAGTTCAAATCCACGTGGAGGGAGGTCAAAAATGTTGACACCCAACCAGGGAAGCTAAGCTACCCAAAGTGGTAAGACGTGATCTTGACTTTCAACTAGAATGACTGTCCGAATGATACAGCCACCCCTGCAAAGCTTATGTTGATCATTTCTCCTACAATACATAATTGTAAATAAGGAAGAGTGTTGGTCAACTACGGAAGTTCTTTGGATTTAATTTTTATTAGTACCATAGATGAGATGCAAATACCTTATTCTAAGATACAACTAGTTACAAATCCTTTCTTTGGCATAGTATGTGATCCTTCGATAACACTAATCGAGCATATGGTGTTACTAGTAACATTTGGAGGTTCTTGCAATTTTATAACGTACTTACTTACATTTGAAATTGTAGATATTGAGTTAGATTCAAAGCCATATTAGGTAGATCATTGTTAAATAAATTCATGACCACTACTCATAACGCCTACAAGACCATTATGATTCTTAGTCCAAAGAGCATCTCCTCGCAAGGCAATAATTCTATTGTACTCAATTATAATCGTAAATTTTTAGAGAATGTCAATCAATTACTATTAATAGGTCCTAATAATGTAGAAAAGCTAAGTAAGGCCGAGAATCCTACGAAGGCAAAATGGTTGAAAGAAACTCCTCGACCCAATGAAGAAGTGAAGCAAGTTCCACTCTACCCCTAATGATCAGTCTAAGACTATTTAGATTGGATCGAGAATGGAAGACAAATAAGAAACCAAGTTTATTGCCTTCTTCTAGGAAAACACAGATATGTTTGCGTTGAAACCATCTAATATGCCTAGAGTCCCAAGGGAGAAAATCGAGCATAAGCTAGTCATACGGCCTGACAAGCGACCAATAAAGGTTAAACTATGGTATTTCACTCCTGATCTGCAAGAAGCCATTCAATAAGAGTAGGATAAACTCTTAGATGTTGGTTTCATTCATGAAGTCAACCATCCAGATTGGCTCGTGAACCCGATCATGATCCAATGGTAAGTGGTGTATATGCATTGATTTCACCTATTTAAATACTAACTATCCTAAGGATGATTTCCCTTCACCCTGTATCAATCAATTAGTTGACTCAACTACGGGATGTGAATCGATGAGTTTTCTGGATGCTTACTAGTCTACCATCAAATAAGTATGACAAAAGAAGATGAAAATAAGACCGCTTTCATCACCTCATTCGGTGTCTACCTCTATGTCAAGATGTCATTTTGGTTAAAAAATGCTGGAGCCACATATCAACGCCTAACATAGAAGTCCTTCATAGACCAAATAGGATGTAATCTAGAAGTTTATTTAGATGATCTCAATGTAAAGAGCACAAAAAGCTATGATCATTTGTCTGATTTAGCAAAAACCTTTAATAATTTGAATAAGCGTGGAATTAATTTAAATACAAAAAAGTGTGTTTTTGGTGTTTCTTCTGGAAATTTACTTGGTTTTCTTGTTTTTCTTGTGGAATCAAAGCTAATTTTGAAAAAATCTGAGCAATTGAGTCACTGTGACCACCTTCTACTATGAAGTAAGGCCAAGGATTAATTGGTTGAATGGTGGCACTTAGTCATTTCATTTGTTAATCAAGTGAACATGGGTTACCATTATTTAAGGTGATTTGCAAGCACGGTTGTCGGTGTACTTTGCACCGGGGTACCCTCTCCGCTGTAAAAGTAATAGGCCCAAGAGGTGGCTCGCCCGATTTGGTGCCTGGCGAGGCATGGCGAGAGCCCACGCCGCCTTCTAGCGGCGGCAATGGGTGATCACGCCTTTCACGGGCGAAGCGACCCGTGGTGCCGTGGCGGCAATGGCGAAGCGGTTCGTGTTGCCCTAGCGGCAGCGGGCGATCACACCTACCGGGGCGAGAGCCTCTGGCCTGGCGGCGGCCCGTGGTGCCTGGCGGCGGCCGGCGATCACGCCGCTCACGGGCGTTGGCTTATGAGGCGGCTTGACGAGTGGGTGGGCGTCTGAGCCCCCTTTGTCAGGCCACGGAGGCAACCAAAGGAATGAGAGGAAGGTTTTGCCTCGAAATTTCCCTCCCATGGCACCTCGTGTCAGGGTCATTAATTGTGAATGATTCTGCTATCGACACGACAACGGTTTGTCCCTCTGACGCCTCTTACCAAACCCATCGCAGGAGCGTCGGGAGCGGATCGGGCGAGACTGCGCACCGACATTAAATGAGGTTCGAAGGACAAGGTCACGGAGGCGTATGTAATAAATGAGTCGTGGGTCGACGTAGAAGTTGGAATGATGGGTGTAATTAATGTGTTGTAGATTAGTATAGCGTCACCTTCTCCCCTGCCCGAGCCTGCTCGTCTATATAAGGACGCCTTGGTGCATGGAGAAGGGGGACGGAAAAAAGAGGAGACGAACACAAGAACCCACAGAGGCAGGACGAAGAAACCATTGTAATCCCCTTCACATTTCCTCAACAAAGAAGCAGCAGGACGTAGGGCCATTACCCGAGCTGGGGGCCTGAACCTGGGTAAATCGTTGTGTCCACCGGTTTGTTAATTCCCGGATCCATCGTTGAGAGACATTAGGGTTTCCAGCCACAAAGATGCCCTCTACCGAACCATATCTTCCGTCTAGGGAGTAGTCAACCCTGTTCATCGACAGGATCTTGTCAGGTGGAATACGCCGACAAAGGTATATTTCACTTGTCAGATAAAGCAAATAAATCCTTTGAAGACATAAAAATATATTTAGCAAGCCCACACATATCGGTATCACACTAAGATAACCTTTTGGTATACTTGGCTGCTACACTTAATGTGGTCAGTACAAGGCTGGTCACAGAACGAGACAAGGTCCAATGACTTGTTTGCTGCGTAAGTGAAGTATTGTACAGACCAAAGAAGCATTAGTCCAAAATTATTTTATGCTCTATTAATGGTTTCTTGTAAACTAATAAATTATTATCAGTCACATAAGATTACAGTACCATTGTCCTTTGCCTTAAGAAGTATTCTTCATAATAAAGATGCAAACTGGTTGTATTTCTAAATAGGCGATAAAACTTGGGTGATATCCATTTTGCCACTTAGACATCAATTAAATCTCATGCTTTGGTAGATTTTTATCACTGAATGGACTAATTCTGAACCACTAGAATAGAATGAATCCAACTCAGATGGCCATTGAACTTTGTATTTTGACGGTTCTTAAGAGCTTAAAGGCTCAGGGGTTGGCATAGTGCTAGTCACACCCTAAGGCGACTAGTTACAATACGTAATCCAAATACAGTGTCCTGCTACATATAATATGGTAAAGTATGAAAGTCTTCTAGCTAGGCTCTAAGCACTTAAATCCTGCTACATATAATATGGTAAAGTATGAAAGTCTTCTAGCTAGGCTCTAAGTACCTAAATCCCTTGGTGTCCATTGACTTTTAGTGAAAACCAATTCACAATTATTCGTAAACCATGTTGGTAAGGAGTATTAACGTCCTGAAGAGGCAATAGCTCACTACTTGGATGAATTGAGGAAATTAGAAAAATATGTTAGTAGTTTTGAAGTCCAATACATCTCATAAAAGATAATACTTTAGTGAGCCAATTAACAAAATTGGGCTTTTCACTATCACCTGTTCCAACACATGTTTTCTTAATATTTGTATAAACCACTTCAGAGGTCGTCATACTCGAGCATGACATAGATTGGATTTAACAATTGAAAACCTATCTAGTGCATGGGAAAGTGCCTGACGATGCACACGAAAAGATATATTAATTTAAAAGACGCGAATGTACAAACTACTCGACAATGACCGCTACAAAAAAGGAGCACATGGTGTTCTATTACGTTGTATATCCCAAGAAGATGGGAAAAATTACTTCATGAAATACATAGGGTTTATTCAGAGCAAATGCTTCAAATACAACATTGGTTGGCAAAGCATTCCGACAAGGTTATTACTAGCCTAGTGCACTACAAGATGCAATACATCTTGTAAAGACTTGTGAGCTATGTTAATTTCATGCCCGTCAGGTACACCAACCAGCCAATTAGTTACAGATAATACTATTGTTATGGTCATTTTTGACATGGAGAATGATATAGTTGGACCTGTACCTAGGACAACTAGTGGGTACAAATTTCTATTTTTGCCTTTTGATACATTGACTAAATGGATCGAAGCTGAACTAGTAACTACAATCACTGCATTAGCAACAAAAAAGTTTTTCATGAAAAATGTAATAACTCATTTTGGAATACCTAGTCGACTTATTACTAATAATGGATAACAATTTGTTAGTAGTTTGTTTTAAGATTGTTGTCATGAAATAGGCATAAAGATTTATTTCACTTCTATTGCTCATCCACAGTGTAATGGAACAGTTGAATGTGCTAATGGTCAAATCGTGCAAGTCACGAAGAAAAGAGTCTTTGATAAACTCAAAGTACACTTGAGGGCTAGGGTAGACGAGCTCTACACAGTAGTCTGGGCCCTATGCAGTACAACTAGTAGTGCTATAGGTGAAGTACCTTCTCAACTGATCTACTCGACAGAAGCCATGTTACCTAATGAAATTCATTTAGGATCAACATAACTCAACCTCCATGGTAAAGTAAATCATGACGAACAGTGCAAAGATGTCATCAACCTTCCTTCAGCTAAATCAACAAGGGTTGCATCGTTACAACAATAGAAGGGTTCAACCACTAATATTTAATGTGTGTGTCTTGATTCTCACACAAATTCAAAATTAGGCCAATTCGAACAAATTATCTCTCAAATAGGAAGATCATTTTACTGTAGTTTCTATAACCCAACCTGGTTCTTTGTGACTTTCTATGGAAGATGGGCAAATCTTTTCTAATGCTTAGAATATCGAACACCTTCACAAGTACTATGTGTAACAGATTTTTTATCACTAATAAAATTATTTTTATATTCATTATTTCTTATTTAAATCCTTTTATTCAACTTTTGCGGTTCTATATGGCTTATCTTTTGTGATAAAAGGCTGGTCTACATGATTTTTGACCACAGTTTCCTAACATGTATAAAGTTGGTCGATCTTTAAGATGTCTTCTAATAGAGACTTTTCTTATAAACCAGTACTTACTACATAGAAATTCATTAGATTGACTTTATATTGAACCTGCTGCTAGTTAATCTAAGTATATTGAGAAGATTATATTGGTTGTACAATCTTACTTATTTCACACTCTTTCGGACCATGTGATAAGTTAACAATTATATTGGTCAACAAATCACAATCAGGGGCCAATATCATACTCAACAAAGTATACATAAAAAAAGCAAATAAAGGAACCATAAAACAAAAATATTTGTATCATTACAATAACTAGTCTACTTAAGCTAGAATTTTGCATTCTTCATGTATTCCATTACTAGACTAGCTACTTCTTTCTTCTGCAAAGTTCCCGTGCATATTAGAAACTAACCTATCCAAGTCTACTTCATCATTGCAAAAGTGTTTCAGTTTGATGAACAAGGTGCAAACATGGATGGCAGCAGCAAATTTGAGACAAGTCTTCAAGGATCGGGCCATCTTCGGGATGTGGTCAGCAATATACTTCATATGATATTTGATGATATCGTTCAGCTCGTCAATAAATGGATTTGTAACATCCCAACACTCCAAATGCTTAAGATATTACCACATCCTAGTTTTTCATCATTCTAACTATGATTTAATAACAATTTCAGCAAACATCCTAAACAATTATCACCTCTAATAAATAAACAATACAATAATTTGCATAATCATATAAACGATAGCCAAACAATAATAAACCTTGGGACCATGTGTCCAAGCACGCCCAAGCCTTTGCACTTGGGACATCCGAATCACATATCTGAGAACATCATTTACCTTTTTAGCGACAACAAAGAATAAGGATAAATAAACAATAGATAAACAGCTAAACTCTTCATTTAGAACATTAAATCAAACAAGTCCATAAAGCTAAAAGATGACACTAAAGTTCAATGGTAAACCATCTAAATAATTATTCCAAGAATGATGATTGATTCTAAGTAGTTATGAGTGATGGTGTGTGAAGTATCTATGGCGCTACTCCCATCCCATGCATATCACCTTCAACATTCACCTAAAATATTAAATAAGTAAGGGTGAGTTCACGACTTAGCAAATACATAATAAAACAGTAAACATTAACAATTTCATCATCATTATCCCATTTACATCACTCTCCACAATACTCAATGTTATTTGCAATTTAACTTTCTCTCTCACCCTTTGCTATACCAGCGGTCAGAAGGCCATAACTCCTATCTCATGAGTCCAAATATAGCCAACCATATATTTTCTGAACACTAAAGAAGACTACCTACACTTTTCTAGTTATCCACATTTTATAATTAATTCATTTAACCCATCGTTTCTAGTCCCGAATACTAATCTATTATTTTATTAAACAACAGATTTCATAAATTCATAACTATTTTTATACAACTCCAAAAATAGTAAACCATATCATATATGGAATGTAGAAAAAATTATCTCACTTTATCTAGTTATGTACATAATTTAATTTGGCTATTATCTAGCCCTAAACAACAGATTAACACAACTGCTTAGCAGCAATCATTTTCTGGATATCAAGATTCTACAAGTCATAATTTTCAAACTGCTTACAAATTTTACATTCTTGTACTCAAAAGAAACTTATGATAGTAATCTACATTTTTCACAACTTTCACAGGCCATGAAACGGACTGTAAGTATCCCAAAACACAACCCAAGGATAGAAACCACTATTGAACGAATATTGATCTCTTCTGAACTCCATCCTGTGCTTTTAAATGACCATATCTATTAACGAAATGACCATAAAAATGCTCCACTGTAGCGCCAACATAACCAAGAACAATCTATGGTTTATATCTGCATCTCAAACATTAACCGAAACCATTTATGTCCATAATCCTCCTTGATCCCCTCATGTTCCTCACTCTTTCATGCTTCCCAAAACTCCTGCACTATGTCGTCCAAGATCCTTATCACCTCCTACATAGCGTGATGTGAAGGGATTTCAAATTGGACCGACGAATAAATGAAAAACATGAAAAGGAGAAGGATATGCCATTGGGCATGCTTAGAGCGTGTCTAGCATGGCCCATTCGGCACAACCATGGTTGGCGTAGTGCCTCATAGCAACCCCATGGATGGAGGCAGCTCGGCCGATGACATCACTGACAACTTGGCAACACATTGGTGGTGGCTGGCGGAGACAGTGTTGATGTAGGGGCAGTGAGCGATGGCGTGATAGCAAGGGATGGCAACAAGGGAGAGGCGACCAGGGGTTAGGGTTGGTAGCCCTCCCCCCTTGCGCTATATAGCTAGCCAGGCTGAGTCTGGCTCAGCACGCACATCGAGT
Source organism: Guadua angustifolia (assembly GCA_036346375.1). Classification (NCBI taxonomy): domain Eukaryota; kingdom Viridiplantae; phylum Streptophyta; class Magnoliopsida; order Poales; family Poaceae; genus Guadua; species Guadua angustifolia. The sequence continues at coordinate 24,903,840 of CM070509.1, read as the reverse complement.
CTAACTCGACCAGTGGCCTGGCCCACAAGGTTTCTTTTTTATTGTTTTTCGAATATTATAGGATCAATCTTTGTAATTATGACCTCTGCACACTTTATATCAACAACAATTACTTTTAGTTGTTTCAAAATAAAACTCAAAGCAAAGTGATTGGATTGTTGGCTCTTTTTAATGGCTTCAATGAGGGATTTCTTTTCTTATACTAATTTTTCATTTTTCCTCTTTGAGTTGATAGCATAGCTTGTCTAACTCTTTTTTTCTCTCACATCTTTTTTTGGGTGCAAGATCTTGATTCTCTAAGTTGTTTCTGTAAATCATTTTTTTTAAAGAACAAATAAATATAAATTATTCATAATTAAAATATAAAAACAATGTAGCTAGGATAGAAGTTTACCTTTATCTCTGTCGCATACTTCTTAAGAAGTCTGTTATATTTTTGAACAAGCTTTTCATATGCTATGTTACACCTCTTGAGGACAAGAGAAAATTTTTTATTCTCCTCTTATGGCATTCATGTTTTGCAATGACCTTCTGTAGGATCAAGGATAACCTACTTGAGGGGGTGAATAGATGGTGTTTAAAATTCTTTGGCTCAAATTGCAATAAATGATCAAGCAAAGCTAGAATTAAGATTTTTGACAATTAAAGCCTAAACTGTCTAGGTTTCACTAAGTGCACCAACTAGCTCTATTGCTATATCCTCAAGAGCATACCGAGCTAGCTGGTTGAACTTATACAGATATTTTGTAACTGTACATCCTCCCTGACATAGAGAACGAAACTCCTTCTTTAGAGAAATAAGCCCAAAATGAATATGAGCTCGATGGAAAGCTTGTGTGAACTCATCCTAGGTGATGGTCTGCTCGTTCTAATGGGTAACACGAAAGTTATCCCACCATTCCGAGGCTTTTTCGTTGAGCTGGTGAGAGGCAAATAAAACTCTCTTCTGATCACTGCACTAGATAATATCTAGCTTCTTCACAATGGATCTGAGCCAATCATCAGCATCCAATGGTTCAGAATTGCTAGAAAAGGGCAGAGGTTGAGTCCTTATGAACTCTGATATGAGGGACTGATGATGAGGTTGAGGTGCCATAGTCTAAGCAGTTTGAGTGTTGTTAATGCTCTGGGCAAGGAGTTGGATTAACTGATTCTGGTTGGCCATCATTTGCTACCAACTTGGGCCTTCAGCTGGAGGAGGTGACGGGAGATTCTGTGCATTACTGTTTCCAGGATCCTCGTTGTTCAGATCAATCCCACTTTCATTATAGCAAGTGTTCACCATCTACTGGGTTTCGAAAAGATAGGAAAGTCGAAAACTGAGATCAAGGGGATAAAGATTACACATCCAACGAAGAAGCAATAATCACCAACTTATTTATTAATATAATTTTATTTCTTTGTGGCTACCACAAAAAGGGAAAAAGACAGCTCACAATGACGCATCTAAACGAGTCCAAGGGCTAACAAGGTGTCCTGAACCTCCCTAGAACCTCTAAACTAGCTAAGGTATGCCTTCTTATTGCCAGTCTTCCCCTTCTTAAGGGTGGGGCCAGGCTCGTAGCATGTTGAAGTCTCTCCTTGGACTGAAGAGCAGTAGGGCTAACTTTGCCTCTGCATCATGAAGCAACTGGTAGGTCCTTCTCAGCTCCTCCAAAGTGTCGTGGTAGGTGTGGTCCATTGCCTGTGTCAAGGCCACTTGACTGGTGATAGTAGAGTCATCCTGAGTTGTCGTGGAGTAGAACAAGCTGTTGAGGGTGCCCGGCATCTTGTAGGGGAAGTAGTAGTAGGGGGTGCTACACAGCCTCGAAGTGTAGAGTCGTCCCATCCCACTAATGGCCTCCCTAGCTGTATCTTGCATTCCTGCGTAGAAGTTGTCTCTAGCAAGCTGGGCATGGAAGGTGTGGTAGTCGCTGCTTGCCTGTATGATGACCTCCACCTTCCAGGACTCCTGTGTGCCTCCAGTGGTGTGATATCCCTGGTAGGTGGGTCTCTCCATGAATCCCAACTTGCATAGCATCTTGTAGAGAACCTTAGCCCAATGCTCGGTGTAAATCCCTTAGGAGGTGGTGGTGGGTAGCTCGGCCATCTACAATTTGCAAAAATAAGTATGAGAAATAAAGTTGAATAGTTGAGTATACAAGAAAATTTTTAAAGTACATATTTTGAAATTAGTCCTCATGGTTTAATCAATCTAACTATGGCCACATTCTACAGTCGATATAGCTCTAATACCACCTCTGTTGGACCTCAGAAAAATACTTTCAAAATCCTCTGTGTAATATGTACTAGTTCAGGAAAAGCTAGTACACGCAGTAAAAATGATATCACAACATATCCATCGTATATTATTAATTAATTATTCTAGTTTACAAAAATGAGTGGCACGTAGGCCTAATAATAAAGCATTTGAAATATAAAAATAATAGTAAAGCTCTATAGATTTGCCACAAGCAATCTACTGGGAAGCGGCCTAGTCCATCTGGTCCTCACCATTGAAGAACTGCTCCTCTGAATCAACAGATTAAGCAAGGGTGAGTACAAAAGTACTCACACAGTAAATGCGGTATTAATGTAAAGGACACAAAGGATGGTTATATGGTTGAGTTTAGTGTAAAGTAGCTAGTTTTCCAATATTGTAAGTATTTTAACAAGGCATATTTTTAAGAAAGATGTTCTTCTTAATAAATTTTAGCACATAAATTCCTTCTGAAGTTAACCCAACTTTCCCCAATCAATGGAATCACTCCATCCAAAACCATCTTTTTAAACTCATTTTTGAAAACATTAAAAATGTAATCCGTGAAAGGCTTGCTCGAGGCCATAACTGCAGACGCAGCTAATCGATTAGTTTTACACTCTGTAGAGATTGTATAACTTTACCCTCAAGATATTATTATCTTTTTTTGCCCAAATACACACTTCTTTTGGTGTGTTAGCAGAGAAAATCATGACAATGCCTCAATAAAGCTCCATCCACGTAGTCATGCCCGCTATGATTTCACTGCTAGTAGGGTTGAACCACCCAGTTCAGAAGCCCCCTTTTGCACCGAGTGACAGCCTTACATCCACCCCACTTTCAACCTACTGGCATGACTGTCCATGGTATATTACAATACGGATAGCCAGGTCTATCCCATTCCAGATTTGTGGTAGTACGGTATGGCTTTACATTCAGTGTAACACATATCAGTCCTTAATTGAGTAGGCGATCTTTTCACAACCTTTGTGCCTTACGCACTCACCTGTCAACCATTCTCGCCCAGTCTAAACCACATTTTTAATTTTTAACTTGTTACCACAAGTAACATAGAAATTCACACAAAATGATAAAGCCTTTAAATAGAACTTTATTTAGCGTAAATTCCCAAAATGTCCTGATCTCGGTTCTAAGCATGCCTAAGCATAAGCATATTTCTAATCATTTTAATATTTGTATATACGTCTTACGGTTACAATGGAATAAGGTATTCAAATTTCTAAGGTGGTCTTAATCAATTCAGAGATTAGCTATTTTAATTAAAACTAGGACTGAAATTATGTTGCTAAAATTATGCATCCAATAATTTAAATTTAAAATATAATTTAAAACTAGGATCAACATATTCAAGGATGTGTAACTTGCCTTGGTCGTAGAGTAGTTGCTTGGAATCGTTAGCTGCGAACTCCTCCGGCTCTCCGAAATCTATTCACGAAAATACCCAAATTTAAATAAATTCAAATAAAATACCAAACCAATATAAAAGGGAAATTTAGAATTTTAGATGAATTAGAAAGAAAAACGGAGTTTGAACGGGTGAAAACGGGCACCCGGTAGTTTGGAAACAAGAAAAAGGATTTATCTAAATTTTAGATTTATTTTTCTAAAGGAAAATCCAAATTATTGCTCATGCTGACGTTAGTGGCAGAAATTCAAATTTTTTTATTTATTTAAAAATAAAATTGATTGATGACGCAATGATGATGCCATTAATTTTTTTCAGAAAAGGATATTAGTTATATTTTTTTGCTCACAAGTGGGCCTGAGGGTGTGTGGACTAGGTCCACGAGCCAGCCCAAGCGCACCGTGCACCTGGCTCATGACTAGGACATGCCCAAGTTGGCTTGGACCGAGCGGGGCAGCGCCGATGTTGCGAGCCTGACCGAGGGCGACGCTGGTGCGCATCGGAGGCACGGTGGTGCAGTGAAGCTGGTGGCGGAGGTAGAGACCAGATGGAGGGTCAAACAGTAGCGGACAGATGGAAAAACGGGGCGATGGCAGGTGAGCACAAACCTTGCAAAAATCAATGAATCGAAAGCGGACTAGCTCGAGGAAAGTGGCAAAATGGGTTGCTCTCGGAGAGAGGCACCCAGTGCTCCCATTTATAGGGTGAGGGAAGAATCGAGGAGGCGGTAATCATAGAAAAAATCTTGGTGGCCGCAAAGGGAAAAACACAGGACTTTAGCTCAGTTTTGGACAAGATTAGGCCATGAATGGCAAGAGGAGGTGCGGAGGATTGATTGACAATTTTTTTGGAAAGACTGGGCGCGAGAATCACTATGATTTTGAAGCTCAAATTTCATCTTTAATGGAGGCAAGAAGGAATGAACTGTCTGGACTGAGCTTGAAGAAAGGCCTGACAGGTGGGGTCCGGCCCCATTATCATTTTCGGAATTATTTGAGCTGAGAGAAAAAAGGGTTTGGTAAAAATAGTAAAAGGACTCTAAAAATCCTTGAAAAATTCTCAAAAAGAATTTGGTAAATTTGTAACCAAATAAAATTATTTTTAATATTTTTTAGGTTTTAAATTTTCTGTAGAAATTCTTTTTATAAAACTAAAAATTGTGAAAAGGCTTTTATAAAATTAGTAAACTTCCAAATAAATTCCAAATAAAATAACATAAAAGAAGATGAAATTTTTAGGGTGTCATATGAGCCTTCCTCGATCAATATTGGGACCTCTTTCCCTCTTTGGGTAGGCGAGTTCCGGCCTTTACAAGCCATCGGGCTTTCTCACAAACTCCTTTGAGAAAGTCACTGGTTCTCACGCCTCTAAACCGTCTAGGAAACGACGACCTCCAAGAGTAATAAACCTTGACGCTTACTTGAGGTCGATCAAGTGTTTAAATAGCTCAAACTCTAAATGCAACACTTAAATACCCCTAACTCCCTCAAAATGAGAATTTAATGCGCAAGGATAAAAGGAGACTTGCTAGAACTCATAAGGTATTCAATGAGTATTCAAGACAGACTCTAGTTGCAAGTGTGGGGGTATTTATAGCCTCCACCAACATTTTTAACCTTGGGATGAAAATCCAAAAAAATTAGCAAACCCGGTACAATTGCCCATGGAGGACTGGTAGTACCTGTCCCCCACTCAACGGTCAGAAAAATGCATTAAACGCACTGAATGTAACCGTTGCTACAGAGAGATGGTGATATCGCCCAACTGAAAGCATCTAGGTCCCCAATTCATTTTAGTTTTGGTAATTAATGACACTCATGATTAAAGAACTACTTATTTTCTTTGAGAATATTAAAAATAGATTGGTCCTAAACTTGGCATGCAATGAAGCATGCAAATGAAGGTAAAAAAGATCAACGTGTCAAGCTAAATTGCCAAAGGTATAAAATGAATGACCTTTTCATAGCTTTTGCCAATCTTAGAGTTTTGGAGAAAGATTAGGTTGCTAGAATAGGTGACGTACTATTAATAGGTGTCTTGGCTAGTAGTTTGATATTGATTAAAGTTTAAAGGCTCAAATCATGCACACTTGCATTCGTAGATATTTTGCATTTAGTTAATTTGAAAATTTTAGAAGTAATTCAGCCAAGTCAGTCATATCGCCGATGTGGGTGCGGTGCTATCGCACCTGCGGTAGTACCAGCCCCATGGGCGGTGTGTTTTTCATAGAGAGTCATTTTTGCCTCAAATTCTTTGGCCGGTGCTACTGGCCATGTAGGTGCGGTGTTATCGATTGAGTGGTAGCACCGGCCTAATGACTGTTGTGTTTTTTTCCAGAGAGACACCATTTGGCTAAGCAAAATAAAAATAGGGCCCGATGCTCTATTGGTCCTAGTTGGACGGTAGCATCGGTCCTCAATAGCAACGGCTACTGGGAGTGCATTAAATGTACTGAGCTGATCGTTGTACATGGGTTTGGTGCTATCGGCCCTACATGGGTAGTAGCCTCGAAAATGCTAAATTTTTATGTATTTTTTCCCAACGATTGGAAATATTGGTGAGGGCTATAAATACCCCCACGCCTACATATTAAAGCAACTCTTGGACCTCATTGAACATATTTGAGCTCTAGCAAGTCTCCAACTCACTCTTATGCATTAAATTCTCATTTTGAGAGAGTTAGAAGCATTCAATTGTGCATTTAGTATTTGAGCTTTTAGACACTTGAATCGACCTCAAGTAAGTGTCAAGACTTGTTACTCTTAGAAGTTTCTACTTCCTAGATGGCTTGGAGGCAAAGGAACAAGTGACTTTCTTAAAGGAGCTTGTGAGAAAGCCCAATGAGTCGTGAAAGCTGAAGCTCGTCTATCCGGAATAGGGAAGAGATACCATAGAGATCGAGGGAGCCTCATTTGCACAAAGGAGCCAGCTTGTATTAGTCAAACTACCTCAATGTGGATTAGGAAAGACCGGCAAGTCTCCGAGACCACAGAATAAAATTTATTTTCATCTTTTCTTGTGGTTTGATTACTTGTATTTAACTTATGCAATTTACATTCCTAGTTAGCGTATCATATTGATCTTGTGCTTAGGTTTGCTTAGTTGATTAGACTTAGCTTGTTGGTGCACTTAGCGAAACCTAAAGGATTTAGGTTTTAATTGTCAAAAATCATAATTCTTGTTTATATATATCAATTATTTGTTGCAATTAGAGCTGAAGAATTTCAAAACCTTCTATTCACCTCCCTCTAGTCGATCGGTTATCCTTGATCCTACACCAACTAGGACCTGTAGCGCTGCACTCAAATATTTTAAGACAACCAATTTTAGTGTCATTCTAGAAAAAACATACCGCCATTTGGGGCCGATAATACCGCACTTGCGGTAGTGCCGCTCCCATATGGACGGTAGCATATGCCAGAGGAATTCGACCAAAAAGGCTTTCTCTGGAAAAAAACACACCGCCCTTTGGGCTGGTACTACCTCATTTGCGGTAGTACCACTCCCACATGGTGATAACACCGCCAGCTTGAGAGTCTAAAAATAGCTTTCATTAAAAACACTCCGATCCAAGCAACGATGCTACCGACCTTGCAAGAGTAATCGACCTTAATAGAATTTTCTCATATTTTTCAATATGACTAAATGAAAAACATATAAGACTTTAGTGAACATGATTTGAGCCACGATACTAGATCAACATTAAGCTACTAGCCAAGATCCCCTTAATAATACGACACCCAATCTAACAATCCGATCTTTTCTCCAAAATACCAAGATCGGCAAAAGATATGAAAAGGTCCTTAAATTTTATAACTTAGCAATTTAGCTTGATGCTTTGATTTTATTTGAACTTCATTTCCTTGCTTCATTACATGCCATGGTCAGGACCAATCTATTTTCATAACCTCAAAGAAAAATGTTAGTTCTTTAATCACGATTGTCATTAAATATCAAAACCAAAACGAATTATGGGCCTAGATGCTTCACCTTCTGAAGGCTATCATCCTTTATTTTAAAATTTTCTTCCACTTGAACACATTGGAATTCGTCGACTTTCGGTATGTTGTCCGTGAAGACACATGTTCTCATACCCTTGCACTATCCGACTAGATAATTTCTTTTATTTGTTGAGTTCTCTAGAATTGCAACGAGTTAGAAAAGATAAAAATAACTCAAGTAGTTGAGCAAAAGTATTTTTATACTTCTTCAATCTAGCAATTTCATCATCCTTGGATGTATCTACATTCCTGGGATCATTCATACAAGTTTTTATTAAGCCAAACATTTCGGTTAAATTATGTAAATATGATTATAACAATTAGAATTATTCATTATTTAGTTACAATGAAAAAGGCTTAAGTTAAGAAGTTATTACCTTATTATTCAAATCTACAACGTCTTCTTCAATTCACCATATCTAGATTCATCTAGTATAACATGTTTGTCAACTCTTGCCTCTATAGAATTAGTCATAACATTTGGCTCAATGGGTGGTCTTCATACCGCTAGGGCACTGGTCTTAGAGGTATAAGTCATTCTTGGAGAAGGGATATTTTCCTATTTTTAAGGGCCAAGATAAAAAAAATTGTAGAAAAAAGAAGAGCAATTCCTCAATCATAACAAATTGAAGGGTAAAGAAAACTTACTTCATTAATTGGTTGAGAGGTTGAATCTCAAACAATAGTCTGGTCAGAAGTTACTTTAATCCTCTCTTCGAAGACAGACGCAGCTTCAATGATCAGAGCCTGCTCGATGACCAAGTCTGTTGTGATCTGCCTTAACTCTTCTTCAGTGGTTGGATCTTGCCTGACCACTTCTTCTTTAAGGGTCAAAGTCTGCCCGACCACTTCCTCTACAACAATGGAAGTCTGCTTAGCTTCTACTACTGTAGGAATTGCTTAAAAGGAGGTTTTAGCATTATTAGTTGGTGGGGATTGACTGCTAGATCTAGCCTGATTACCCACCTCTCTTCCTACCATGCATTTGAAGAAAAAGGAAAGAAGTTTTTATCAATTACAATCTTAGCAAAGAATCCAAGATTAAGTCTGTATTTTTACATACATGCATTCGTTCATACTCCAATCAAGCTAGAAGGTTGGTCGTCAAAGGAAATTGGCTTCGAGCCATCATTCATACCTTTTAGGTAGCTGGAGTCCTTTCCTCGACCTATTCTTCTGGTAATACTAAAGCAAAACATCAAACAAATTTAGTAATATATATACTGCTAAATAAAGTATTGCTTTAAAAGAATTTTGAGAGTGAACATATACCTCTAGGACTGTCTTTGGTCAAGTCATCATCCCCTTTGAGCATCCATGCATAGCGAACTCTTCTCTTCAGGGGGCTAATTCTATGGTGAAGAAAATCATGGATGATTCTTTGACCAGCCAACCCAGCAGCCACAAGAGATATGACTGCATCCGTCAGTCTCTTTTCTTCGGCTATCAAATTTAGGGATGCCTTCTTATTCTTCACCTCGTGTGCCATCCATTCCATCCATACAGACCTCTAGTGTACTTGAAACAGCTGCCTCCAGGAAGTTCAAAATAAAACCGCTCCTTCCGATAATCATGCCATGTATCTTTGATTAGAAAGGGAGGATATTTCGCAGTCATTTGAACGTGGAGTATGAAGCACATGCTACCACAATACCCCGTACTTCTATTTTTGTGGGTGAACTGATATAAATAACGAAAAAGACAAACATAAGTAGGGATGCCAAGAAAAGCTCAAATATACAAAAATACACTGAGGATCGAAATAGAATTTGGTCCAAGGTGGAAGAGTTCTATCTCGAAATGGACTATAACACCTGTGAGGAACTCACCCTCAAGCAAGCAAAGACCCGATCTCACAAAAGAAGTGAAAAGGATGATTCGACCTTCTTGTGGGATTGGAGCCACTTTGTTGCCGCAGGAAGTCCACTAGAAGGCCTTGATCCTCTAGTTCCTGATCTTACTGTCAACACAAGTTGATTTGCCCATAGTCCCCATGATCAAAAATGGAAGAAACTTGGAAAGAGAGTTGGAAACTAAGAGCTTGAAGATGTAAGGTTCATAGATGAATATGCGATGGAGGTAAGGTAAAAAAAGGAGTCCGTTTATATCCCTTCTTCACTACAGATTGTTTACTTATTTACCACAATCTATGGGTACAATTACGAAGAAAATAAAATCTTTCCCACATTCTTATTAATAATCAAAATGATTATAAATGAGAAAATCTTTTTGAGCACGATTCGAGGTGAGAAAGCTTTAAGTAAATATTTTATTTTTTAAGCCTTAGAGGCTAGCTAATGAGGATTATTGACTGAGTCAATATAAGCCTTAGAGCTAGCTGATGAGGATTATTGACTAAGTTAATATTGTACTATATGTTTAAAAAGTAGGCTTAGTTAAAAGTTATGTCTATAACCACAATTAAAATGGGGCCTTATCCCCTTTAGTAGCGAACATGTCGGAAGCTAATTGTGACTAGTTTAAACCAAGGGAAGACCAATCCTAGGTGATGATGACCAGTCATATGGTTTTATATGTCTCGACTACGTAAGCTGGTTGGAAGATAAGATAGTTTCTCACGTGATTAATGTGAAAACGATTATTAGTGTATCTGGCAACTTACGACAGTTGACCAAAGAGCGAGATGGTTCAAGACTCTACAAAGGCTCATGCATGAAGACAAAAGACATTTGTAATAGAATTAACTGCCATCCCTTATATGGCTATAAATAGGGTGACTTGCGTGTCCTAGACGATCAATCTAATTTTCATACAATTCTTGCAAGATTGTTTCCACGGTGATAAAGTTTCTACTTGATCTTACTCTCATATTTTTCGTTAAGTTCGATAAAGGACCCTAGGTTTCGATCATCCACAAGCTAGGGTGGTCTTAAAGTGGAACCTTGGGGATCTATAGAATTGGATATTTGCTACGATGCTTATGGTTTGGATCGAAGGAGATGTTAAGGTAGGTTTCACGGTTACTTTTTAAGTATTTTTTTATTCATTGAGGTCGAGTCATATGCTTAAGGTCGAGATCTTGTTTTTCTCTGCCCGCAGCCCACTCTCGCAATGTGATGAGCTGACCTTAAGGTGGCCACGTAAGCATTATGGCCGACTTTTCTGCTACATTAAGGACGTCCTTAGACCTTTAACTTCTCCGTCGATCCGTATAGGTTTAGTTCTTCTTCTAGTGGTTTTAAGCTGAAACACTTGCAGACCTAGACATCAAAGGCTACATGATCAAATTCCAATAAACTGTAGTGCCCAATGAACACATAAACAACCTCTAAAATTCAGATGGTGAGATTTACTGCAATATTCACGGGAGAACCGGTGAGGCACTAAGTTCAACCTTTGATCGGTGAAATTTACTTTAATATATATTCACCGGGAGAACACATAAAATTCCTTGTTTTATAAACTAAGAAGTATCTTCGTTCTAAATAGAGAGGTCTCCAAATGTGTTAATTCATGGTTTGATGACATGCGTGCGTGCGCGCTGGACCGGTGGGCCATACGCTCAATACCAAGCACTGGAGAGTGGGCCCATGCTTTTCTCTCTGGAAAATTTGCCTCCGTGCCCAATCTTCCCCGGACAAAACGTCAAACGAATCACGAGTTTTTTGTGCCGTACACAACGTATGGTGCATCAAGAGAAACGAATTTATTAGGTTCAACCACTTGATATTGCTCAACAGTGGCCTATAAATGAATCGATCTATATAGTCGCTGGAACAGTTCAGATGCATGATATGAATAAATTGTCGCATCATATCGTAGCTATCTATAAGCTAATCGATCCCGATAGATCGACCTGAGTTTAGATCATCACAACGGGCCAACAGGAGAATGGTTAGACTTAATTTCCCATGTTATCAGCAAAGACGACCGTAACATGTTTGTTTGACATCTAAGACAAAGAAAGGAAATTGTAATTTTATTGATTCCGCATTCATTCAGAAGTCTACTTTACATGATCGACAAAAAAAAAAACTACCTTATGAGATGGTTCAAGTCTCAACTCGTCACACTTTTTCTTGCCCACGAATTTGTAGTGTATACGGTATAGCCACACATTTGTCATAAAATATGTGAATAAGCCAAGCAACGGAACAAACATCATATGCACTGACAGAGTGACAGAATGACAGGAAATTGTAAGCTCTGAAAGTTTGAACAGGTGATATGAAGCCAAAAATGATGTAGAACACCTCGGCCCCGTGGCTATTGTACGGGTGATTCTTGCGCAGCGAGGGACACAAGGAAGAGGGAGGCATGTGAGCTGGTGGGCAAACAGTGTAGTTGATGACCTGATCCTGTAGACACTCGACTCGTTGCCTTCGCCATGTTTGCCTTGTTGTTGCCTTCGCCATGTTTGCCTTGTTGTTGCAAGTGTTTCCATGTTTCCTCACTCTACAAATTACTACTCCCGGCCTCTAGTTCACAGAAACTTTTGGTTTAGTATACGTGCAGTTTTTTTTTTTTTTGAAATCGGCCACGGCCGAGGTTTAATTAGAGGATAAGAAAAAGATCATAGTACAAAATGCGGTAGTATAAATTTAGCTACTGGTATTTTTTTTAAATATTTAGATTGGATGTATGAAAATCATACATATAGATTCGTTAGGTTTAGGATATGTGCAGTCAAATTTTTGAACAATTAAGTTATCGGTATTTTTTAAAATATTTATATTGGATGTATGAAAATCATACATATAGATTTGTTTGTACTTTTATAATATTATAATTTTATCATATTTTTTAAATATATTACAATAGAAAATAGTAGTCAAAGTTGAGTTTTAGGGACCGTGTCGATATCCAAAACGATAACTATTTATGACCTGGGGGGTACTAGCTAGTGGAGAGTGCTCTATTCCTTCTCTCAAGTAAATGTTATTATTTTGTGATTGGTATACTTCGAACGTTAGGAAAATTTGCAATGAACTATTGTTATAAACATATTTTGTCCCTTTGTGAGCCAAGCCTAAACCATAAAAGTGAAATCTTCGACAAGTCTAACAATATATGTATTGGTCCTTTCACTCACACATAGCTTATCTATTAAAGCTGAAGAGATTAGAGGCTCCTCAGCCGTGCCACGTCATTGAGCTCATAAGGTGGCCCTCTAGAAAAATTGAAATTACATATAGATCCTTCAATGGTAATTTTGCAAAAAAGAATCCCGTAGTTCTGTGGATTCGCGACGGGACTTCCACCTTTTTTTATTTTGCAAAAAATGACCTGTGGTTACGCAACTTTACTGATGACTTCTTACCGGCATATTTTTTAAAATAAAAAAAAACCCTTGACAAAATGGAAACCACATTGAGGTCCTCCTACTGTCTTTTTTTGTAAAAAGAACCGTAGACCAAATTTCGCACGAAGTGCAATATCGCGAGATCCTACCTAGTGTTGAATTATTGATCATTAAATAGGAACAAAGTCGTCTATATCGTGCATTGCGGGAGGGAAATCTCTTCTCTTGAGGCCTGCACAACTGCATAACCTTCAGATAAGTTGGTATCGATAGTTAAACCTTAGGTATGCCACAGTTTTTTAGGCCGATGTTTAGTTCTTTGTAATACTTGAGACTTGTCACATTTTTTTAGTTTTATGACACAAATGTTATAGATACAACTTTTTGTCTAAGTTTGTCATACTTGTGACGCAAAATTTTGATGCCACAAAAAGTATGACAAACCACATTTAGCTAAAGATAATTGTGGCAAAGTTAAACATCAAACAAATAGGCACTAAATCCCGTCTCTGCGCCGCACCGGTCCAGCTAGGGGTGGAAAAATAGCTCGAGGCTCGCAGCTCGGCTCGGGCTCAGCTCGGCTCGGTGCGGCTCGGCTCGGCTCGATGCATCAACGAGCCGAGCCCGAGCCTACCATCTGGCTCGGTGCTACAATGAGCCGAGCCCGAGCCGGCTCGCGAGCGGCTCGTTGGCTCGTTAGGCTCGGTAAAATTCAGATATTCAGAATCACTTTCACTAATCATTAATCGATTATCCAAATTATATGAGGCTTAATTTTAATACAAAATTAGCCACAACCCACAGACGTTCAATCGGCTTGGCATTCATACAGTCATATTGAACAAGGAACATACAATGAACATACTTGAGAGTTGACGCAATGAGGCGGGCCCACATGCCAGGCGGCTCACGAGCCGGCTCGGCTCGGCTCGAGGCTCGACCGAGCCCGAGCCGAGCCCGGTTTTCAGCTCGACAAAGATAATGAGCCGAGCTCGACTCGGCTCGCAAACTGACGAGCTCGGTCGAGCCGGCTCGGCTCGGCTCGATTCCACCCCTAGGTCCAGCCTTGATATTCCGGCAAGGTGGCGCCTATGCAACCATCGTAACTCATAAGCCTTCTCAAATCTTAATGCCAACACATGGAAATAATATCTATACAAAAGTCCGGAAGATTCGCACGTCCTCAGCGTTTTGAGCCGAGCCGTGTGTGGCCGGCTTGGCTCATTTTTTTCACGTATGGGTCCCTCATAAAAACACGTAATTACGTGTATGTTCTTCCTACGGTTTTTTACGAAAAGGATCTTTGGTTCAAAAAATTCACAAATCTTTCGTGAAAGGACTCTAAATAAATAAAAAAAACGTAGTTAAGTTTGGATCATTTCAGATATTTTTCACGAAAAGGATATTTCGATTTAGCGCAATCGCGGATCCTTCGCGAGAGGACCCCAAATAAATGCAAAATAAAACGTGGTTGCGTTCGTATCCTTTTAGCCGTTTTGTGCCTTTTCTCGACGATTTAAAAAAACACATAAAAAACAAAATTATTTCTTCGAAAAAACAAAACACGTGACATATTACACCGCAAAAACATTCCTAGTAGAAAACAAAAGAGAGAGAAAATAATAGAAGAAATGGACTGACTTATTAAAATCCCTCAGTACTAAAGCTGTGAATAGTACCGGTGGCACTGTGCCCTATGCAGGGCAAAGCTTTCCCTTCTAAGGGTGTGTTTAGCAGAGATTCAGCTTACCAGAAACTGAAAATTCTAGTTTCACTAGATTCGTGAAGTTGGAGCTATGAGTATATTAAGAGTGTTTAGATGAATCATCTTGTTTACATTTTAGACAAAAATATAAACTTAATTTACTTTATTTTAGACTACAAATTTCAAATATCAGATAAAGCTAAAATCTAAAGCTCTACTAGACCGTCCTAAGTTTCAAATGCCATCACCACATGCAAAGAGGAGTTGCCCCGAAGCCAAGGAGAGGGTTAAATAGTGCTGTGGACTTGTGGTTGTGACTTGAGAGTGACGATTGATGGCATGTAAAGATAAAAGACGATGGTCCTGGGATTACTCATGTCTAAGCTGAAATAGAGCAGGACTGTTGATGAGCAGAGACCACAAACGGTTTTTCACCCAGGACCACAAACTACCTCCTTGGAAGTCCCCCAACTGCCTCCTCTATCCGATATCTATTTAGGGCATATACAATAGTATAGATGGCAACTGTCTATAATACATCTCTATATCATCTATAGACAGTATTAAAGACAACCTATACAATAGACTGTCTATATAGCTATCTGTAATGATCTTTTGTATAATTAACAGACTGTTTGTACAATAGTATATAGTATAAAGCTGTCTATAAGATCGTCTGTTAAACAGTAGATAACATTTTTCTCTCTCCTTATTCTCTTTCGCCGCCACATTATCTAAAATTCTAGTATATGACATACTTTTGTAGATAGTATATATGTATTATTATACACGTCCTTAACAGAGGTAACTTTTTCCCCCTAGATAGCGACTTCTGTGAGTATTGTTCATGTATAGTTCGCACGAAACCCCTAGATAGCGACTTTTGTGAGTATTGTTCATGTATAGTTCTCGTTTCGTTAGTATGTAAATAGCAGTTTATGCGTGAGTATGCTCATGCAAAAACTTTATAAAAGCATGACTAGTGGTGGAAGCTTTTTCTCGAAGACGTGAACGCTGCACCAATGATAATATGACTATGATTGGGGCTTAGAGTGGTAAGAAGGGTGTGTTTAGTAGGCTTCAGTTTTATCAGATCTATGGATCTAGTGAAGTTGGATATTTCTAGTTTTATTAGATCCGTGGAGCTAGAGCTATGAGTACATTAAGAATGTTTAGATGGATCATCTTATTTACATTTTAGACCAAAAATATAAACTTAATTTATTTTATTTAACCTATAAGTTTCAGATCTTAAGTGAAACTAGGATTTAAAACTTTAGCAAATAGACCCGAAATGTCATAGATGAACTTGACTATGGATCTTTGGTGCAAAGCAACGGATACCATTTTGTAAATATATATGTGTCCTTGTTAATAACAAACTAAATATATTATAGTTAACACAAACATACAATTTTTGTTGTTTAATTATAGATCTTTTTTTGCAAAACAGTAATAGGAGGATCTAAATGTATTTTTAGAATTTTTGAAAAGGTCTTTTGCGAAAGAGTCGGTGGGGGACTTGAACGGATTATTTTTGAATTTCTGGAGGGATCTAAACACGATTTCAAAATTGTTGAAGGGCCATTTAAAAAAAATCGGTTAGAGGACCCAAACATAATTTCAAAATCTCTAAAGGACCTCTTCGTGAAATGGGTGACGTGACGTGTCGGCTGAGCAAGAAAGCTTCTGTATGTATGTATGTATGTATGTGTCGGGACCCGAATTTGCAAATCCGGACCCTCTGTGTATTCAGCACTAGTCCAGGATCACGCTAGTGCACACAGTCTCAACATTGGTACATATCACAGTCATAACCAATGAAATAATAAGTACTTTGATTAAATACCCAAACTAGTTGATCGACCTTATGGTCAAGTTACAAAGATACGCCTCACAGGGCGAAAACTTATTAAAATATTCGAATGCAGCGGAAATAAAATAAACTCGTGGCGCCAACCAATTTGCTACAGGCAACTGACTGGGCTCGCTCCCTAGTTCGTCGGCTCCTCCTGGTACTCCTCCTCCTGAGCAGGGGTTGCTTCTTCTTCAACTGAAGTTGTGTTGTTGTGGGGTGAGTACTTTGAGCACTCAGCAAGTCATGCACAGAATGCAATGCTAATATACTATATGCATGGCTTAGTACAAAGGATAGGTTATGGCTCATGTGCAGTACAGCATTTCAAGTAAACAGTAATAGATTGCAAAGCAATAAACAAGAGTAGGAATAATAGCTTTCACAAACATTTCAATCGTAAATCATTTTTCTGTCCTAAGTCCAGTTCATCATTACCAACCCAAGCATTTTCCATAAACAAGTCATTTTCATGAAATTCTAACCCTTGACTGTAATCACCGAGCGATGCTCAATATCATGAGCACAGCTATTCGAATAGGTTGTACACTCTGCAGAGGTTATACACTTTACCCACAAGATACAGTCAAATACCACCAAGGCAAATAACCGTAACGAAGCCTTTCCAAAGTTCCATCTAAACCCAGTACTGCCCGCTAAGGTTTCAACACTAGAGGGACTGGTTACCACACCCAGGGCCCCCCTCTCGCGCCATGTGAGTTCTCATCCGCTTCTCCGGGCCTCACACCACCACCACAGTACCAAAGAATAGATTTCCCAGTTTACTCAGCTAAGCCCGTCCCATTACGGAGCTTGTGGTTGTATGAAAGACTCAGTTCAAATGCTCGCAAGGTTAAGTCCTTAGTTGACCGAGGCAAGACTAACCAAGTGTGATCTCAATTATCCAGAAACCAATAAAAACCAAATACGACCGCCCAGTTGCCACTCTTAGCCCACCAGAAACAATCTTGCCATTTGCCCCAGTCTAAATCATTTTTCCCACCCTGGTTCTTTATCATTGCACCACGTGCCATCATTAACTCAATAACACATGTCTCATTCACAAAGCATGTTCCATATCTCATTAAGTCAATATTTACTTTGGTATTCCAAAATCATGAAATGTCCACGTGGCGTGGCTAAGCATACTACTTGGTCTACTCAACCCATGTTGGCAAATTATTAATGTCCAACTATTAATCAGATCCTAGGGTGACAAAGGGTTCATGGCCTACAATTATATATGACAAGGTGGCATACAAAGAACTAGGCATTTAACTAATCCCAAAACTTATTCAAAATCATTTCTATCAAATTAGCATGCAATAGTTTAAATCAAAATAATTTGCTCTAATAGGTTCAACATGATCAAACACAACTTGCCTTCAAAAAGTGCTGGTTCGGTTCTGAACTTGCTCTGGTCGAACTTCTCCTCGAAACCTTCGGCACTTCAACGTCTACGCCGTAACGATACACAAAACAATAAAATAAATAAACAGTAGACAAACAGTGCTCAAAAATTCAATTAAAATTCATAAACAGAAAGATCACAATTTTACAAATTTATAGAAATTGGAATCACTCAAATCGGAGTTAAAACGCAAAAGTTATAAGCATTTGAAGTTTCAAAATACATTTAAACTCAATAACCCGAATTAAATAAGTATTTTCTTTTTCGGAAAATTAATTATTGCGTCATCGGTGACACGTGTCGCCACCACAGAACGACACGCGGCCTTGCTGACGTCACCTGACCGCTCCGTCTTGGCGACGCCATGACGTCATCGTGGCGTCAAGACGACTTCGGCTATCTCGGCCGACAAGTGGGTCCCATCGCGGCGCCGCGATGACGTCAACGGTGACGCCACACGCTTCGGTGCGTCTTGGTGGCGAAGTGGGCCCGTGTTGTCGGCGTCTCGCGTGTGCACGTGCGCGTGCGGTCGATCGACGTGTGGGTCGCGTTGTCGCGTCCACGCCGCGACAAAGGAATAGCGACGTGGCTCCTCGGCTGCCCTCGGATTTACATCTAACGGCGAAGATTAGAAGATGGAGTTTACTGTTTATGGGGCGACGTGGCGGAATCCGGGTCGTTGATGCGTGATCGGACGGCTGTGGAAGCTCGACTCGGCGGCGACGACGCGGCGGCTCTGCTTCACCGGAGATGAAGACGACGACGTCGGCGCGGCGTTCCGTGGTCCTCCAATGCGACGTCGATGATGCTCCGACGCGGCGCGACGAGGTGAGTTCGGGTGGCACGGCGACGGCGAGAGTGACCGGCGGCATTTAAACGACGCGAAGTGGCGGCGGCGGCCGGCAAAGGTCGTCGGCGAGGCGGCGTCTCGGGTGACGTGAAGTGTACGGATGGGTGCGGCGTGAGGAGAAGATCACATCACGGGTGGCGGCGCAATAAATAGCGCCCTCGACTTCCGTGAAAGCGCGAAACCGAGGCCCACACGGTCGGGCGAGTCCGTGATGACTTCGGGTTTGGGGTGACGTGGCGCGACGTGGACCGTCGGATGAAAATCGGACGGCCTCGGAGCTAGGGTTTTCCGAAACGGGCCGCACAAGATTTCGCCCAAGATCTGTTCATCGGGACTTTTAATTCTTTTTCGATTAAAAATAATTCCCAAAAATCAAATAATTTATTTGGGGCATTAAAAATATCAGAAAAATTCTGGAAAAATTCTCATAAATATTTTAGGACATTTGCGACTCAAATAAAATATTTTCAGGAAAATTTTATTTTAACTTTTCTATTATTTAATTAATTTGATAAATGGCTTAATTCAAAATAAATCCAAATAAATCCAAATAAATTCCAGAAATTCCCAAAAAGTCAAAATACCATTTACATGCAAGAAAAGCAAAAATTGGGGTGTTACAGTATGTATGTATGTATAGTATTGGTTTCTAGAGAGAGGGGAGTGGAAGCCAGTTTTGAAATCTCAATTTCGCTCTACATATCATCTGTGGTCGGAGAATAAAATCTTGGTGAGATCTCACCATTTCAAACAAATTTTGGCCGAAATGCAAAAAAAGAATTTGAATTCTGGTTTTTTTCCCCACCGGTAGGATCGAGATCTCAGTGAGATTTACTGAGATCTCGGTAAAATTGGACGGCATGAAATCCAGTCGAAATGAAGTTAAAAATTTTGAATTTTTTTCTAGATATCACTAACACATTGGTAATATTGTCAAAAATATCATGTAATTATAAAGCCTGTGAAATTTTTAAAAATTCAAACATTACTACTGTCCTTATGAAACGCTGACCGACAATTTTGAACTGAACGAAAAATAGGACAAACCATGTTAGAAATATTTGTAATTTTTGTGCATGATTTGGACATATCAGTAATCCCATAACATTTCTAAGTGATGGTGAAGCTCGAGAGATTTTTAAAAATTCGGATAGCAGTGATGTCCAGATGGAAAATAGTTGAAAGTATGTTAGAAAATTTTGAAATTTTAATTGGATGATTGTGATGCATTATTAACCCTGCCATAAAATTTTTAGATAATTATCAATCCATGAAGTTAGAAATTTCGATAGTATTTTGACTGAAATTTAGATTTTGAAAATCATAATTGCAGACAATCGATGTATATTTGCATGACAATTAATAGGTATGAAACAAAATCGATACATATGACAATTTATCCCATGTTGCATCACAATAAAATCAATGTCTATTTACAACATATACCTATTATTTGTAGTACGCCTGTGGTGCAAACTCTAGCTCTGCATTATCTACAATGACCTCGTGATACCACCTCTCATGCTGTTATTTTTATTTTTTCTAGGTCATGTCCTGCGGTAGCCAGGCAGGCTTTCAATGTTCGTAATGAGTCATCCACCCGCTATAATTCTCGGACTGGTAAAGATACCTAACACTGACAGATGAGTGCCGTGCGTATGGATCGGCGTATGGATCAGTGTAGTCAAACGGCCAAGAGATGCTCGATCCGTCATAACTCTGTCTGTAACCGTACCCACCCTGATCCTCTCCATAGGGTATTAAACCGTACCCACTGTACTTAGTTGGGAAATTCAAATGGTTGGAAGACTGGCTGCTACACTATGAATATGCGTCATCCTGTAGCTGTGCTACTTGTTGCCCACCTTCACCACTCGACGCGTCCTTCCCCTTACTACGGGTTTGGCTCTACGAGCCCCTCCTGGAGAGGCCAATCCCCTATTATGATCCTGATGGTGATTGTGGCTGTAAACGAAAACGCATAGTATACCTGCCAATTTTCGTCCCATCATTGCTAGGAGAGACCGTCTTTGTCACTGAGTTTTCGATATACATGATTCACAAGTGGAATGTAAAACAATTACATTGGTTACCTGTTGCCTTATTCATCTCTTTCGACAGGATGGACTCTACCACGAATCTCGCTGGGAGAGGTGAGTCGATCCCACAATCTTCGTCCAGTAGGGGCTCCCCACTAGACCTAGATGAGTCGAACCACTCTGCAATAGGGTCACTACCAGGATACATCGCACTCTCAATAAGGCGATCGAGTGGGTCTTCATCCTAAGCCTCGCAGGTGGATTCGTAGTCCCATAGGCGAAGTCATAGATTGTAATACACAAATACGAGCTGCTGGAGTTTCACATAACTTAATCAGTTCTTGAGCTATGTGTGCACTAAGACAAATGTGCTCCCCTCTTGCATCAATTATCTTATCGGTTATAGTAGTACTAATAAATATATATACAGCTACAGTCGTACTCATGGTATATGTATCCAATGACCCAAAAGCACAAAGCTTTCGTAGCTACTACTTGCCATTGTCTCTGTATAAACAGGTTTATCTCTGAGTTGATGCAAAGTAATGTGCTAACATTTCTATAGAAAATATCCTAATTTTCATAGAACAAAAAAAATTTGCATACCGAGATTTACCCTTCTCTGTACGAGATCTCTCTATTTTGGACCAAGATCTTGGGTTATTTGGCCAAGATTTGGTGCTTCCTCGCCAGAGATGGCCGGAATATGGCCAGAGATAGCCGGATTGCGAGGAGGATAGTGAGGGAGAGTTTCTGCTTTGGGAGAAGCTGCTGGCCTGTGAGAATGAGTAAAGTAGCTGGGTTTGTAATGAATGATTGAGGTAGCATTAAAACAAATTAGAATGGAATGGATAAATGGAATAATTACTCATGCTCATCGCACATAACTAGCTCTAGCCTAATTGGTAAGATCCATATCATGCAAACCGTAGGTCTTGGGCTCGAGTCACAAGATTTCAATTTTTGTGTAACTTTTTTAGCATTGTTCTAAGCATGCAAAAATGATGAAAATTTTTGTGGTTAGTTGTGAACTAACCCTAATATTCTCATAAATTTTTTAAGTCATGATCAAGCCTAACGAATTTTTAAAAATTATGGCAGTGTTACTTCAAAGTTCTCGGACTTTAGAGTGCATGTTTCTACAGTTTATAATTTTTTATTGAGCAATCAAAACAAGTTTAAATTTTTTGAAACTTTTGCAGAAGGGTTATAGGGAAATTTGTAATATCTCCTAAAAATTTTAGATCATGATCACACTCGAGCAAATTTATAAATTCTAACAATATTAGTGTCTCAATTATATTCAATCTGTTTTTTATTTTTTAAAGATAAGAAATGAAGTTAAAAAATTTTGAAAATTTTTCTATATGATCCTACACTTCTTAGGATTATAGAATAAATTTTTCACATCATGAAAAAATATGTACAATTTTATAAAAATCTGAAAGTGTTTTTACAGTTTTAAAAAATGTCAAAATTTTGGTTTTTCAGCAAATTTTCATTCAATATGACATCATCAAGGATTATTAATCAATTTTCTGTCATCAAATCACAAATTTCGGATTCATATACCGAGATCTCAGTGGTATATGGCGAGATCTCACTGAGATATAGCGATATTGTAGCAATTCATTTTTTTTTTTGAATTTTTTCACTCCGGCCAGCATCTCAAATTTCATCCATCTCCGGTAAGCAAGATCTTGGTGAGATCTCATGAGATACCGGCGAGATTTTGAACCTTGAGTGGTAGACAAAAGAAACCATGGTGCATTATTGGTCTTAGACCCTACTTTTTTCGAGACTAAAATCTCTAAGAAAAGGACAGCCACTAGCAAGCCCAGAAGAGGATAGCCTAACCGATGCAATCAATCACTCACTTCGCAAGCTTTTACCCTTAATTTGTAGGGCCTCTTTGAAATATAGAAATTTTGCAAGGTTCGCACAGAATTTGCATTGCTTGTCGCAAAATCTCTGCGGAACACACATGAGATTCCAACGTTCCAAGCAGCATGGGGTTAAATTTTGAGAAATTTTACTACTAATGGTAGTATAATTAGATCTAAATTTATTTCAACCATTAGATTCAAAGGAATAGACGGCTTATATTGATTTTAATTCAATGTAAAAGAAATCTAAATTTTCTTGTGTTCAGCAACAAAACATTATAATTATACACGGAGATGAATACACCGGTCCCATTTGGAAATGGAGAAGTCGATAGTATTTTTAGAGATATCGCATTGATTGTTGCAAAAAAAATTCCTTAAAAGTTCCAAACAGGATCATATTATGAAAGCTGCGGCAGTACATTTGATGTGGTGCTCGTATATATTTCTCTCGAGAAGTCAAATCACAACGAGCCTATGCACCGCTAATCAATTATCCAGCAAAAACTCTGTTTCACGAGACTGTTGATCCAATTGATATCATCACGTCAGAATTGAAGAAAAGTTGGGCAGATGAAGATATGTTTCAGAATGAAAACCGGGGCTCTTCTGACGTGAGTTCACCGTCCTTGACAGTGCAGTCTGATCTCCCGAAACAAAACCTGATAAATGTTCCATCCACATCGATCTGCTCCAGCTCCAGTAAACCTAGCTAGCTATCATTGATGATTAGATATCTAGAGCTCAACAGTAAACGTCTCACTTGCTAACATCTACCTCTCAAATCACTTCACTTATCTGTCATCAGATTGATCGAACATCTCTGGTATCTCTCCCTCGCTCGTATAGTTCGTGTCTCATCTTATTGGAATAGCTTACACTGTGTGAGGTACCTGGTTGGTTGTAATAATTAGTAATGACACCACTATGAGAGTGGTCATGGAGGATAACTATTGCGTACCTTTGTACATGTACGGTCTTCGAAATCTTACAGCAAGAAGTCTTACAACAATTTTATAGAAAACCCTACGTCCAATGAAAATGGGTATTACTTGCGCCTTGAAAATGGCTTTTGGAGCTTACAAGTTGGAATTGTAGCCTGGCAAGTAGTACTTTTCAAGTTCCCGCTAAGGTTGAGAAAAGCAGGCCAGCAGCAGGCAGGCAGCTAAGACAAACAAAAGCACAAACCTCTCCTTTTCGAATCTCTACCATCTTCCTCATCATGTCTCCATTGATAAGAGCGATTATATAATGCCCATCTTAAAGTCCCAAGAGAGCCTAGAGATGTGTATGCCCTAAACTATTGACAAATGGGGTACTATTAAATTAGCATGATGTCAGAATGGCAGACGAGATGACTCTGAATCTCTGTAGATATGTTAAAGAGTACCATGCCAGATTCAAAGCGGTCAATAACTAACCGTATTTGGCACATCTTTTATGCCACAAGTTCACATGTTTGATCTTTTTTTTTTAAGAAAACAATGTTACAGGTTGGTACATTTTCCTTTTGCAAAAGGCTGTCTAAATAAATTCTGAATTTTGTAGGAGCCATTTTACATATACAATGCAGCGAGTTGGCCAAGTGCATGTTCAGCGGATGGTATTTCAGAGAACAAGAGAGGGAAAAAAGAAACGAAAAAGAGCAGCCAAGTGGAACTATGCGATGGATAGTTTTGCACTTTGGGGGCACATTGTCTCTAGCGTCAAGAATGTGTGTCATATTCAGAAGAGTCTTGCATGCTAGTTATATCCTACAAATGGTGTGATCATTAGTCTTATTATTGGAACAAGGAATTGTTGCCCGAAGTAGCAAGGGGATAAACACTAGTATCAAGGAAAGAAAGAGGGCATTGTCAA
The DNA here is from genome assembly GCA_036346375.1 of Guadua angustifolia. NCBI lineage: Eukaryota > Viridiplantae > Streptophyta > Magnoliopsida > Poales > Poaceae > Guadua > Guadua angustifolia. Next base: position 24,879,305 of record CM070509.1, on the reverse strand, counting down.
GCATAACAGATTGTCAGCATACCATAGCCTTTTTGTCCCTTATCAAACACCACCATTTGTTTATAATTCTGTTAGGGTAATGAGATCAGATTCCCAATTTAGGTGGAGAAATTTGGGCCACCTCAGATGTGCAGTTGGATTCTTTGATATAGTAGGTGACACTTGCAGCATTAAACTATCATGGAGCCAAATCTTACTGACATTTCCCTTATCTATTAGAAAAAGGAGTGGCGACTTTCTTGAGCATGGGCCTCAACAAATTGGGCGGTAAGCGGGCCACAGTTGTTCTATCTGATATTTTGCTTGGCTCAGCAACCTATCAGTGATTCAGTGCTACTTTTGATGTTTTTTTTAAAGAACTTGAGTTTTTGTCTCAGATATAAAAGGTAGCAACAGACTTCACAGTAGATATGAAGTTTCAAGTGTATTGACAGTTGATTTCCTTTGACAAAAACAAGCAAGGAGTCCTTTATTAATGAACCAAATAAACGCTTAGAAGTAGACCTGAACAGTGGTTTACTGATCTGCAACCACAACGCTGATCTCACCCTCCTCGAGCATGTCATAGAAGGTCCTTGTCCTGCTTTGCTCGTTCCAGTAATGCATCTTCCACAAGCCGCCTGCAACAAGCCCCAGTGTGAGGCCAATGGCGATCTCCTTGACGTATCTTTCAGGGAATAACTTCAACATCAGAATAAGTGGCCACATCGATCAAAGATATGGTTTTAAACCATAGTTTTGCGTGGTCGACTTACCATACGGACTAGAGTCGGAAAAGATATTAGAGGGTTTTTTCTTGGGAAGTTTTTTCTCCAGTGGTTTGTGTGGAGCTTAGATAGGTGGGTAGTGGAGTGAGGAGTAGAATATTGTAAGCAATATTGTAAGGTTTTTTTGGGTCCGGTTTTTTCTTTAAAAAACAGGTCAATGTGTCTTTTTTCGTTTTTTCCTTCTAATAAAGTTTACAGCAACCCTCTTGCTGCTCTTTCAAAAAAAAAATTCTCCTTGACGATGCTCGGTCCCTTCAGGGTAGCGTGCGCAACCATGTGTGCCTCCATTTTGCTTCCTTGATGCGAGAGAGGATGATTAGGGCTGGAAACGAGCCGAGCCGAGCCAGGCTCGGCTCGGCTCGGTCCGGCTTGGTCAAGTGGCGAGCCGAGCCAGGCTCGGCTCGGCTCTGAGGCGAGCCCAAAAAGTTGGCTCGGCTCGACTCGAGGTCGGCTCGCGAGCCGGCTCGTCGGCTCGCCGAGCTGCACTAATAGGAGTTTTTTTCAAATTTTAATATAAAACTTGAAAATGACCAAACAACATAGCTTTCAAGTAATAAAGTCAAGATATTACTAACAAAAAATAGAATTGCATTTGCATTCATTATAAAGAGTTCAAGAAATTGCATTTAGAATTAGTAAACACCGACATTGCATTCGAATTAGTAAACCTAGAGGTTCAATAGAATAATTAGTAAACATAAACACCGATATTGCATCATCAAGGGTTCAAGAATTCAAAATTCGAAGATATCGCTTAGGATTTTGCTCATATGGGCTAATTGGGCCGAAGCCAACGAGCGGCTCATGAGCAGGCTTGAGCCGAGCCGAGCCGGCTCATTGAAAAACCGAACCAAAAATAGGCTCGGCTCGGGCTCGCTCCGAGCCGCGAGCCTGACCGAGCCGAGCCGAGCCTGGCCGAGCCCGAGCCGAGCTGCGAGCCGCGAGCCAAATTTCCAGCCCTAAGGATGATCGATGGCAAGATTACTAATCTCGAGAAAATAAAACAGATAATTAGATACATTCAGGTATGCACATCAGTATTTCCCAACTTTGGTAGAACCAGTATGATCTATATCACTATTGTTCATTCATTGGGAGGTTAGCCTGCACTGCCAAAGCCAAATGACGTAGGAGTGAAAGATCAGAATTTTTTTTAAATAATACATTTTTTATTCAAAATTTCAAAAATATACCACTGAAAAAAACAATTACAGAAATATAACGGGCGACAGGGGCCTAAATAGCAAAATAAACGGGCGACAGGAGGCCGGGCGGTGACGTGGCCTCCTGTCGCCCGATCAAATGGCGACAGGAGCCTGTCGCCCGATGAAATGGCGACAGGATGGTTGTCGCCCTATGAAATGGCGACAAGTAATAAATCGACCGATGGTCGGGCAATAGGGGGGCGCGAGCCCCTGTCGCCCAACCATATGGCGATAGCAGCTCTTCCCTCTATTTAAGCAATCGTCCGGCACTGTCTTCAATCATCGAATTCTTCAATCATCCAGCCAAAGAAACGAAGGGAGAAAGGAAGGAAGAAAAGAAGAGAGAGAAAATGCCGAGGCGTGCGAGTGGAAAGGGAAAGGGGAAGACGAAAGAAGAGGGAGGTGCTTCGGAGTGGCCGCGCAACATCGCGTACCAGGACCTCTTCGTACCTTTCGGAGTTGTCCCACCGATGTGCCTGTGCGGAGATCCTTGCAGGCTTGTCTATTCTTGGAAAATTCCAACTTGGAAGAGGAGGTATTGGATGTGCCGCAACTACGAATTCGACCCGCCGGAGAAGAGTCTGAAAAATCGCCAACTGGTAACAATCATATTTGTTTTGTGATATTTGTAAATGAAACATTGCTAATTTATGTTTCATGCAGTCGCCTCTGCCACTGTGTAAATTTGAGAAGTGGTATGACGAGGAGATCAACCCCGAGGACCAAAGGCTATTCGATGAAACCAACCGGCGAGAGGAGTCTAGGCGGCGGCTTGAAGCGCAGCGTGACGCTGCACGCAAGGAAACACTTCGAAAGGAAGCGGAGGAGAAGGAGGCCGAGAGAGAGAGGAAACGAGAGAGGGCACGTCGTGCCAGAGAAGCCCCACCGGAGGCATGGGAGAAGGGGAAGTGGCCTCGGTGCACTCAGTAGACGTTAAGTTGCAACCATTATTTTCGCATCCTAGTTTTATATCTTAATGAAGAGTGTTGTCTACTTTATTTTCCGCTGTAACTTTTGATTTGAGAAATCGTGGCCACTTAAGAGTTTTCCTTGCCTCGCGGGGCCCACCAGATATGGCCCAAAAATTTTGAAAAAAATCACGAGCGATCTACGTAACCTGAGCAACACTTATCAAAGGGCGACCTAGCCGGGCATTGCCCCGGCACGAAGTTGCGAAAATTGAAAAAGGCACTCGCGGCCACGAAACCGCGAAAATCATGGCCACTTAGGGGTTTACTAATCTCGAGAAAATGAAACAGATAATTAGATACATTCAGGCATGCACATCAGTATTTCCAACTTTGGTAGAACCAGTATGATGTATATCACTGTTGTTCTCATTCATGACGTAGGAGTGAAAGATCATGTGGAGGTATATCTTTATTGGTAATGAGTTATTGACTGTCTTTAAGTGTGTTATGCTTGAGTTTGAATTTATTTTGGATTTGATTTTGAATTTAAAGCAATTTGACGTGCTATTAATGTTGGACGGCACTACCAACCTTATAGTGGTGGGCAGCACTACTGGCCTAGGAGAGCGGTAGTGCCGAACCTGCGGAGCTACCGACCTCCAGTAGACGGTAGTTATTTATCAGGAGTGGTGTTTTCTCTGAGTTGAGCTAAGCGGCACCACCAGCCGTTAGAGCGGTAGTACCGGGGTAGCGGTACTGCTGGTTCATAGATGGTGTAGCTATTTTTCAGATAAGGTCTTCGCATAGGTTCGAGAGCAAGCGGCACTATCGACTACTGGGGAGCGCTAGTGCCGACCAGCGGTATTACCGGCCCCTAGTAGGCGTTAGTGCTGACTTTATCTGCGAATTTGAGAATTGAATTTTGAATTTGTGTGAGGTTTATTGTATACCATGTTGGACATTGTTATGCGATGTGTTTTCTTATTTTTGATGGTTGTATGACGACGATGCTAGGTCATGGTGAGGTAGAGGATGATCAGAACTAGCAAGGTGCGTCGGAGGTCCAGATGGTCGAGGATCGCTAGAGGAATGACAGGAGACGAAATCGCTGTGAGCCTAGAAGACAATGGAATAGTTGAGATGCTAGTTTGAAGCCACTCGGATCAAGTAGAGCTGTTTGATCACGGTTTAAAGAATAGAGTAGCGGTAGTTAGTTTGCTTTGAGAAGCGTGTAAAACTCGTTATGTTACAGGGTTTCGGGTTAGTCCATGTATGAGTGAATGAGTCAATCCTAATCTTTAATGGGTTCCTTATGGATGAAGGAACTTATCCAAGGGTGTAGGATGACTCAAGGAAACTATAAATAGAGGGGTAGATGGGTGTCTCTCCGTAGAGAAGGTTTTGGTGATCTTTTGAGTTCTACTCACTTTGTTGTGAGGCTTTGAAATCCTTTCTCTTAAGAAATAAGTTTTGCTCACTTTGTTGTAAGGCTTTGAAATCCTTTCTCTCAAGAAATAAAGTTTTATTTTCTCATTTTGAATTTACTTTCAGCATTTACTTTACGCTTTAAATTCAACACTTAAATTTAGTATTTACTCTCCGCAATTTAAATTCTTGTAGTTTATTTTCCGCACATTTGGATTTTTCTCCCCTCCTTCTAAATGCTTGTGGATGTTATGTTAAGGATGAATAATTGATGGATGAATCTTTTTCAGATTATATCCTCATCATCTAAGCAATATTTTGCAAGAACTCAATCTTTTGCTCTATTTTTGAGAAATCTTTGTAGATCCTGTTTGAGACTTTTCGTTTCTGGTGTTCTTGCTTACTATGACAAATAGGAGGATATTCAAGATCACCTTGATCATCAAAACCCCATAAGAAAGTCCAAGACTAAGATTTTATTTTTTGCCCAATTTTGGTGCATTCTTCCTTTGAATTGGAAAAGTTTGGAACTTTAACGTCAATCCTTGCGATTGAAGGTTGAAATAGGTTTCTAACATCCATAAGAAGGTGCACACAAAGTTTCATGGGTGTTGGTCTAGCTGATCTAAAGTTTCATTGATTTTGGTTTTGACATCTTGTTGTTTTGCCCTCTGTTCTTGAAGCTGGCACTACCACCAGATCGAGCGGTAATACTGACCTTCGGCACTACCACCCAGAATGAATGGTAGTACCGACATCCAGCACTACCCACCCCCTATGCTACAATAGTACGGCCAGAACATAATTTTCTGTTTTTGCTCTTTTGCGTTGATTTGCCTATAGTGATGTTTTAGTTGGATTCATTTCAAGAAGGAAAAAAATTATTTGAGATCATTTGACCACTCCCCTCTGATAGCCATATCAGTCCTTCAAGGAGAGAGCGGTAGCTCCTTCTATGGTAAGGGACTGTGGCGGCGCTTCCACGATCGAATGAAGTTATTTTTGCAATTTCGTTTGGAAGGAGACTAAATTTATATAAAAAATACACACAAGCTAGAAAAGTAATGATTCCCATATGGACAGCAAGCGTCAATGGCAAGAACAGGCATATCCTCCATCACTTTATTTGCACTACTGAATTAGCTAAATGACATTCGAACAGAAAGTGCTGAAGCAGCATATAATGCAAAGCTAACATTTTTCTATAATAAATTAGTTACTTAGTAACAATGTGGATAATAAAAAAATGAAGATTTGGAAGAAGATAACTGTGGAATCTGTAATCCAATATAAACTTATCCAAGAACAAGATTTCAGAATCGCAAGAGGATCATCAGTAAATGCAAGTTCATGGTCTGAACAGAAAAAAATAGGGGGGCAGCAAGAGAAAGAAACAAAAAAACAAAAGCATGTCCCTTTCGACTAGAAAGATACCTTTCAACATTCAAACATCTATGACTTGTGGTCATAGGGGCCTCCACCACGCAAGATACCTTTCAACATTCAAACATCTATGACTTGTGGTCGCAGGGGCCTCCACCACACACTAGCCTCGCTAGAGATGCTTATGATGTCTGCCATAGTGGCAAGGTGTCATTTTGGCGTCGCTGAAGCAGTGTATGGCATCGAAGGAGGCTGAGGCAGCCGTCATACACAGAGGGAGTTGGGGACTAGGTTGGTAAAATAGATGCTTACCTAGAGAGCGGTGAGACCGAGAGAGAGCCTTGGAGCCAGATTTAGAGAGAGGGCGCCATAGCACCACCACTTGACTCCTCTGCTCTACCGCCTCCACACTACGACTGGATGCTTCGTCTCCATCTCCTTTGGCACCCATGAACCCCCTTCTCCTCTCCCCTTCTCTCGCCTTGCCCCCCCTCTTCTTCTCCCTGCTTGGGAGAGGAAGAGGCGTCGGTAGGGGAAGGCAGAGCGGTGGCGATGATAATGGGGGAAGGCAAATAGAGGAGGGAGAGGCTCAAATGGGGAAAGACAGATGGGGCAGCAGCAACGGTGGGGGAAGAGGCGATGGGGGAGGGAGAGGCTTAGAGGCAACTAGGGAGGGAGAGACTAGTAGTAGTAGTAGTAGTACTTAGTAGATTAGTAGTAGTACTATACAATTGACAACATGCTTATTTATACTCTCTTTATTGTATAAGCAATGAAGCATCATCAGAATGGCAACTGCAAGTAATACAACTTTCAAGGCCTCGTATAATCTAATAGGTGATCCAAAACGGAAGGCAAAGTCTAACGATCCAGGATGGAAGTATGGGTTTTGGCCAGTTATTAGCAACTAAGATTTGGAAGAAGAGAAGAGAGAAAAGATTATCAACGAGATATATGATCACTAATCCATATTTACTCAATTAATTGGAAATTTAGAATATGAATGTAATATTTTGTAACAAGCTACATGTTGAAACATGCAAGGGGGATGTGTGCTACATGGGAGAAGATAAATTTGAACGATGATGGGTGCTACATGGGCTCAAGAACTGGCAATATCAAGGTATGAATGACCTACAAAATTTTTGATTTGTTTGTTGTTATATTAGGATAGGATATGTGTATGACACCACCTCACCTCGCGCTTTAAGTGCTTTAGCGGTAAAAAGGTGGTGAGTCACCGCACCTTGCCTTATCACTTTAATAATCTTGTTTGTGGTGCACTTTTCATCTAAAAGACAAGGCAATAGAACTATTTAAGATTTGGTGCGCACATCAAGATAGAGAATAGTACTATGTTTTGGCTTTGTTTTGATTTTTCTATCTCATTATGCTTGGTGCGCACATCAGGATAGAGGCAGCAAAAAGAGTTTGATGGGCACATTAGTGACACACACTTTGTAATTTTCTCTCCTGATAATGGAATTTGGGTTTTTTTCTCGTATAAAAAAAGAACTATTTAAGACTATTGCTTTTATGTATGGATTGTTGGAAGTGAACCTCATATTCAAAGAAACATCATGCCATGAAAAGAGCATAGTCACTTCCTTCGAACTTCTAAGTATACTTTGTGTGACTATTAGTTAAGAACAAGAAATAGTGCAGTATCTATTCTTTCAGCATGCCCACGCACACATACACACAAAAATGTATGAACTCTTTCCAACTGATGTAGACTGTAAAGGTCTGAACTTTCTTTTGGTTGGACTTCAAGTGGATGGCCAAATTGGAATGGAACAATGGTGCCTTAATGCGTCAGTGTTCCTAAATCTCTCCAAGTACAAATCAAGGGATATAAAGCACATAATAATTTTTGTGGCATTTCAGGAAAAGAGGAACAGATAAATCTCTCCAAATAAAAAATCAAGGGGTAGAGCACTCTCTGTTCCTATCTAAAGAAGATTGTTTGTAATGGTGCAGACCCTTCGAGCTTGTACATAAGGATTGCAACAATGCCCAGAACTCAGGTATTTGCACGCTGCAGTGTGGTGTAGATGCTACTGTTGTATTGCATACTTGTGCTTGTAAGTCCTTTTTCTTTATTTCTATCATTCGTGGTAATTCCATATGTCTGTTATTCCATGGCTAATCCAAAGCAGTGTTACATGGACATGGATACAAGAGTCGGAATCTGACTCGGATTCGAGGTGTTCGATTTGGCAAAAAATTTTGTATATGGAAATGCTACTTGGAATCGGATATGATTGTCGGAATCTGACTCGGATTTAAGGTGTTCGATTCGGTAAAATTTTTTGGGCGTGAGTATCCGAGTAACAGTGATCCAAAGGCAAACAAGAAAGAGTTAAACAAGCATTTGATTTTCTTTTGCTGCATCATAGATTCCATCTCATATGAAAGTCCAACTAAAATGAATCAAATTAGTGAATATAACAAACTCCTATTTTTGCATGAAAAGGATAATAGGAAATGGCATCTTAAGGGAAAAATTCCTGAATTCAGTCAGAAATAGATATAAATCCCATCATAAAATTTAGTTTTTTTTAAAAAGGGTTTCTTAATGTTAGATTTATCCAACCCAAACTTTACTGTCAGAATATCTAGACACTGTTAATTTTAACAGCAATCCATGTACTAAGAAGGCTACAAACACACAAATATTCGTTTGTAAGATAAGCTGAAATTTCGAGGGCCAAGAGTTACAATCTGAACGAAAGGAAACTAGATTTCCATTTCCCAGGACGGTTCTTGATTTGAAATTTGAAAGAACATGAGGACTACCATTAGGACATGTACAATGGTACATGTTAGCTATCTGTAAGACTGTGTCATGTAGGATTTTAGCTGTTGTGGAGGACAGAGAAAGCTGTTGTCTACTTTTTAATAGACGGTCTTATAGACAGCTTTCTATTTTGTATACCATTGTATAGACAGTCTATTAATTAGATGAGAGACCATTATAGATAACTATAAAGATGATCCATTGTATGAGTTATTTTTAGTACTGTTTATAGATGATATGGAGATATATTATTGATAGCTGCCATCTATATCACTGTACATTCCCTTAGAATCTGAGAACAATGGCTTCTCTGAAAAGATTCATTTGCTCCGAAGCTCACATATATTGTATCAAATCAAAGAAATTCCAAGAACACAGTTACCATTGAGGAAAAGAAAATCAAAATATGCAGCAAAATTTACCAATGCCTGGATTGGCGTCTATTGCAACGCCAGTGACTCCAGCCATGCACGGAGGAGGAAAGGACACGCGAACCGTAAGTACACGCATCGGGTGAATAAAAGGACACGCGAACCGTAAGTACACGTGTCGGGTGAATATTGGATGGAGGAATCTATTAGACCGAGCAGTTACTGGGCAATGCCAAAACAATTCTGACGGGCTGAATTGAAGCGACCCCTTCGCATGCACAGGCTAATGATCACATGCTTGCATTTTTTGTGTGAGAATGGCATACTCTGGTGCTTGCAACTCTGCAAGCATCCTACATGCTACCTAGTAAACGTTGTGTGCCCTGCTGCTTGGGCAGACCACATTGCTGCCCATTCAAGATCATCGTCGTAGCTCGAGGCTGAGCCATCGCGATCTCACTAATTGGGTCACAGATGCCACTTGGTGGGGCCACACCGTACTGGTTGCCGATCGTCATCACTGCTCGGGATCTTCCCATCGCAAAGCCGATATCAGGACAGATCTAACCAGATCTAGGAGGAGGCGGGCAGCAGCAGAGGAGGTGTGGCTACACAGGGAGGAGAGGAAGAGAGGAAGGATATAGTGACAGTTGGTAGGAAGTAGTCAGTAGAGAAGAGAGAGAAGCCAGGAGGCCGATCGTGGGAGGGAAACAAGGAAAAAGGGGAAAACAAAAATAAAAGATAGAGAAAAGAAAGTGGAGAAAAAGAAAAGAGAGGGGAAAAAGTAAAAAGAAAGAAAAAAAGGAGAAGGCACAGGAGGGAAGAGAGATTTAATGCTTGGCTATGTACACAAGTATGTGTGTGTACCAGAGGTGCTATATATGTGATTTGTATTGACATCGATGCTTGAAGGGTTGCCATGATCGTGAAAGACGCGTGAGATAGTTTGGTAAGTATAGTTTGTTGATCAAGGTGTGTTGATCAAGATTGAAGAGGAGTTGTTGGTTAGTGTCGTTGCTAGAGTTGTGGGCGTTGGTTTGGCTTAAGCAGATCCAAGGGAGGATGTGCGTGTATGATGTGTTACTATATGCTAGAGGAGAGACAAGAAAAGTTGTATGGGTATTGCGTTGTTGCTGTAAAATGCTAGTGAATGTCGAGTAGGTTTTAGGTGTGAGAGACAAAGAGAAAAAGGTTGCTACTTGGAAAGTTTAATCTGAACGGTGAAAGATAGGAAGGGAAGATTGCTTGAAGCTTGAGGGACAAAGAGGAAATATTGCTTACTGCTTGTGAGTAGTTGGTTGGCTGGTTGGAATATCTATTGGAAGATGAGGAAGGGGAGAGAAAAGGAAGGAGCTTAATGTTGCTGCCCTCTTCTACAAGGAGAGAAGGGAAGAAGCTCGGAAAAGGGGAGAAGCTTGAAGAAGAAGGAAGTCGATCTGGTGTTGCTTCGGTTTGAATTTTATCGTTGTTCACTTGATCCAATCCAGTATAGGTGTGTGGTTGGTGTGTGACTATTAAACTTTGCTCTTGCTTTCTCGGAGAGAAAGATGAGCTAGTATAAAGAAGAAATGTGGAAGTTTTGGATTGACTCCTGTTTGCTGTGAGGCTGCATGTGCTCTGTAGGAGGAGAGAGATTGCAAACTGTTTTTTTGGTTGATGCTAAGGGTGAAGGTTTGAGGGCAAGGTAGAAAGGCCCTGAAATAGTGGGAGAATATTGCTTAGGACGTGACTTTGGAGGTGTTGACGTTGGAGTTGGTAGTAAAAGTGTCCATTAGAGTTGATATTGATATTGGTACTTGATGGTTTGTGGTGGTAAGCGTTGGAGTTCGTAGTGAAGGTGCTTAATGGAGTTGATGTTGGTATTGGTATTGGATAGGCTTGCAGAGTGATAGACATGACAGGCCATGATAAGGTGGATCCAGACTAAGCTTGAGAGGAGCTAGCTTGCAAAGTGATGGACATGACTAAGCAATAGCAAAGTGGACCAGACTAAGGTTGGAGGAGCTAAGGTCTAGAATGGTCAGGTAAGCTGAGTGCAGTCATTATACATGGTAAGACATGTGGTGCGCTACGTGACTTGGGCCCTTTGCAAGTGAGGATAATTCGATGGGATCTCACTACACCACGTCCTAGATTTAGAGACAGACCGCTGTCAGTAAAACTTGACTTTCATAGTCAAATGATATGTCGGTAAAAGTCTGTGGCAGTTCTTCTGTCGTTAATTCCACAAAACAGTGACATTTTGCCTGTCGGTAATGTTATAGAGATATAGCAACACCATGCGTGTCGGTAATTTCATATCTATAGTCAGATCGTCTGTCGCTGATACTAGACCCGTCAAAAGCTTGGCATATCGCGCAGGAGTTTATTTTAAAGAAAGGAAGAAAAAGCGGGATGAAACCCTAAGCCGCATCAATCAAAAAGGGGGGGAGCTAGCTATTTTTTTTATTCCAAACCCCAGCCGCCTCCCTTTTCCTTCCTCCCGACTCCAACTTCTGCGCCCCTCCCCCTGGTCTCTTCCGGTCGCCCCTCCCCATGGCTTCCTCCCTAATCTTTGGCGGGCGCCTGGCTGTCTCCCCAAGTCTGGCGCCTCATCTCCCCAAGTCCGCGCCTCATCCCCAATTGCTGCTTGCCCGTGGCTTTCCTCCCAGCCTTTGTTGCTCGGCGTCGTCACGCCCGCGCTGGCGCTTCTTTGCTTTTCCTCCTCAGCGGCCGCATGGCGTCGCCTCCGACCTCCGTCTGTTGTCGCACCCGGCCGGCCCCGCCTTGCCACATCCGGTGCCTCCCGGCCGTCCGCCCCCTCCGTGGCGCCCCAGAACCTGACCTCTTCCCCACCTCCTCTTCCTCCATGGAAAATTTCTTTGAGGTATATTAGCTCGAGTTTTTCCTTTGCTTACTGTGTTTGATGAAATGCTTAGTTAGGGTTTCTTGGGACTATCTTTGGATCGTGGAACAAGATTTGCTTGTAGGCGATCCTTGTTTAGAAACCACCGACATTAGGATGAGATATGGTATAAATAATGCTAGTCTGGTTACATATGTGTAGATTTCCTTATAATTAAAAGCGTAAAACATTTTAATGTTCTGATTAGTTTACTTGTAGAGAGGTTGCATGGTCACAGGCCCCATCCGTCACCTTTGGAGGATAATATTTTAGTCCATTTTGTTGGAAAATCCGCCTCGACGAGAATAGGAATGATGCATCCAAATATCTAGTTGTTCATCTCGGGTTTGAGATTGATATGGTTGCATACTCAATGTGTTACTTTGGTGGTGGAAAAGATGAGGAGGAGGAATTAGAGACGTATCATAAAATTCACTTTCCTGCTCTAACAGAAATCAAGAGGACAACAAAGTATGTGTGTGCTCCTATGTGTTCCATTTCCAGTTTATTTTTAAATAACATCTATTTCTGAAAGTCCCATTATCATTTCAGGTTGCCCTCTGCTGCTTTCTTACGATCTGAAGACAAATGCCCCCTTGCACCTGAAGAGGCCGTGCTTATGCTTGTTGCTATTGGTTTCAAGCGCCGCACAAATATATACAGCTGCACCCGCTATGGCTGCTATAGTGTATCGTGTGTGGCAGTGATTCAATACAAATACATTTTAGGTTTTCATATGATTCATTTATTGCGTACTGATGCTATTTGCCATTTTAAATCATTACTCCAAAACTTGAGATGTGCACAGAAACAAATAATCTTAATACAAGATAAGCCATTTTACTTCTCTTGTATTTCCACAGATGTAATCGAGCATGTTGTGCTGCTAGATCATCGCTATCTCGCTATCCGTATCCGCTATAAAGAGTATCCCTATTGTTTCTAAACATTTAACTGACATGAAAATGTACATTTTGGTGACAACATTTCATATGGATATGGGATATCTCATTTTTATTTGTGAACTAGATACATTTTGGAAGATTTACAATACTTTTGCCGCTTGGGTGTAATGATATGTTATTAACTTCTTATTTGTCTTACCTTATTCAAAAAGACAAAAAGGATCCCCCCTCTCGATGATGTTGGAGTTTTATCATGCTAGTCGCCTACTTATAAGCTTGAGTCTTTGTGATGTTTTAAGTTCCTTAATTTCTTATTTCAGCACTCTCAGTGGAGTTTACCAAATCTCAAGTTGTTGCTTCAATCCCAGGATGGACTACACGCAAGAAGTTGGGTTATGAGCTCATTGAGTGTGATAAAGTAAAATGGATGCTGCACTATTTAATTCTTTTGTTGTTACCACCCTTCCTCGTTGACATGCTTATTTCTTATGTTCAACTTATCTTGAAATTTACTTTGCGAGATCTTTGTCCTGTGCATAAAGATATACATTGGTGTTTAGCAATTATAAACATGAAGGAAAAGACATTCCAATATCTCGATTCTCTTGGTTTGATTTAAGCATAAGTTTTGGTATACCTCTTCCAATTCTCATATGTTAAAATTTGCAAAAAAATCATATGGTTATGGACCTCATGAGTCGATTACATGTGTTATGCTCGGGGAATTCATATGGACTGGTTGTATCAATCATCTTAAATAGAATAAAATATTAGATGGTATGTTGTCGGGCTTGTTCAATTCATTACATACTTATAGATTGAGTGTAACTTAATGATGCTTCTTGTGTATACCACATCAGGCTAGATATATTGCGGACGAAGTGAAGGACAAGAGCAATAAAGAAATAGACATAAGTTCTTGGCAGGAGGAGTTAGTTGACTATATTCCTTCACAGCAGAATGGGTATTTCTTGTTTATACAGATTTGAATCCTGTTTAGTTGGAGGGTCGTGTGCGAGTATTTTTAACTCAAGTACATACATATATTTATGACAATGGACAAAGATATAGTTTTGATTGACACATGCATCTTTTATTGTTACTGGTGGGATTGTGGTATGTTTATGCTTAAGTACATTGATTTCCACAAAGAGAGGACCGAGCTTATCTTTTAGTCGGTGAGTTAAATGTTCCAAATTTGAGCAGATCAATACTCGCTGGCTAGCACTTAGCAGCAATTTGGACTTGGCCTGTGTTGGAGACTTGAGTGTAAGCTTAAGATGTGTATGAAGATGCTTGCTCAAGACATCAAGATATAGCTTTTGTGTTACACACTTAGCCTATGCATAAAAGGGTGTAAGCTTTACGGGTTCTTGCATTGTCTTTGGTTATTGTCGATTTGGCGCCAACATTTTAAAGGTTGACATCTTTTCAACAAGTTGCTTGAATGGGCCCGACCAAGTACACAACCGGTCCCAGTTACAACTCTCCGTGGGCAAAAATTGACCATGCCAGCTGATCTATTGGACTTGTGAAATCTGCTATTTGTGAAGACGTGTATTGATTTTGTGATTTCTTTTTAACTGTCAGTGTTGATGTAAAAAGATGGTACTGGACTTGTATCTTAATATAACTGGAATGGAATGAATTCTATTTGATATTCTTGAGTGATAATGTGTGGATGTTTAGTTGCGATGTTATGATTGTTGATCTCGATTGGAGTATATGTTTTCATCTGTTGAAAGTATTAGCAAGAATCTTGCAGTGGTATGTCATCTGTTATAAGTGCTTAAAATGGAAAATTAATTTTAGCGTCACCACATCTCACAAGAAAAGCTTTGTCTGCTTCGGTAAAGGTGTCTGCATCGGTAAAGATTTGTCTGTCGGTAAAAGTAGTAAATCAAAGGCAAACGGTGCATCGGTAAAGAGTTGTTCTGTCGCTAAAAGCCTTTACCGACAGACTTACACCGCACCTCTTTTCTCGGTAAAAGCTTTACAAGCAGACATCTGCCGCTATAGGTGGCTTTTAGCGACAGACAAGCTGTCGGTATATTTAGGGCATGGTGTAGTGTCTGAAGGCATGGGAGGCTTGGAGGTAAGACATTGGGTCCACATGAAAGATGACGAAGTATAGGTGATACTTCAAGAAGAAGAGTGAGAAAAGGTTGGTAGAGGGGCATTGTAGTAAATTTCCTAATACCGTAAAAGTGGTGGAGAGTTTGATGGCGGTGATGAATTCAGTGATGAAGAGTAGGAGCTGGTGGAGGCTATGGTAAACCTAGATGTGATGTTGGGTATGTGCCAATATGGTGATGAGTGACGAAGTAGAAGCTGGAGGTAGCTCCGGTGGAAGCAATGGAAATCCTATAGGTGATGTTGGGCGTATGCTGGTTGTGGTATTAGTAGCGTGAGTAGGAGCTAGTGGTTGCTCCGGTGGAGGTTATGGCTATGGTTTTAATGTCGGTGGAAGCTATCGAGGTGTTGATGTTTGTGCTAGATGCCGTGTTGGTGTCAATGCAGTAGATGTGTTGGTAGAAGGTGGGAGTTAAGATGGTCTAGGCGTGTTGGAAAAGATGGTGGAGGCCAAAGTGCCTAGGGCTAGAGGTGGAGATGGTGGAGACCAAGGATTAAGGCATGTGGGTAGAAATGAAGGAGACCAAGATTGCGGATGTGACGAACTTGATGTTAGTTGAGACTGTTTTGGAGAATTAATTTTTAAATAATAATTTAAAAATGAAACTTTATAGAAAAAATATGCCAAAATTAAAAATTAGAAATATACCTTCCTGTAGTCATTTCAAATGACGACAAAGAGTCTATCGCTATTTGGAATAGCGACAGAGAGCCTCATCTCCACTGTGCAAGCGCAGGAGAGAGGAAGGGAGGTTTGACGACAGGTCTCTGTCGCCATTTGGAATAGTGACAGGCCTCTGTCACTATTTCAAATGGCAACAGAGAGGCATCTTTGCAATTTTTAATTTTGGTATATTATTTTTGTATTTTTTATTTTTCAAATATTATTTTAAAAATAATTCCTGTTTTGGAGTTACTCAAGGTGATGTATTATGGTCGTTAGTGTGGTCAATGGTGGTGTAGGTGATGGCAAATGAAGGTTGAGTTTATGTGATGGTGTTGGATATGGAGTTGGTGGTACGAACGTTAAGGATGATAGTCATGGAGATGGTATCGATCATGATGTTTGAGGTAGCTTTGGAGAGGTGGACATCATGATGGTGGTATTTGTCATTATGTTGGCGATTCGGTAAAAGTAGATATCTCGAGGTTAGGTGTCTTGAGAGCGAGTGTTGTATTATATAATAAGATGACCATGATTGTATTGAAGATAAATAAGAGTCTAAGCTGTATGTGACTCGGAGTTGTGTTAGAAATAGGATTCAAGTTATAGTTAAATTAGAGATAGTCTAGTTGCTATTCAATTGTAATCAATACTATAAATAAAAGATGTAGGGATCCGATAGGACACACACGAATACAACTATTCTGTAAATTACAACATGATTTGATGAGTTCTAGATCTTATTTTTATGATAATAACCATGTTCTTAAGTCAGTGTTAGTTACTAGTGACTGGTGCATGGATACATCGATGCACATCGATTTACCTGCACTGGACATATCACAAGGACAAGGGTCACTCACACCTGCAAGTTGCAGTACTGTCCAGTTCCAGTAGCACCACTGCTTTGGATGAGATGCTTGCAAGTCTCCAGTCACAGGAAAAAGGTCGTAATGGCTGACTGACACAGTAACCCTGCATCTCCAGCTTTGCTTTGCACTCAATTATTGGACAGTGAAAAGAGAGAGAGGGAGAGCCTCCCTCCGTTTCAGCCAACTTCTGTTGTGACAGACTGACAGAGACAGCGCCATATCACCATCTACTACTCTCACGTACGTTTTCTTTCTGTGCCCTTCCTCCTTCCCAGTAGTGCTGCTCTGTTGTTCATCAGCTATCTCCTCTTATTTGAGCAGCCAGTCACTCAGTCAGTGCTCTAGAAATGACAAAGATGAGCAGCATGGGAGATGGTAGCTGTGTCCCCAAGAGAAGGTACTAGAATAATAGGATGTGCATCATGCATGCATCCTTCTTGATGCTGTTGCAATCCTTCTCTGACTCTGTTGTCACTGCAGCTATCTTGTTACTGTTGTAGGAAGCAGGATGTTCAGAAGGTTGTGGTGTCTGAAGGCTGAGGATCGCAAGGCCGAGCAAGGGCCACCTACTGACGGTCTTGGAGAAAATATGGGCAGAAGCCAATCAAGGGCTCTCATCCTTGCCTTGCACTAGTTCTTTTGCACAACGCATTGCAGGTTTTTGCAATACTACAATGTTTTGCGTGTGCATCTGGTCTTCCTTACCTACCTGATGCAAATACACTTGCTTCTTTTCCACCCTCTGAAACATCAAGCACCTCATCTTAGTACTCACATAAACTAGGATATCTGGACAATTGATTTGTTTGCTCTATGAATCTATTAGCTTCTTGTTTACGTGGAACATGCTGCATCCAGAGGCTACTACAAGTGCAGCAGTTACATACAGGGTTTGCCCAGACGGGAAGCAAGTGGTGAAGTGCAGGAATGATGCATCCCTACTCATCATCGCCTCAGATCACAGCCATGAAGACTGTGCCACAGATGCAGTGATGCAGGTGCTGGCCTCGACAATGACATGTCCACTGATGCAGGTGCTGCCCTTGACAATGACATGTCCCTTGCTGAAGCAACAGCTGCATCTTCCAAGCAGTGTGGTGAAGAGGAGACCAGTGACTTCTTTGATGAGCTTGAGGTGCTCCTCCTAGTGTCTGCATCTCCCCTGCCAAGCTTGTCTTTCATTGTTTCAAGAGCAGCTTCTTTGATGCATGAACATTGTCAGGGAAAAAGCTAATGAGAAATGAATGCCTTTCAGGTATCCTACTTGCCAAGCAAACTGCTCTAGTAAGAACCTAATGCATGTATAGCATTCCCTTTTCTTGACCTGTATAACTTGATAAGATGTACTATTTGATTACTGCAAAATGTCATTCATCAGGGAGAAAAGGCAAGATGAACACATACGCAATGTTATTGGCCCTTGAAAACTTTATCTAGAGGCTTGATCTGACCTCCAATCCATGCAAATTAGCATAGTTAAATCACAACAAATCCATTTATGCCCCCCTAACTGGCGAAAGAACCCACTCGAGTGTCTTTGGGAAGCTCATTGTACGTAGAAATCGCTAGGTGCTGCATGATGTCAACGTCACGAATCTGCAACATCAGGGTACAGGGACAAGCAGAACTCTTTTGTGTGTGTGTGTGTGTGTGTGGGAGAGACAAACAGAACTCTGCGGCCCTGGGATACACGGCAAGATTGTAACACGTACAACACCCTATCATGTCAGCAAGGCTCCAAGAACTTCATAAAAATACGCCTCAACAGATGCTCCTAAACTATATACTTCAACCATTCAGTACATCCAGAGACACTTCAGAAGACAAGGATTTTACAGTGTCATCCGGCAAGAGGGTAAAGTGTTAATAAATCTGTGTTTACATCATTATCATTAACTCGGAGTAAACATGTTATCCTGCCATCCTCCCTGAATATATTTGGCTCGCAGCCGTCTGAGATCCTGATCTGCTGACACGGTTTCAACAAGAAATATTTGATCCCAGATCTTCCGCAGTTCTGATGAGAAACAGAAGCAGCAATAAGTACAGTATTATCAAAGGATGTTGTGCAACTATTCATCACTAAAAGGATCAAATAACCTTCATTAATTTTTAACTAGATAATCCTATAGGAATGCTGGAACATAATTTTTTTTTTCCATCACATAGTAAACTTATTTACCTATTCTTTTCATGGATTATCATTCTTCCAACAACAACAAAAAATGGCCGGGTATGATGGGGGAAATAAAGAATGGAATGCAGGGGCTGCAACTTCAAACTTACCAGATTTATGCATGGGTGAGAGGCACATGATTATCAAGTCAAAGCGAGGAACTTTCACCAAATTCTCCAAAATGCTAACTGCTAACATTGCATCATCCCTGAGTATGTAGTAAGTATTAATGAATAATGGTAAGAGCCAAAGTCCCAAACCAGTACTAAGCATGTGAGTATATAACAGATAAGCGCACCGGAAAATTGAGGTTGTGCACTTCACGATATCAATCAGAAAGGCAGCTGAAAGTGCATTCTTAAAAATCTCTGGTAGGCTTGCTGGTGTAATTGACTGATCACAAAACAAGCGAAAATTTACACATCAAGCAAGCAAGTGCACCAAAGAACAAAAGGGCTGGGTATAACCTTTAACAATTGTATTTGCTGGGCAGTGTCATCAGATATAGCTCTCCAAGAAGCCTCAAAATCATAAGCTGTTCTTGGAGTCGGAGTCTTCACGCTTTTTACAGTGCTGGCCATATACCGTGCAGTAGCACGTGACGCAATATCTTGTACGTACCAACGCTTCTGGCCTAGGCTTCTGTTTAGCATCTCGAGACTGCTGCATCACATAATTGAAATGTGACAAAAAGAAACAACAGTACTATAAATTTTATGAAACTGTGAAAAATTAACACTTATGTACCCATCGCATTCGCAGTAAAACTCTAGAACAAATGTGCTCTTAGATACAGAATACTTAGTGTAGTCACATGTGTAAAGTTCACATTGCGGTGGATCGGGATGGGTGCCCTCCATCTGCTCTCTCAAGGTTTTCCAACCACCCACACCATCCTGCTACCCACCAACGTGAATAGGCCAGTTGTACAGCAGTTAACTAGCCCAGTCAGCAGGCTTTTTCTCTGATTAAATTCGGGAGGTTGTCTGTTAGCAGCCAGTCCAACTGGATTTAAAATTAGTACAGATTTTGTGAACCTGGTTCAATCCGGGAGGGTTGGCTAGGTTTTAGCCATAAAGATCAGATACTGTTCTTCAGCCAGAAAGCAAGCAAAGCAACCCATATGCCATGCAAGGTTTATAATTGATCATGCTAACTAGGCCAGGGTATAAGTTGACAAGTACCAACACACAGATCACATATCGTGGGTGCAATAATAGCCAGAAATGTTGTAGTCAGAAGGCACCTGCATGATATTGTCTTTGGAGCTTACTCCAGACCCTCCTTTGGACCAGCCATCTGCACTCTCTCTGACCTCCACTGCAGCTCTCCCAGGCAAATCAACTTCCATGAAACTTTCCTGTAGAATTACATCAGGCATTACACGCCAAAACAAGTTGGATGAACAGACCTATGGTGGAATGTAACCAATTCTACAAGAAACAAAACAAAGGCCTAGTTCTAAAGCGTGGAGCCATGCACATGACTTGTACTAAACTTACAGAATGCGCTAGGCAAATTTTAAAATGTTTTTACTCGCAAAACATATTCAATTAATCACATATGAATAGTTCATAAACAAAGGAAACTACATAACTATCATGGCACTGTAAGTATGCAGTGGAACCTACCTTCTGGGAACCACTTGATAGATAAGAAGTGCTATCCTTTTTATCTCCTGTTTTATCCCTTGAAGAAGGCTGCTCTTTCTGCGTTTGTTCTAGTGCCCTTGAGTCCTCGCTCTGTAGATGAGCCCTTGAGTCCTCTCTCTCTTTCTGACTCTCTTCCTCTGAGTCCTCGCAAATGCAAACGCAAACACCAATTTAAAATATGAACGAAGTACTGGAACATTTAGAATATGAACGAAGTACTGGAACATGTAAAATAACCTAAGGGATTCAATTTCAATGGGATTCTAGGTACAGTTACGAATCTCACCTTCCACAGTTGGCTCCACCACTTGAGGCATGTTTCCTCTATTCCTTAAAATCAATTCAACAATATTTGGTACCTCACGATGTAAGTTGACAGTAAGTGTTGTCTTATACTGTTTAACCTGACATAACAAATCATTCACTTTAGTCGATACACAGTAAGTGTCAGAAAGTATAAGAAAGTATGTGCTGCTGCAGTGGGGTACAGCTGTGTAATTCCGTTATGTCATAGTAATGGACTTGGGGTAGCAACCCCTTGTGGGGGAGAAAAAGATATACAACTACAACCACTGACCTTTTGATCACGTGTAGAGCTTGACTGCTCAATAATTTTATCAAGCATCTTGCACACAGCTGGTATTAGATCATCAGTGTTCTCTGCAGCAGCATCTGTGCTCCCAGATAACTCCTCAGCACATAGATTTTCCGAAGATTCCAAATCCTAGTTCAATATGTGGTTCGTGTTAAATGCAGTTCAATATACTCCGTCAAGCTTTTTTACACTCTGCAAATCTCTAAAATATCAACCTTTCAAGAGCCAGAGGGAGTAGTTCACGTGATGTGTGATTACATACCATGTCAAGTGGCTGAAGAGCTTTCAAATCATTTTCCTCCACGAAGTGTATCAGCGGTATGTTACCGCTAGACATGTTTCGTGGATGCATAAAATTGAAGAAGATGAGCTGATAAAACAAATATATAATGGTTAACAGCAATAAACAAAGGAAAAGGATAAAGACAACCAATTAGATAGAAAGGGAGCTAGTACTTACGTGAAGGACGTGCACACACCCAGACATATAAACTGGTTTTGTCTCTCTGAATTTCTTGATGCCACAAATAAGAAATTTGACTATAAACTTGCACCAATTGAAATCCTTGATTTTGTGTACATCTTTAATTGTGATAAAATTTTTTCGATTGATTCTATTTGTATTATTTGGAGCTAAGTAATAACACAATGCAAGAAGCATGAAAGAAAAATAGAAAAGAAATATTTATCTTTTTCCTCCTTCAGGTCTTTTGCAACAGCAGTGGCAAGTAGCCCTCTCCCTTTCCATTTGCCACAATCACTGTACCGGTAGCTTAATTCATCTTTGGTTTCTTTTTCAATAACTTCTGAACCTCCATGGGGAAACCCAAGAAGATTTGGAACCAATGGTTCGATGGGGATTGACTCACCCCCAAGCTGCAGAGCTCCTACATTGTAGTCGACTCTACTCACCAACCACCATGTCAGCTCGGGTGGAAGCTTTGACTCGTAGGGCTTCATCGAGAGCAAGCACCCGAACCCCATGTCAGTCACATATCATTTCTGTACCTCTGAAAGACTGTTCACAAGCTTGGTCATCTCATCTACGTAGCATCGGTTTCTACCCATTTTAACATTTTTTAGCCGAGAAGCCATGTCTACATTGGAACAACAACAAACAATTTGACATGCAAACTTGACAAAGGCAACAGAAGCAATTTGACATGCAAACTTGAAGCTTCTGTGTTATAGCTTGTGTGACATCCAAAATGAGAATAAAGGCAACATAAGCAATTTGACATGCAAACTTGACAAAGGCAACAGAAGCAATTTGACATGCAAACTTGAAGCTTCTGTGTTATAGCTTGTGTGACATCCAAAATGAGAATAACTGAAACAGATCTACAAGGACTTCAGTTAGCTAGCTGCCATAGTGGGATTCAATCACAAATGTAACACAACGAAGAAACCTTTTCATCGTCAGTCTCAGGTAGAGGCAATATGTAATGCCTATGTATCTACAACTTACAAAGAGCACGCCTTACATATAAAGGTAAAATTTCATCAGAAGCTAATGTTGGATGTAAATAGGAGGAATCAAAAAATAGATGACTCGTTGCAAAAGATCAGTATGGTCAAAAAAATGATACGATCAAATGTGTATGCAAAACATTCAGCCAAAAGTCTTATGATCTTATGCATCCATACCTTATGATCAGACTACTTAACCTTCTAATGATCAGGATAGAAAATGAGTTAAAGAGGTCATACAAGATAGATAAACCCGACTTGCACAACTGTAAATCAAGCAACTGAACCTCTTAGGTAAATGTATGCACTGTACCATATCAGAATACTGAATCAATAGCACTTTTTTTATGTGGCATGAAAATCTCATAATAATGAATCAATAGCCCGTGGAACGCACCGAGAATCCCAAGTTCCTATCAGCTATAGCAAGCAGGAAAAAACACACGCAGATAAAAAATCTATTCAACAGAACTAGCACTACTAGCCTTGATTTAGTAAAAATAAATATAGCAGAGCAGAGATAAAACAACTTAAGGGTTCAGAACTTCTTAGGTATATGTATGCACTATACCATATGAAGTCCGTGGCATGAAAATCATGTAGACAAAACTAACAAGCGACTAAAGTTTGTTAGTCCGTGGCATGAAAATCAAGCTTGTTAGTCCTGTTGGGAATAGTCCCACATTGGTTATGGAGAGAGCTTGAGCATAGTTTATAAGGGTGAGGGAGCACTCCCTCATTGAGCTAGCTTTTTGGGGAGATGGCCTAAGAGACCTTGGCCCGCTGCTCTGTTGGGCTGCGACCAGTGGCGTGTCGTCGCGCCAAGCACTGGTGGCGTGAGTGCGTCGTGTGCTGATCGTGTGGCGATCAGGTTAACAATTGGTATCAGAGCCCAGGTGGCCCCAGGTGGTTCCTAGATAATCTCGGCCCAATGTGTGAGGGGGAGATTGTTGGGAATAGTCCCACATTGGTTGTGGAGAGAGCTTGAGCATGGTTTATAAGGGTGAGGGAGCACTCCCTCATTGAGCTAGCTTTTTGGGGGAGATGGCCCAAGAGACCTTAGCCCGCTGCTCTGGTTGGGCCTGCGACCCAGCGGCGTGTGCGTGCGCGCAGCTGGTGGCGTGAGTGCGTCGTGTGCTGATCGTGTGGCGATCAGGTTAACAAGTCCGTGGCATGAAGCTTATCCAGCGACTGAACTTCTCACAACAATGGCACTCTTTTTATGTGGCATAAAAATCATGTATATGCGAGAACCAGAATACTAAATCAATAGCCTGCAGAACGCACCGTCAATTCGTCGAGCGGCTTGGGCGCGTCCCGGCCGGCCGCTACCGTGCCGCTACCCAACTTCGTCTGCGACAGCTCGGCGTTGCTGGGTGACGCTACGCAGCCATTCTGCTAAACCAGCACTAATAGCGTCTGTAAATGAAGCAACGAGAACCAGAATACTAAATCAATAGCCTGCAAAACGCACCGTCAATTCGTTGAGCGGCTTGGGCACGTCCCGGCCGGCCGCTACCGCGCCACTACCCACCTTCGTCTGCGACAGCTCGGCGTTGCTGGGTGACGCTACGCAGCCATTCTGCAGAACCAGCACTAATAGCGTCTGTAAATGAAGCAAATGAACCGTCGGAACCAGCACTAATAGCGTCTGTAAATGAAGCAAATGAACCATCGCAAATCGCAAATGAAGCGTTTCGTTTCCTGCGCGCCGTCTGCACGTTTCCTGCGCGCCGTCTGCAAATGAAGCGGCTGCACGTACACAGAGGTGGGAAAAAAACAACTGTAGCAACCCTTAACCATACCGCCGCCGCTCCACCTTAGCCATACCGCCGCCACCACCTTGCACTCGTCCACGACGCCGCTGCCCCGTCGCCGCCGAGTCACGAGTGGCCCACGACTCCATGTCGCTCCGCCGCCAACCAGTCGCCGACGAGGCCGCGAGCACACCGCCCAGTCGCCGTCGAGTAGCTATTAGCCAGGGCTTAGCGGCTTACGTCACGGGGGCAGCAAGTGGCGGGCTATTGGGCTGGACCTCAGGCTATATTAGTGATGGGCTAATGGGCTGTATGTGGAGCTAAGTATATTTCAGTTTATACGGTGAAATTGGAAACCGAGAAGACTACGGCCCTGTTTGTTTGGGCTTAGGCTTTTTAGCTTATGACTTAAAGCCAGCTTTTTGGCTTAATGAGCTTATAAGCTATCAGCTTTTAAGCTAAGATAGACTGTTTGGCATCATGGCTTTTTGATGGAATGAATGCTATAGCTTATTGTTAAAAAGTCTAAATTACCCTTTAGTGCATGGAGGCATTCTCATGTACTAGCTACTAGCATTGCTTGCTTGCAGAACCATAAGTTAGACGATTTCAGGGAATGCTATCGATCATGCCATTAGACTATCGATCATGCTATTTCAGGAATGCAAGAAGATGCACCATTTCTATTGCACCAAATGCTAAATTTTAGTCTTTGTCAAGTATAAAGAATGAAAAAGGCTAGATTGATTACATAAAGAATTGACTTGCTCACTTTAATCATAAAATCACATATGCTTATATAGTTCATATAACTATGTATTAACCTCACTGTCTATACTCTTGCAACCATCGTGAATTAGCAATACTCTCATGAAAGGCACACATGTCTCTATCATCCACTGCCGATACATTACCACCACCAACTCCTTCAAATGATCCAACTTGTGTAGTGTTAGGATCATAGTCTTCGTCATCATCACATCTCTCAAAAAGTTCATCACGCAAAGCACTATCTCGGATGAAGTTGTGAAGAGCCATACAAGCAATAATAATTTGTGTTTGTTTCTCCATGTTGTAACTTGGCATAGCCAACAAGATTCGCCATTTCATTTTCAAAGACGCCAAATGAACGCTCAATCACATTTCAAGGGAGGAGTGAGCATGATTAAACACCTCGTATTTGCCACTTGGTTGTCGACCTCGTCGAAATTCCTAGAGATGATATTTTTGTCCCTTATAAGGAGCTAGATATCCCTTTCGATTGGGATATCCTCGCATCAACAAGATAATATTTTCCTATACATGAAAAATAAAAGTGTTGATGATACAAACCAACAATATCGTTATATAAATTTATTTTATTTTGAAAGAAGAAAAGTACCGTCAGGAGGATGTGGAAACCGATTTGAATACTTGTCCAAAGTATTATTGAATATCCTTGTGTCATGTGCTGAACCTGGCCATCCAGCAACAACAAATGTAAACCTCATATCAAAGTCACATACCGCCATCACATTTTGAGATGTATATTCATGACGACCTGTGTGGACAACCTGCTCATCTGCTGGCACAACAACAGGTATATGCGTGCCATCAATTGCCCCTATGCAATTGTTGAAATGAGGAAAGAATCTATTATCTCGAAGTCTTTGATGCACTGTTTGAAACTCTAGATCTTTAGGTTTAATAATATGTTCAGATAAACAATACAAATATTGCAAAACTTCATGGAACTTTCTATGGACTGTTTCACTTGACCTCTTGAAACGATTCATGACCTGTCTAACTGACTGAGGGCCACCAACTGTCCACAAAAACATAGCCAAAGATTCGATAGAACTCATATCCCTACTTGATTTCAAGCCATATTTTGTGACCAATGTTTCATGCAATCTGTAAAATACCTCCTTACTCATTCTGAACATGTTGTAACAATCTCTTTCATCGCATAGTTGCTCCATAACCCACTCATACCCAGTCATGAGTGGTTGTCTCCTTTCTTTCTTATTTAAGTAAGTATCATAGTAGTGCATACCGACATAACCAGCTGCTACAATAAAATCTTGATATTGAAACTTTCTCTTTTTTCTATTCTGACCTTCACCTTCGCTAGAATCACTATCTGTTGTTGAAGCATCAATTTCACTAGACGAGCTCACTCTTTATAGTTTTTGGCTAAGCAAGTATTGACTGATGTGGTTATTTAATGGAAAAGAGTTGTCAGTGAAACTATTCCCATACATACTTTAATGACATACGCACTCTCACTAGAGCAGAAAAAGAAAAAAGAATCATCGACTTCCACTTCTATTGCATGTGAGAGAGATGTCACAAATGTTTCCTTTCTTCGTTGGCACCTTAGTTATGGACTCATCGGTTGATTGTACCGATGCTAACCTCGGTCCTCACTAATGCTTAAGTTTTATTGCAATCATTGCTAATGGTTCCCGATTGCACATGAAGAAAATTCATAATCGCACCGAATGGTACATAAGTGTTCAAGATGCAGG
Source organism: Guadua angustifolia (assembly GCA_036346375.1). Taxonomy (NCBI): domain Eukaryota; kingdom Viridiplantae; phylum Streptophyta; class Magnoliopsida; order Poales; family Poaceae; genus Guadua; species Guadua angustifolia. The sequence continues at coordinate 24,852,825 of CM070509.1, read as the reverse complement.
ACTTTCATACACTTTTGGTTCGAATTCCCTTACCTAAATGTGGGAGTGGGATCTTCTTTGTCCATAGGCTTTTGAATTTAGCCTCTAAAAACACCGAATTTTACGAAATTCTTGAAGCGATTGTATGTTTTCACTATTTTCATCACCCCACCCAAAAGTGGGAATCTCCTTGCAGACATTCTTTTTAAGTTCTTCACCACCTCATGCTCACTTGTGACATGAAGAGGTTAATTCTTGAACTAATGAACTTTAGAAAAGTCCATGCAAACAATAGCGAAACCACAACCACGTTGATTCACCCACCCACCTACTCGGACATGCATATGTAGTGATTTACAAAAAAATGTTTAATCGATCTAGATAGCGTAAGTACCAACACGAGGTGAGAGTTTTTGATGAAACATAATACCCAATTGTGCAAGATTAAACAAACATTCACATATGAATTTCGAAGAGATCTCGAGCAAGGCACAAGGCACCTTTTTATTTTATATTTGCTTCGTCAAGGAGCACTGGAGTCTCTAAAAGCGCCTCGAATGTTGCAAGGAATTTTCTTATTTACTAGCACTCCAGACAAAAGTTTGATTTGGATTCGATTGCTCACGGCGAAGAGTCCGAACAAATCCAAGCAAGTAGTGCTTACGGTAAGGAGGAATCAACCACATGGATCTCCACCCCCCACGCCAATCCAGTGGGAGGGAAAGGAGGAGGAGGAAAGAATTCCACGCAGTGTGCTTGCTTCGGTGGGAGATGGCCCGGAGGCGCTGAATGAGGGAGCCGGGCGAAGGCAGGCGAAGCCGGCTCGTCACTAGGAGGCGGGCGCCGTCGCAAAACCCTAGTCGCGAGGAGTCGCGAGGGCGCAGTGTCGCCTGGTCTCAGGAGATCGGGGGAGAAGAATAGCAAAAAAAACAAAGAAATTTTCTTTATATATGGATGGCATTAGTGGGTAAATACGTTACAACTTCAATGGCAAATACAAATTCCAATCCGCAAAAGCCAAAAAAAGCCACCTCACATTGGCTTTTAGCTTATAGTTATATGGTGGCTTTTGGCTTTTTTTAAGCCTGACTTAAAAGCTATCCGTTTGTTTCAGCTTTTAGCTTTTTTAGTTTTAAGCCAGCAAAAAAGCCGAAACAAACAGGGTGGTATCTTCCAAACAAATTCAGATTTTTAATGCCGGAAATACCACCCTGTCATGAATACGTAATGTACGTGTACATACAAATACTACGAACTTGTGTGGGAAAGCCGAAAGGCGCATTGATAAGGGAGGGTTGGCCGGCTGGCTCTTGTTGGTGAGTGGTGACTGACTGCTACTTGGATTCATTGATTCGTTGATTCGTTCTCGATCCTGCGTTTGATGCTTGCATGTGTCATATCCACCCTCCGATCTTTAATTTGTGCGTGCGTGCGTGTATGCATTTATTGGGCACGCTTGACTCTTCGAGCAGAAGCAATAAGGCTATTCCCAGTACATGGTAACATACCTATTTAATACATGTCGCATAAATATTTTTTATGATGTAGCAAGAGAGTTAAGAGGGGAGAGAAGAAAGATACCACTTGAGCACGAAATCATAGACATTGAAACTTGAATCATTTAAGTGGCCCACAATTCATACTCTCATACACATCTAGCATTTAATTATCTTGTGGGGACTAAAAAACAATCCATAATACCATGCATTGGGATAGTTGTATCTTCTATAATATCATATGACATGGCAGTTTTGGATATTGTGATAAGATACAATGCACTGTGAATAGCCTAAGGGCATCTCCAATGGTGCCATTTGAGCTAGCTATATGCGTGCCATTTCAGCATTTTGCTTAGGTGGAAGAGAAAAAAATGAAGAGAGAGATATAGACCGGCTACTAATGTATAGTCAGGCTATAACTGATTCCAAGGCACTTATTATCTATTACATGTGGGCTAATATTTAATTTTATAGGCAATGCTATAGCTAATCTATTGGAGAGGTTGTCTATATACTATCTATAGATGACATGGATATTTTTTATAGCTAGTACCATTGGAGATGCCCTAAGGGCAGTCCCAACCATCCACCTCAACTGGTGTCCATAGAATTAATTACGCTGCCAACTAAGCAAAAATCTGATGTGGCATAGGAATTAAGGAAGGGAGAGAAGGAAAAACAAAGAAACCGTGTCTTATGCAAGAAACTGGGTCGGCGCGGGTACCAAAACGCAAAAAACGAGCAAAATCGGGGTTGGACATTTCTGCGCGCTTACCAAGCTGTGTTTGTAGTGCATGCATTAGTTTATTGCTCTCTCTCTTCTCTAGACACTGCTCATGAAAACCATGAGTTGGGAAACTATGTATTGATTTATTATTTTCTCTCTCCTCTAGACACTACTTATAAAAACTATGGATTGAGACTGCCCTAATACTACTACATGAGCTCAATTTGGACTTAAATTGTGTGTTATGTATGGATATGCACGGTTAGGGCATTCCTATTGCAGATATAGCAAAGCTATGTCTATAGTCCGAATCACTTAAGCCTGTTTGTTTTCATTTTTAAATTCTCTAAAAGCTAATTGTGGATTGTGGTTGTAGAGAAACTAATTTTCTAAAAACTACAATCTAAAAGCACATATAAAGTTAATTGTAGATTCTAGTATATGTGGGTAGACTAGATTGTGAGAATCGGACTGTTTATTTTTATTCTGCTTTTAAAACTAAAGTCCAGAATCAAGCCGAAACAAACAGACTAATCACATTAGATACAACAATTTCAGTACATAGTATCTACCGGTGGACAAAAAAATAAAGGGAATTGCTAAATAGCACTCGAGTGTTTTTTTTATGAGCACTTAATTTTTTTTTTGTCTATTAGATATTACTTTGTGATCCATGTTGTGCTTCCTCATTTTGACTGTCAATATCTAACTTTGTTATCCACATTTTTGTTTGTTGTGTTCCTTATAGTTTGATTTCTTCTTTTTTTTTACAAATTATCACATTGTTTTTTACATAATTTAATTTATGTAAAACTAGTATATAATTGATGTAAGAAATGCCATGCAGAAATGAATAATGTTTTTATTTTACAAATTGTCACACTATTTTTACATAATTTAATTTGTGTTAAAATAGTATATAATTGATGTAAAAAGGCCATGTATAAAAGAGTAATGTTTCTCATCCAATACCTAAAAAATTAATTACTCCTTGATAAAATAGTACTCAAATAGGAGAAGAGGAGGTAAATTGATTTCATCCATTGGACATAGATCTGAAGGCTCAAAACTTAAGTGTTATTTAGCAAAAAAGCACTCAGTTTCTCCCTAGATACTCTATTGGTTATATCAATTGAAATACTCAAAATTTAAGTGCTATTTAATAAAAAACACTCAAATGCTCCTAGACACCTCCAAAAATAAATGCTAATCTTCCTCCGCGTTCCCTGTGTCACCCGTCGTCGCTGCCATGAGCACTATCAGCCGCCTCGTTCTCTCCCTCGCTCTGACCTCGCTGACCGCCCACCTCGTTCTCTCTCCCTCACTCTCACCCAGTGCCATCCACCTCACCAGGCGGTTGTCCTAGTCAGGGATAGAAATTTCGACGAATTTCGGCGAAATTTCGCCAAAATTTCGGTTTTCGGACCCCCCGAATTTATATCTACTGGTCGAATTTGAAATTTTAAAATTTTTTGATTTTGCTACAGTGTTGCTACAGTATTTTCGGAAATTTCGGGTTTTAAATCCGGATTTTCAAATGTTTTGGCCGGATTTGAACGGAATGGGTCCAATAACCCTTAACAAAGTCTTGTTACATGAAAATTTGATGAAAAACTAATTTTTTGAGATTTTTTAAAATTTGGGCAGAAACATTGTCAGATTTTTAAAAAAAATTACAAGCCTGATAATCATCTAAAATAATTATGGTACCATCCCTTGTTGTTTGGTATCATAAACAAAAATTTTCAAAATAAGTTAACATCATTTGTTATCTTTAAAAAATCAAAAACAAAATGGACATAATTGGGACAGTAAACTTGTTAGGTTTTTGTAAATTTTCTCAAGTGTGATAATCATCTAAAACTTTTATGACAGATTAATAATTTCCTCAGTACCATTATATAAAATTTTTAAAAAATTTAAACCTTATTCGTTTGCTCAATAAAATCTATGAATGCAGTAAGCACTGAACTTATGTGCCAATCTGCTCTGCACAATTTTCAAATTTCAGATTTTGATTTATAAGACAATTCAAATATTTTGTAAACTTTTTTAAAATTTATTTTTCAAGTTTATTTTAGCTAATGATCCTTATTTAAAATTTTTAGCTCTAAATATTGTTCCAGAAATTTATAAAAATTCTGACATTCAGAGTACTAATTTTCAATTCTCTCTATTTTTTAATTTTTAAATATTCTAAAATAATTTATTAATTTCTGAAAGTTTTACTGTAGGTGAATTAATGTCTTCAGAAGATAATATAAAATTTTATCTGGAGATAAGTCATCATTATTTTCATTTAATTCTGACAATGCTACTGTTTCTAGTCTTGGTGCAATAAATGAGTTTGGATTTTACGTATAAATGTTGGATATGACATTTTATCATTTAAAATTGGGATTCCAGGTTATTCTCAAGATTATCCATGATTTTGGAATTTTATTTGCTTTAGATTTCATTTTTTTTATTCTTTTATTTCTTGATTACACTTTTCCAATGAAGCAAAAATCAAGAAAAATCCAAAAAATTCAGAAATGTAGAAAAGGCAACAATAATTATAATTTAATTCTGAATTTTAATTTCTTACTTTATTTTAATTTTCAGGATATTACAAATTTAAACCTTTCTTATTGCTATAGTAAATCTATTATTGATCATCGGCCTTGTAATAGGATAGTACCACTGTTCACATTTTTAAAAATTTATGAAACATGATCATCATATGAAAATTTTATGAGAATATTATGGATGTGTCAGGACCATCTAGAAAAAATTTCAACATTTTATAACCTCTTTTGTTCTAATTTTCATTCAGATTAAACTTGCCGCTCAGCGCTTTACCAGGACATTACCAATGTTTGAATTTTTAAAAATTTCTCAAATTTTATCATCATATGAAATTTTTCCATAAATATAATAAATATGTCAGGAATCTCCACAAAAAAATTCTAAATTTTCTAACGTCGTTTGTACTATTTTTCATCCGGTTCAAAATAGTTACAATAGTTACAAAATTTCGTAATTTTATGTACCATTTTATGTATCATTGTACGCATCATTTTATGCCAGGACAAGCATGCACATGGCCAATAATTGATTGCTTTGCAACCACAAAGCATCTCGTTCACAGTAAGTGTCGGGGATTGGGAAATTCCCGTAGACGACCATCGAAGCCCGGCACCAACCGACCATGCCCTTGCCCGGACAACGCATGCAGGACCGACCTTCGTGCACCCCTGCCGAAACAAGCCAGCTCGGGGTCTCGACAAGGCGACGTGGCATTAAACGCATGGCGGCTCAAGGATCGCGGCCGGGATCCGCGCCGCCACGGTCCGCTACGACTTGGTCCACGCCCATCGTGCCCACGCGTGGTTCCGTGGCGGCGGCGCGCAAGATCGCTCACGACGTCCTCTCTGATGCGCGCCCCAAGTAATAAGTGATTTGTCTCTGTAATTCCTATAAATACTCCCTCCCACGATGGATTGAGGGGAACCTTCATACTACGCACCCACTTATACACATCGCTTGCTTACGGAGTCCTTAGGATCGCCAGACCCCGAGCAAGCGCATTGTAACCCACTTTCGCATACTAGTGCAATCATCGGGCGTAGGGTTATTATCTCCCGTGAGAGGCGAACCGGATAAAAACGACCCCTGCGCCTTACGATTGTCCGATATACCTTCGTTCCATTGCTCGGCATACTCTCAGACGTATAACCCTTGCGGAAAAGGGGCCCCGAGTTGATCCCTCATTCAACAAGTAAGCTGGGCGGGGGACCCTGTCCCGAATCGTCGACAGCTGGCGCCGTCCGTAGGGATCGACTGAGTCCTTTCGCAGGGAATCCCTGAGGATGCCGAATTCTCAAGATAATCAAGACCTCCGCGTCTTTGGCGGCATGGAGGACGACGACGTGTGCTACGCCGGCGAAGGCGTGGCCGGTGTGATTGATCTGGAAGGTCACACCCTGTCTATATCCCGCGCCGAGCACGCCCTCCACTCGGGCGTGAGTCTCTTCCCCCGAGCACGCGCTTCGCTCGGGGGCTGTCTATATCCCGCTCCGAGCACGCCCTCCGCTCGGGCGCGGGTCTCTTTCGTGTCAGTTCCTCAAGCATCTGACCCATGCTTGGGATGCGGCGGCGTGAGTCCTCCCATGGCCTGCTAGTTAGTTTCCCTGGACATCTAGTCCACGTCCAGGATGCGGCAGTTTGAGCGTGTCTCGTCTGTCAGTTCCTCAAGCATCCGACCCATGCTTGAGATGCGGCAGTGTGAGTCCGCTCGCAATCTGGTAGTTGCCTTCTCCCTAGACATCTGGTCTATGGCTAGTTCCCTGTGCATCTGATCCATGCACCGGATGCCGCAGTAGTTCTTCGCTGCGAGACTCTTCTCCCCGAGCCAGTATTACTCGGATGCCGCAGTAGTTCTTCGCTGCGAGACTCTTCCCGAGCCCGTGTTGCTCGGATGCCGCAGTAGTTCTTCGCTGCGAGACCCTTCTCCCCGAGCCAGTGTTGCTCGGACGCCGTAGTAGTTCTTCGCTGCGAGACTCTTCCCGAGCCCGTGTTGCTCGGATGCCGCAGCAGTTCTTCGCTACGAGACTCTTCTCCCCGAGCCAGTGTCGCTCGGATGCCGCAGTAATTCTTCGCTGCGAGACTCTCCCCGAGACAGTGTTGCTCGGACGCCGCAGTAGTTCTTCACTGCGAGACTCTTCCCGAGCCCGTGTTGCTCGGATGCCGCAGCAGTTCTTCGCTACGAGACTCTTCTCCCAGAGCCAGTATCGCTCGGATGCCGCAGTAGTTCTTCGCTGCGAGACTCTTCCCGAGCCCGTGTTACTCGGATGCCACAGCAGTTCTTCGCTGCGAGACTCTTCTCCCCGAGCCCGTGTCGCTCGGATGCCGCAGTAGTTCTTCGCTGCGAGACTCTTCCCGAGCCCGTGTTGCTCAGATGCCGCAGCAGTTCTTCGCTGCGAGACGCTTCTCCCCGAGCCCGTGTCGCTCGGATGCCGCAGTAGTTCTTCGCTGCGAGACTCTTCCCGAGCCCGTGTTGCTCGGATGCCGCAGCAGTTCTTCGCCGCGAGACCCTTCTCCCCGAGCCCGTGTCGCTCGGATGCCGCAGTAGTTCTTCGCTGCGAGACTCTTCCCGAGCCCGTGTTGCTCGGATGCCGCAGCAGTTCTTCGCCGCGAGACCCTTCCCCCCGAGCCCGTGTCGCTCGGATGCCGGAGTAGTTCTTCGCTGCGAGACTCTTCCCGAGCCCGTGTTGCTCGGATGCCGCAGTAGTTCTTCGCTACGAGACCCTTCTCCCCGAGCCCGTGTTGCTCGGATGCCGCAGTAGTTCTTCGCTGCGAGACTCTTCTCCCCGTGCCAGTGTTGCTCGGATGCCGCAGTAGTTCTTCGCTGCGAGACTCTTCCCGAGCCCGTGTTGCTCGGATACCGCAGTAGTTCTTCGCTGCGAGACCCTTCTCCCTGAGCTAGTGTTGCTCGGATGCCGTAGTAGTTCTTCGCTGCGAGACTCTTCACGAGCCCGTGTTGCTCGGATGCCGCAGTAGCTCTTCGCTGCGAGATCCCCGAGCCGTGTTGCTCGGATGCCGCAGTAGCTCTTCGCTGCGAGATCCTCGTCCCGGCGGTGTTGCTCGGATGCGCGATAGCTCTTCGACTGCGAGATCCCCGAGCCGTGTTGCTCGGATTCGCGATAGCTCTTCGCCGCGAGATCCCGAGCCGTGTTGCTCGGATCTCGCAGAGCTCTTCGCCGCAGATCCTCTTCCCCAAGCCGTGTTGCTCGGATGTTGCGAGAGTTTTTACGCAAAGTGCCAATCCTCCCTATGTGTCTAGAGGCTTAAGGCGAAGGCCGATCTCAACAACTTCCCCTTAAGCCTTGGGGCTAACTGTCGAGATTGGGAAATTCCGTGAACGACCATCGGCTCCAAGACCAACCGACCATGCCCTTGCGGACAACGCATGCAGACCGACCTTCGTGCACCCGCCCGAAACAAGCCACTCGGGGTCCTCGACAAGGAGACGTGGCATTAAACGCATGGCGGCTCAAGGATCGCGCGCGGGATCCGCGCCGCCACGGCCCATGGCTGACTTGGTCCGCGCCCATCGTGCCCATGTCGCGTGGTTCCGTGAGGCGGCGCAACGCATCGCTCACGTCGTCCTCTCTGATGAGCGCCCTGTAATAAGTGATTTGTCTGCTGTAATTCCCTATAAATACTCCCTCCCACGATGGATTGAGGGGGGAACCTTCTGTACTACGCACCCACTTATACACATCGCTTGCTTACGGGAGTCCTTAGGATCGCTCAGGGCCCCCCGAGCAAGCGCATTGTGTAACATCTCAAAAATTTGAGTTTTGGTATGTTTTAAATTAAAAATGAACCATTCGTATTTTTCTCGAATTAATCAAAGCTTAATTTGAATTTTCTAATAATTATAAGATTTAATTTGATTAATCTATGCATCAAATTAAAGGTTTCCAGTTTTTATTGGGTTCCTTGTGCTTCAAGGAATTTTTCTGTATTTTTGGAGATTTTTCTGAATTTATTTGCTATTTATTTGAATTTATTTGCCTTTATTTGAATTTCTGGGATTTTTCTAATTCGGAAAATGTTTTAATTTTTCAAAACTCTCCTCGGGCCGAATCCCTCCCGGCCCATCACTGTTCCTGCCCGGCCCGCTCCTTTTCTCACGCCAGCCGGCCCAACCCGCCGCCTCAATTCCAAATCCTAACCCTAACACTCGCGCGTGATGAGGACCGCCCGATCAGCGCCGCATCAACGCCTCCCGTGCGTCCACGTCACCCCGAATAGCCGCCGCCGCCGTAACCTAGCACCGCACAGCCAACCTTGGCGTTTGTGCCATTTCACGCCGCCCTAGGCTATTTAAGCCTTCACTAGTTTCCGCGCCGCATCTTTTCCTCTTTCTCTCACCGGCCAAGACGCCTCCTACACAGAGAACATCCTCGCCGGAGTGCGCCGCCTTGACCGAAGGTTTTCGCCGCCGATTCCTCCTTCCCCGGTGAGCCTCTGCCCCGGTTCTTGGTACCAATGAGTTCATCTTCTCGTTTTCTTCCGGATGCACTAACTCCTCTGCTTGATCCGACGTTCTTTCGCGGATTTGCATACCGTCTTCCCCAAGTCTGGTGGTTGCGCCGCTCTGTTGCCGCCGTTCTTCCTCCGCAACTCTCGACCGTCCGATCGGTCTTCAAGGGTCGGATCTGCATCACGTTTTCTTCGGTAAGCACCGAGCCAGCCTCTCCTTGCCATATAACACGTCAACAGCCACATCACACCATTACTCACCGCGTGGAGCCACGTGCGAGACACGTCGCGCCACGGTGTCGCCCTTGTCTGCCATATCATTGCCATGCGGGCGCCACGTCAGCACTAGTTTATCCGTGGGTTGCCAAGTCAGCGCCACGTCACTGCCACGACACCGCCAACTCTGCCCTAGAACGCCGCGTGGCCGCCACGTCATCAAGCCTTGCCACGAACCCTAGAGCTATTTCGTGAACCCGGTTCACGGTGGACCGTGTCGCCGACACGAGGGCCCCACCTGTCAGGAGCATAATTTTTCCGTTTCCGATTAATTTCCGAAAGTTTGAAATCCCAGCCAATCACAAGCCGACACGTGTCACCCCTTGTGAATTTTTCTGATTTTCCCTGAATTAAACTTCCGGAGGCCCGTTCTCTTTCATCCGAACTCCGATTAGAGTGATTCAAATTTCTAAATTTTTGTAAAATCAAGCTCTACATTCCAGAGCCATTTATTTTCAATTTTGAGCTTGTTTGCTTCTCTGTTTTGTATTTATTTGGCTTTATTGCTTTATTTTTCGGTAGACGCAAACTCTGAAGGAGCGAACGGAGACTTTGAAGACCAAGAATCAGGACTTGAACAACAAGGCAAGTCGTAGACCTTTGATCATATTGAACCCATATTTGCAAAAGTACTTTGTTTTATATAATTGCATGCTATTTGTGTAACAATGCTAGTTTACGGGAGTAGCTATTTACCTGTTTGAGTATGCCCCTTTGATTATTGAAATGCCATGTATCCATTGTTAACCATAGGTTGGGACATTATTAGTTGGACATAATCATAGTATCAGCATTGGGTTATCGTAGCTACGCTTAGCCATGCTTAGTTGTCCGATGGGATTCATATCACCTGTGAGCTAATGTTAATCTTGACTTAATGAGATATTGAATTGTGGCTGTTGACCAATGTTGTAAAACTTGTTGTACCATGGCAGGGGATGCCATTGGTTTTGGGTTAAACAAAATGTTTCCCTCGGGCAATTGATCGTGCAGTAAAGGGGGTGCTGTTTAGCACATTGGGATGTGTCTGTCTTGCCTGAGACAATTTAAGGACTTAATCTTGTGCGCCATTGAACTGGGCCTAACCGTGCAACCACAAGTCCGGTATGGGACGGACCTAGCTGATTAATTTGCAATGTCCAGACTTGAGTATTGCCATTGTTGGTGTGGGGTCCGGATGGACAGTAGACTCACATGGCTCAAGAGGGGCCCCGAGGGGCGAAACCTTAGAGGGCAATACTGGGTTTAGACATGCATTGTAAAGGTTTTGTAGTGATCTCTCTGCCAACACACCAAAGGAAGTGTGTTCTTAGCGCTTGGCATTAAGGGATGATCATGTCTTATGGGTAAAGCTGTACAACCTCTGCAGAGTGTAAACTATTCGAATAGCCGTGTCCGCGGTCATGGACAAGCACGGGATTTCACACGGGTATAGAGTATTTTCTTGAAATATGGAATGGTTGGGACGTGAGCGGGAGTTCACTTTGTTGTTTTGTTGTCTCAAGCTATCTTGTTGAATTGTGTGGTTGATACTTGTTTGAATGATGTAGGGTGATGCCTCATCATTCTGCTCATGTTGTCTACCATTGATTTATCGATTATTTATTATTGTTTTATTCAAACCGCCTTCAATCTATTTATTGTATTTAAATTCAAGTTATTGCTTTACGCAAATGAACCATATAATCTGTCCTTTGTCAAGCCGTGCATGAATATCTTGCATCATTTCCCTACGGCTTGTTGAGTACGTTTTGTACTCACGGTACCAGATGCCCTGTTGTTCGATTCTTGAGGAAGGACCGTAATGAGTATCAAGAGGAGGAGTACTATGAAGACTACGTCGACTAGGAAGGCATTTCCCCAGACGATTGCCTGTGGCATGTCGAATGGCCCAAGTTATTTTATTTCCTCTGCAACAGTTTTTATTTGTTTCCTTAAGCCAAGAGGCATTGGTGTATGAACCGTGACCATAAGGTCGTTTGCTTTATTCAATAATAATTTGCTTCTTCTTAGTTATTTCGATGTATGGAATGATATGTCATCTATGTTTCCACTGGGTGCACTAGCGTGATCCTGGACTAGTGTAGTATACACAGAGGGTTTCGGATTTGCATATCCGGGTCCCGACACATTGTAACCCATTTTCGCATACTAGTGCAATCACTGGACGTAGGGTTATTATCTCCCCCGTGAGAGACCCGAACCAGATAAAAAACGACCCCCTGCGCAAGAGCATAAATGTGTCACAAAGCACTGAACTAATGTTTGAATTTTTTAAAAATCCACAGACCTGATAATCACCTGAAAATTTTATGAGAACATCTGTAATGTGTCAGAAACATACAAAAAAATTTCAATTTTTTTAACATCGTTTGAACCAATTTTGCAGTCAGTGCATTTTAGGCGAAATTTTGGGTAATTTCGGCGAATTTCGGGGTTATTTCGGCGAAATTTCGGGTTTAAATTCTGGATTTTTACTTTTTTGGGCCAGATATGACCGGAATTAGTCCAATAATACCTAATAAAGTGATCTTACATGAAAATTTGATGAAAAACTATTTTTTTCAGATTTATTATAATTTGGGCAGAAACACTTTCAGATTTTTAAAAATTTTTACATGCGTTATAATAATCTGAAAAATTTATTGTACCATTATTAGTAGTTTAGGATCATACAAGAAAATTTTCAAAATATTTTAACATCATTTGTTAACTTTAAAAAATCAAAAACAGAATAGACATAACTGGGACAGGAAACTTGTTAGATTTTTGTAAATTTTCTCGAGTGTGATCATTATCTAAAATTTTTATTAAAGATTAAGAACTTTCTCAGTACCATTATATAAAATTTTCAAAAAATTTAAACTTCCTTAGTTTGCTCAATAAAATCTATCAATGCAGTAAGCACTAAACTTAATTTGTGGTATTATATTTCAAAAATCAATTCAGCGAACAGAGCTATGGTGGATTCATTGAATAAGTTAGTAATCATGTCTTAAATTTATTTATGAATTTAATGCGTGATTAATAGGGAGTTATCTTCGTACTGTATAAATTTCATAGGCAAATATTACTCACAGAATTTTCAATAATTCTGACAATGTACTGTGTACATATTTCTGTTTTGGATTTAGCAGGCAATTCAAATATTTTTATAACTTTTTGAAATTTTGTTTTTCAAATTTTTTTGAGCTAAGTATTCTAATGTAAAATTTTCATCTCAAAATATTTCACTAGGAATTTATAAAAATTCTGACATTCAAAGTACTAGTTTTCAACTCTCTCTGTTTTTGAATTTTTAAATATCTTAAATTAATTTATTAATTTCTGATATTTTTACTGTTAATGAATTTATCGCTGGGGAACATAATATAAAATTTTCAATAAATTTCAACTTCCTTGGTTTTCTCAATAAAATCTATCAATGCAGTAAGCACTAAACTTAATTTGTTATATTTTATTTCAAAAATCAAACAGAGAAAGAACATAAATGGCACTGTGCCTTCTACGAATTTTATAAATTCGCTGGAGCGTGAACATGATTCCAAATATTTATGAGATATTAATCATTTCCTTGCCACCCTTATGTAAAAATTTTAAAAAATTTAAACCTTTTTTATTGCTAAATTAAATCTATGTCTTGATCATCGGTCTTTTTAACAGGATAGTAGCACTTTTCACATTTTTTAAAATTCATGACACTTGATCATCATATGAAAATTTTATGAGAATATTATGGATGTGTCAGGACCATCCAGAAAAAATTTCAAAATTTTACAAGCTCATTTGTTCTAATTTTCATTCGGATGAAACTTGCCGCTCAGCGCTTTACCAAGACAGTACAAATGTTTGAATTTTTATAAATTCCTCACATTTTATCATCATCTGAAATTTTTACACAAATATCATAAATATGTTAGGAATCTCCATAAAAAATTTCAAAATGTTCTAAAATCCTTTGTGCTATTTTTCATCCGGTTCAAACTTGCCGATCAACGTTTCATCGGAACAGTACCAATATTTAAATTTTTTAAAAATCTACAGAACTGATAATCACCTGAAAATTTTATGAGAACATCTCTAATGTGTGAGGAACCTACAAAAAAATTTTCAAAATATTTCGACATCGTTTGAACTAATTTTCAGTCAGTTCATTTTGACCGAAATTTCAGGTAATTTCGGCGAAATTTCGGAAATTTCTGTGGAAATCAAACCGGATTTGAATTTTGAATCTCCTCCAGCCAAAATTCCGAAATTTCGGATGAAATTTTGGATTTCGCCTGGTTCCGAATTTTTTCTTCAAACGAAAATTCTAACCCTGGTCCTAGTCTCTCCCTCTCATTCTCACCGACGCCTTCCACCTACCGGCCGGTCACCCCATTCACTTTCTCTGACATTCTCATCAACCCCTTCCAACCTCATCGACGCTAGCTAGGCACCTCTGTCTTCCCCTGCGCCTCAGTCTCCCCATTTGCGGCCTCCCCTCCTCCCCCTCCTTCTCCAGCCTTCTCCTAGATCCAGGTGGATTTGCGCCATGGAGCGAGCCGTGGGGGTGGCAGGCGGATGCTGCGCGAGGAGCAAGACAACGGCTTAGGTGCTGCAAGGTGGCGCGGTGGAAGCCATGGCAGCGACGACAGGTGACAATGACGGGCAGGGGCGGAAGCAGCCGGTGGCCACGATGAGTGACGACTAGTGGCCACGGCGGGCCAACACGACCGTAGCTCTCCTGGCATGGCGGGGGCCAGTGGATGCCGGCGGGCCGACAGTGCATCCATGGGCAGGTGGTACGAGTTAATGCGATGGGTCCAACGAACATTGCATTTAGACATATATAATTCGTGTGTTCACCCCCATCGAACCATGATCTTCATCGGACGGTTTGGGACGAGCCCGTCAAACTCGCCAGCACGAGAACGTTCCTCGCTGGAGTTCGTTTGCATCACGTGCAGGCATGCACACACACGCTGGCGAGTTGGTGATCACCGGTAAGTGCTGGCACGATGCCGTCCATACAAAGTCAAGCTGCGGCTGCTGCGTTGCAACGACGGTGATGGACGATGCAAAGTTTGCAAACTGGAGCGTGTAAGCCGTACGTGCCACGCGTAGAAGTAGGCGGCCGGCCGGCCGGCCGGCCGACGTCAACTTCACACGTGACCGGAATTCACCGGCCGGCAGGCCATCGTCCGTCGAGCCGCCGTCTGGCTGTCCTCGCGTGTCGTCCGATTTCACCGCGCGTCCGGCCCCGTGATAGCGTGGACGAGACAGCAGTGCTATGTTCACAAGCAACTGCATTCATAATTATCAAGGAAATCTACTGGTTATGCCAAAAAAAAAGCCATGTATTTGAAATACATGAACCACAAACAATTAATCCTGTTCGCACCTCAATTGAAAATCTACAAGATAATCTTGGATTATTACGCAAAATCCCGATTGAGGTGGGAATTTTTCCCAATTCAATGGCAATTGAACTGTTTCTAGTAGAATTCCTGTGTAATTCATGCGTTCCAAGTAGCCCTTAACGAACATGTATGGGAGTTTTGTTCAAGACAAATCGTGTGTCCGTTTTTTTATTGTGACGTCAACATTTGCTAGTGACTAAGAATAAATAGCATTTCTCGAAATGAAAATGAACCAGTCCATTCTGCCACCTCAGTTCAAAGAACCTAGCTAGCAGCCACTTCCAGGTCAGACACGCGACAAGACGTACAAAGCCAAGAGATCACCCCAAGAAAACCGAACATCGAGGGACTGCTAGTGCACGAACACTCCGGCGACTCCGCCATGCAACGACCAAGAAGAGCCCACCGCTTCTTGCTCCCGGCGGTCGTCCTCCAGTTCCTCCTCTTCGCCGTCGCCGCTGCTGCCGACGCGGCGACGCCGGTGATCCTGACCACGGTGTGCGGGCCCACGCCGGCGGCCGACCCGGAGGGCTTCGACGTGAGCTTCGTCAACACCCTGGAAATCATCTACCAGAACGTCACGCGCTCCGGCTTCGGCGCCGCCTCCTCCGGCAAAGGTGACGACACCGTGTTCGGGCTCGGGCAGTGCCTCGCCTACCTCTCCCGGACCGACTGCCAGCTGTGCTACGCGCAGAGCCGCGTCAAGCTGCCGCACTGCCTCCCGGCCACCGCCGGCCGCATCTACCTCGACGGCTGCTTCCTCCGCTTCGGCCCCGACAACTTCACCGCCGTAGCCTCCGACGCCAACGACACGGCGGTGTGCTCTAACGCTACCGTGGCCGTGTCGGCCGCGCCGGCGTTCGCGGCCGCGGCCGCAGCATTGGTGCGGAATGTCACGGCGGCCGCGCCGGGCGCGAGGGACTACTACAGCGCGTCGGCGGCGTCCAGCGCCGATCGGGTGTACGCCGCGGCGCAGTGCTGGAGATCGCTGAACGCAAGCGCATGCGCGGCGTGCGTGGCCAGCGCGCGCGACCGGGTGATCCGCCGGTGCCTGCCGAGCGCCGCCGAGGGGTACGGGCTCAACGCCGGCTGCGTCGTCAGATACTCAACGCAGCCGTTCTACTTGCCGGCGAACGCCGGCGGCAGCGGCGGGTCGTCTAGTGAGTACATTTGATCTTTTCTCCAGAATTTAACTAAATTTAGTTAGAATTTTTTGTCTCCTTGTTTCCTTTTTTCAAAAATTAGGAATATCTTTTTTTGTTACTGTCCGAGTTCAACGGGGAGGTGCGTGCCGTGTCTGAATTTTAGTGATAGCAACGGCGTATGTGGATGTGGATTCTAGTATAACGTAGATAGAATTGTTTCAGAGGGTGAAGCTGCAAAAAAGCCGTAGCTTTGGCTTTCGATACACACTGTCTTGCAAGAAAAAAAAGCTCCAAAATCGCCAAAATAATCTTATCAATGTACTTGTTTCTGAATTTGACATTTTGTTTCTGAATTCGTCATAGCAGCCCGGCACATAATTATCATTGCGATCGCCTCAGTCTTCTCTGCATTGGCTGTCATCGGCATTGCGTTTATCTGGACAAAAATGAGGCCAAGAAGAAGAAACGATCTCCATGACGGTATGTAAACTCCCAACACGCCACAGGCAGGCACCTGATGCTGCACTCTGATGATAGCCTTTAACAACGTGTTCTGCTGGGCTGGACAGACATGGACGGCTCAGGCGAGATCATTCGCGCCATCGCCACGTCGCATCTTAGTTTCAAGTACGAAGAACTGCACAAGGCGACCGACGACTTCGATCAGATCAACAAGCTTGGCCAGGGCGGCTACGGATCGGTCTACAAGGTACATTGTCATCGTGAAATGATCATAATCAGAATGCAAATGCAGCTTCTGCACATTGGCCATGGCGGTATCGTGATTGCATCAGCTTTGCTTCTGACATGATGCTAGGGTGTGCTACCAGACGGCCGAGAGATCGCCGTGAAGCGCCTGTTCTTCAACACACGGCAATGGGCCGACCAATTCTTCAACGAGGTGCGCCTTGTCAGCCAGGTGCAGCACAAGAATCTCGTCAAACTCCTCGGCTGCAGCGTCGAGGGCCCCGAGAGTCTCCTCGTCTATGAGTACCTCTGCAACACCAGCCTGGATCACTACCTATTTGGTACAAAACAGTTATGCACGCTGGCTTTTCATACTTAATTGGCAATGCAGAGATGCGTTCTGATCTTTCATACTGGATGACGACAACGCAGACGCTTTCAAGAAAAATGCATTGGATTGGGAACGGCGGTTCGAGATCATCCTCGGGATAGCCGAGGGTTTATCCTACCTGCACAACTCCTCTGAGATCAGGATCATACATAGGGACATAAAGGCCAGTAACATACTGTTGGATGAGAGGTTCAGGCCTAAGATTGCCGATTTTGGTTTGGCGAGGAACTTCATGGAAGATCAGAGCCACCTCAGCACTGGCCTCGCGGGAACTTTGTAAGTCATATTATCTGAAACCTCGTCAAAATTGCATTTGATGCGATGAAGAATTTTTTGCGATAAATTGTGCAATATATCTGAAGAAACAATACTACCTGTGCCTACTTTCGTGCGCGTAGTGGATATATGGCTCCTGAATACATCGTCCACGGGCAGCTGACCGAAAAGGCTGACATCTACAGCTACGGCGTGCTAGTCCTCGAGATCATTACTGGCCGGAAGAACCAC
Source organism: Guadua angustifolia (assembly GCA_036346375.1). NCBI lineage: Eukaryota > Viridiplantae > Streptophyta > Magnoliopsida > Poales > Poaceae > Guadua > Guadua angustifolia. Next base: position 24,835,180 of record CM070509.1, on the reverse strand, counting down.
AACTCAGTGGCCTCATCGGCAGAAGGCCTTTCCCTCATGTCACTGGTACGTTTTTTGCATTTCATCCTATCGCCAAGTACTATCTACTGTAGCATTTCATTTCAGAAAACCTGATGAAGCCAGCACTGCTGCCATCTTCAGATATGGAAACACTACAACGCGGGTACCCTGATGGAACTGTTGGATCCAAACCTCCGCGAACAATGCTCGGAGGAGGAAGCTCTCAAGGTGTTCCATGTCGGGCAACTGTGCGCGCAGGCGTCGCCTAACCTCAGGCCGCCGATGTGGAAGGTGGTCGAGATGCTGAGCAGTAGGGATAAGCAGCTACCCCGCCCTACGCAGCCTCCGTTCATCGACGTAAAGGGGTCGAATGCAAAGAGCGACAGCTCGGGGTCATCATCTGTGCTGTCGAACCCCGACAAGTTGCCGCTCTCGCTGAACCAGTTGTCAGTGAGTGGGGTGCACGCCAGGTAATAGGGTGTGTGAAGGATCATCTTAACATTTTTTGTTTGTGTTAGGGTGCACTTCAATTTTCAGTCATGGTTCTTTCATCTGACTACGATGCTGTTAAAATACTATGTGTAAGTCTTCGGAAGAAAGAATACTGCTTGTAAGTAGAATCCAGAGAAATGTCAATTTTGGCACATTCAGAAAACTGCAGTCTTGAATGCTTCCACCATTGTCTCAGTCATCACCTATAACAGAAAATGAAATATTCCCAAATAAACCAATTTTTTGTATTAATCTAAATTTTAGGTACACTAACAAAATGTGGCGACTCGCATAATTAACCCAAGGTAACGACAATAACACCACCATTACTCTAAGATAATTATATTAATCTCGGCATATTAGCTAATCGAAACATCGAACGTATCCAATGCTTTATCAGTTAATACACTGTGTTCAAACTTCAAAGTATTGCAGTAGAACAATAATTAGAGACTTAGCTTCCGTAGTCTCTGATCCAGGAGACAAGCATGAATTCATAATTTGACCATGCGCAGGTTTATACCACTTTACCTATAGTGAACCTAACCTCAATTGAGAACCCAGAATATTTATCACTACTCAGATATTAGATCTCTAACCTTGGTAGCAGATGAGTTGTGGTGTCCTTCACAACGTTCCCCACCCACTTGCAGCCTATCAATTGTACCATCCTATTGCAACAGCCCTAATACTCAACCCAAGGCTTTCTACATATATAGCCTGAACGAATCAATTTGCGGCTGATTTTTGGTGCCACCTCACTGGGCCTTCAGCATACCTAGCTTCACACAGGTAGTTATCTATTCTTACCTAATGTGCAGATCAAAACATCCTTATAGGATAACCTTTTCTGGTTATCTCTACACACTATGGTTGATACAAATTATACGGCTCGTTACCCGAGTGTAGTTGTTTATCCTTATATCATAGCCTATATAGAGGGCCCCACCGACGATACTCTTCTCATAGCACCCTCTACCCATCACATATATGGATACAATCCCCATCACATCAATTCCATTACTACCCCAATAGTTCATCAATAAATCATTTCTCCAACTACCTTCGATTTATGGTTTTCTTAAAAGCATTTCCCATGCATTGGTGATATCACATATCACCAGATAAATTTATCGAAAGTTATTATTATGTGATCAAGGAATGCTTGCCTGAAATTGGATTGAAAAGGAGTCCTCACGCGGATTGTAAAAGAGATCACAAGTCGGATTAGATTGGCTTCCTAAAATTTCAAAATACCACATCTTAAGTGGTTGTTAGATTTTTGCATGTTTTACGACGTCCAAACCTTTATTGAAATGTATTATTTGATTTGCATCTAATGCCTCTTTTGAAATTTTAGGTATTTTTATTTTAATGTATTTATTTAAAGTCTGATAGCTTTGTTTATTTAATTTACTAGGTTTTTAATTAAGTATATTAATTTTGGATGATGTAGACATGCAGATACAATTTTTCTCTCATTTATATATATATATATATAATTTTTCCTCTTTTTCTTTTCTTTCTTTCCTTTTTTTCCCTTTCTTTTCTTCCACCTTTTTCTTTTCTTTCTCCTTCTCTTCTTTTGTTTTTCTTTCTTTTCTTCCTCCCCAGCCTTATCCCCTCCACTCCCTTCCTCCGTGCTCTCTCTCTCTACTCTTCTTATCTGGCCATCCGGCCCAAGATCATCAGTCACCGGTCGGTCCTTTTGCCGACGCCGCTCTCCATCGCTGCTGGGTCCGCCGCTGGTCCTCTCCCCTGGCCCTTGGGCCCTTTCCTGCGCCCCTCTTCCTCGATTGGCCATTCTAGCCCGCAACTGCTCGGCCCACTCACCCCTTGGTCCCCTCCGGCCTCCGCCTTGTGCTCCACCATTGGCTCGGCCTCCAGCCCCTGTCACCATCAGCTCCCTCCTCCCCCAACCTCCTCCGCACACGGCTGTTGCCCCGTCTGTATGCGTGCCCCCGTGCAGCCTACTCTCCCACCAGCCTCCACGATGCGGCCTGCTTCTCCCCTCCCCACCTAGCCGTTGTAGCCCCAGGTTGTCTCGTGCCTCAGCCTAGCCACCTTGGCCGGGCCCAGTGCACCCCGTGAGCCGAGCGGCCTGGCCCACCACCCCCAGGCCGCCGCCTACTCTCTTGGCCATGGCCACCGCCTACCTCCCCCTACAAAGCTGGCTGAGCTTCTCCGTGGCTAGGGTTGGTAAGACCCTAGCTCTCCCCTACTCCTTTATCTTCTTATAGAGCCTATTATTGTGATTTTTGCATGCTTGTGATGTGAATTGAAGTATGTATACTATTGTTTTGGGGTTGATGATGATTCTTAAGCTAGTTGGATGGCAAGTTAGATGTATCGTGGCGATACTTGTTGTTCTTGTCACATGCTGGGGAATGTGAGAAGTCCATAAGAACGTATAATGTCATCCTTCCAAGTACTACAACTGAGACCACTAATTTACTTACAATCTTTGGTCTCTAGTTACAGTATTGCTATTGCTACTCCTATGTCTACTATTGTTGGTAATGGAATGTACAGGATGGCATACCTGCTGGCTGACAGGAGTAGTGGGGAAATGGGCTGTAATAGAAATGGGGTTGGCGATGTGGTGCTGTGATGCTTGCTTTCTTGTTGATGGAGTTGGAGCTTGGCCAACCTCCTAATGCTTTGCTCCTAGCCTTGGTGCTTGGCTTGGTCTTCTTCCTAGTTGTCATGCCTGTAGTTCTAGCTTGGGCTTGTGGTGGGCATGCTCCTCCTTCATGGCTTCTTGGTGGTCTTGGCTAGGAGCTTCCTAGAGGCTTGCTTGGAATGGATGGCTCGCTCTTTTGGTTGTTTGTTTTGCTTTGTGGAAATGGAGGTGACTTGGCTGGCTGAGCTCTGGGTGGTCTTGGTGGCCTCTTAGCTGTGGTTGCATTTGGGAATGAATGGGCTGAGGGAGTTTGGCTTTGGGGAGAGGATACCCTAGGGAGGTTTCACTTTTCTTTGTATTATGTGGTTTTTATTTTTTTACCATGAGATATTTGGACATTATTGGACATGGCCAAGGTTATATGAGATTCTACCAGGTTTGTATAATATCGGATGATGAACCCTAGTTAGTAAGAGGTGCTGACTGGCTCCGGATGCTCTGGTATGTCGAAGAGCGAATCCTGAATTAATTGATGCAAAAAGGGTCTGACGGTATTTATTTCCCAGTTCTTTATTTGCTTGTGTATATGTATATGTTTCGCATTGGTTGCCATTGTTTTAGGTGATTGAAGCTGCAGGTCCCCTGGAGATTTAGCTTGTAAGTCTTTGCAAACTTCTTGTGTATTTCGATTGTTGTAACAACTATTGTATTTGATTTCAGTGTATAAATTATGAATAATATTAGTGAATTAATAAAATGCTGATTACTCTTGTGACATGTTTTAATTATATGTGTCATTACTTGGTTGATAATTATTTTTACGTTTGATAAATTTTGAGTTGTTTCACAAAAGCACCTAAAAAACCTCTCTTTGCACTTTTGCACATGTACCCTTCACGGGATTGAGACTTAACGCCTAACAACAAAAAAAGGGGTAAAAGTCAAAGCAATTCATACAAAACCTACAAATGGGTGCACACTTGCCACCGTCGATCACACACAACGAACAAGTAAAAGTCAGACACTTGGTACAGATGTTGATCCAGATACAGACTGGCTGCCTCTGGATAACTTGAGACAGAAGCAATTCGCGTCACAAGATCACTCTACCTCTTTTCAAAAGTCAAAAACACGGATGAGATAAAGGAATTAATTGAGAATGGACCGGCACCCTGAAAGCTTGAAGAAATTAATTGAGCCCACAAACCCCTGGACTCTGATCAGAGCTGCTGCTTGGAACACTGCACTGCACTAGCTAAGCTATGTACGTTCGTGGTCCGGTCGTGGTGGAGATTTCATTATGCAAGTCAAAGCTTGCTGCTGAGAACAGGTGAATCTAGCATGGATATATTGACTCCTTCTAGAGGTAAGCAATGATAATGAGCAAGCGTTTTCAGCCATCCAAGGTGGAGGCGGTTGAACAACCGGCATCAATCATCGTTCGTCACTGTGCTCGTTGAGACTGAACACTGAACAAGGCATGCATTGCAGATAATACCAGTGCTACATTTTATTTTATTTTATTTTTTGAGATGACTAGTACATAGTACATTTTATTAGGCTCAGCCTGGGGCATCTCGGCCCAACCGTGCCTCTCTTGTGCGGCCCAATACTCTTGAGGACTAAGGCATCTTTTGGGACATGTTTTAATTGTGCAGATTCTAAATTATGAGAAAAATTAGTTCTGATTATGGGAGAATTGGGTTGGGATGGCTGCGCGTGGAGGTGAAGGACTAGGCCGCTAAGAATCAGTTGGTACCCAGATTCTAAATCTACGTAGAGAATAACTTCTACTTATAGAAGAAGCATGTAGAATCCTCGTATTTGATAAATAATCTAATTTTCTTTCAAGTAGAAAGCCCGAAGGAAGGCTAAGACCACAGTTTAGGGGTAGTGGCCCACCATGACTAGTCTCGGGGAAGTACAAGCATAGAGCTAATTTTTCATAAGAGATTGATGTGTGTAAGAGACTCTTCTGAGATTACTGTAGTAATTTAATTTTTTTTACTTCGGTTGATATTTTAAAATTCATCCACGTCCGGACACTGAGATCTTGCGAAATTTTAGTGAGATTTTAATCCTGATCTGGATGAAGTTGTCATATATAGCTGGTATCAACCTCCTCGCTGTAGAATTCCCGGGCCTCGCACTCGCGGGCAGCGACGACGCGGACGTAGTCCTCGATGACGGCGAGGTGCGCACGGGGTCGGGGTGGCCGCGGGAGATTAGGTTGTCGAGGTAGGCCAACTTGAGCCGTTCGGCCGCCCGGAGGCGCCGCTGGTCGTGATGGAGCGGGCCGATGGCGACGAACCTTGGCGTGTAGGCGTCGGGGTTGCCGTGAGAGGCCGGCGGTGTCTAATCAGCACGGTCCAGTGCTGCTTGTTCACCGCCACGCCCTCCTGCTTTCGCATCAGGCTGCGCGCCGGCCATTCGACGTGCACCGTGATGTCGCCGCCGGACATGGATGGATCTCTACGTAGAGCTACTACCTAGAGTGTATGTACCACTGTATGTGAGCACCATGAACCATGCATGCACGCCTCTATATTATATTTTTTCAGATGTGATATGTATATTTTTTTGACATAGTTTTTTTTATATCCATATATAAAGGTATTTGTAAATACGCTAAAAACTGTGTACTCCCTTGCGATTTTTCATGTGGTTCACATTAGAATATCTTATAATTAATATATGAGTGTACCTAAAGTGATAAAGAGTATTTCAAGTTCGTTTATGTAGTATTTCAGAGGTGTGAGTAACTACACCTGGGAGTAAAAGATATTTTAAGATATGCCCCAGAGACAATCATAGAGATAATTATATTTCCTTATATTCATGATTAATTATTTTGTTCCTTGAATATTGTTAATATTATTTATTAGTAAGTATGTGATTTGTTTGTGAAACTCTATATATGACTTTGTGATGATTATTCTAAAGTGATCTCTAGTCGATAAACATATGATGACACATATGAATAGACTAGCATATGTATTGGTTGATGACCGTGTTTCACGGGTCATAAACATGGAGATATCAAACTAATAATATAGACACATATTAGAGAACATAGAGTTGAATCGACTCACCTTAAGACACTGCGAGAACGTTATAATCTTCTTATCATCAGTTGGTCTCATATACATGTGTATGCTATATCCTTAGACTTGAGGTTAGCGCATATACTCAAGATGTGTGTAATGACTTACTTAGGGGTTACCAAATGCTACTTCGTAACTGGGTAGTTATAAAGGTGACTTTCAGCTTTGTCATGAAGCATGCTGTGAAGTATGGTCGATCAAGATAAGATTTGCCCTTCCATTCTATGGGAGAGATATCTCTAGGTCTCTCGAGTGGTTGGATTACAGAAGTGCATGGCCATGCTACTCGCGGTTAAAGAGTTATCCGTAGTTGGGGATTCCGAGTCACGTGATCGAGAAAGAGTGGTCGAGTTAACTAAACAAGGATGGCATATACTCGCCTTGAGTTTGATCGATATCATGAGGCAAAAGGAAATGCATATATCTAAGCATTGTTTAGGTTCGTCCGATGTGATTTTTACATATACTTAGGAGTCGATATGTCCTACTAGAGACCGCAACCGATTAATGGTCGAGTAAGAGTACACGGGCTATATCTAGGTATATGTGAACCTATAGAGTCGCACGTTTAAAGGGCTGAGACTTAATTCGGATGGTGATCCGAATTTTGATTGTTTTAAGTTCCTAATGGGTCTCTAATTTACAGCCTATTATGGAACGTCTATTTAAAGGGAGGGGGTGCTGGCTTCAGGGTTAAGAGATACAATAGGAGTTCGGAATTTCTGAAACCCTAGCCGCTACCCCTCCTCTACCTAGAATTGCGCAGCCAACGCTAGCACTTCGGTGCGTGGTGTTCCTGTCCCGTACGTGTGGATATCTTGGGGGCGTTGCTGCGAAGTTTTAATGTTAGGACGATCCGCAATTTGGGACACTCACAAGAAGCTGTTGGAGGAAACGTGAGGCTAGTAGGACTACATCTATACCACTATGCTATATCGACTTTATTTTCACTACGGGTTTGCGCGTCTAGTGGTAATTCTATGATCTATAACTTGCAGTAGTTTTTTAGTTATACGGTAAATTTTTTTTGTTTTTATGCTAGAATAGCCTATCCGTTTCCTTACACACTGACACACCCATATGTCATATGCATCTGCGGTGCTCGGTGCATCGAATTAATCCAAACTAAGGATGCTTGGAGACTATGATGAAAAGGGCTGGAAATGGACACGCAAGAATATATTTGAACATAGTTCGCTTCCGTTGGTGATAAGGATGACATGGGGAAAGTGAACACTAGTGATGACAGCAGATCACATGATTAGCTAGCTGAAGGTGCGCTGGTACGAGATAATTCTTTGCTTTGCTTGTGAAGGCACATCACACGAGATTCGTCGATCGTCTTTGCGTTGTGTAAGTTTGCCACTTTAGGGTGCGTTTGGTTCGTTGTATCAGGGTGAACGGAATGGGATGGTACAGGATGGATGGGATGGTCCTGAATGAGATGGTACAGGGAGGTTGTTTGGTTGTCTGAATGGGATGGTACAAGATTTTGTTTGGTTGCTTGGATGGAATAGTACAGAATGGTACGAGATGATGTTTGGTTGCTTGAATGAAATGGTACAGGATGGTACGAGATGATGTTTGGTTAGAGGAATGAAGTTTAATTGAGAGATGAGGTTTGTTTGAGGGATGAAGTTTGATTGACCGGGCTACCGATACAACGAGCAATCTCAACCGCGATCTCAACTGCACACAACAACACGAGACAAATACCGACAGACATGTAGTTTATTAAAATATTCAGTAAAATTACTTAACACAAGACAAATACCGAAGTGTAGTTTTGCTCCCAAGTGCAATCTTTACACAAGACAAATACCGAAGTGTAGTTTTGCTCCCAAGTGTAAAATTTCTTAACACAAGACGTGTAGTTTTGCTCCCAGGTGCAATCTTTAAGACTGAAACAGTCTGAATTTTGTTAACAATTTGAATTTAACCACATGAATTCAATTGAAACAATTTTCAATGATCATCCATACAGATGTTCAACAGAGAATATGAAACAAATTCATGTCCATCAGAAAGTAGAGCAGTTCTCAAGATTATTTTTGAGGGACGCGCCTAGCTTACATATAAATGTGTTTCCTCCATTAGAATGAGTAATCAAACCTTTGAAGGATATCTCTTCTTCAGGATTGTCAAGTTCATAATGCCAACCTTCCTGTTGAAATGTTTGGAAGTCCTCAACACATCTAGGGAAAAAGACAGCATCAAGGTATACATCTACCAAGTTATAGAAATCCTGCAAAACAACAACATGAATGGTGATAATGCTACAAACAAGAGTCGCAGAACAAATAACTGAAGCAAATTTGTGACTATTAGGTATCACCTTGGTGTTTGTTGATGCAACTGGATAACATGTTCGATCTGGATAGGTGAATGCATTCAGGAAAGTGTGCATTCAGGAAAGTGTGCAACTGGATAACATCGTCATTTGACACAGACATCACTTCTGCACCTGTCTTCTTGTGCTTGTAAAGAACAGCAGTTGATTTGCACTCATCTATGATCTGTTCAGAGACCTTCTCAAATCCTAGCTTTGCAGCATATTCATGGACATCATCTCAGATCTGTTTATGTCGAATCTAAACTGGTCACACATTCATTCTCAAGTCGCAACTTATATGAGTGTCAAGAGGTTACTCGAATGACAAAAGGTTGCGATTTTGAATGTTTGATTCTTTCTCAAGCGATGTATTTTCAGCTATCCCATTAAAATTCATGAGCAAAGCAACTTATTAAAATGCAGAATTTTGATGATAAAAGCCGACCTTTGAGACTTAACACAATGCAACTTTACACTTTTTATTTCCAATCAACTATGCACTTACACTCGACTTGAGACATTGCCTCCCTCCCCGTGCTTTGGAAATTACAAGTAGAATAGCACATAAGACTAGCTCCTTCGGTATAGATGAGTTCGGCAAAGGAGTCCTCACCATGCGGCATGTGGGAGGGCGAGGTGGAGACATTTGGGCCGACAGCGCCACATGAGGAGGGCGCGGTGGGCGGCCATCTTGCCGGCCTTGATCTGTGGCCAATAATGACGAGGCGCCCGCCATGGGTAGAGCCGAGTAGTTGCTTGACGAGACCAAGAGGAGGAGGACGACGATGCAGTGCAAGACGAGGCGGCGGGCAAGAGGGCTGGGCTTGTGGCGACGGTGAAGAGGCGGCGGCGGAGGTGCGGAAGGATCCACCGGCCGGAAGCGCAGGTGAGGCGACGGCGAGTGAGGCGAGAATCCTCACTCGGGTGGCGGTGATTGGGGCGAGAAGAGGAATCCTCGGTCGGGTGAGCGGTGCGAGTGGGCGAGGAGGAACGACGCGTCTGTCATCGAGCGATTCAACCAAATTTGCGAACGCAGGCAGACAAAGATCTCCAAGGAATATTCTAGGAATCAGCACCACCTCGCCCGATGACCGAATGGTTCCGTTCAGTCAACCAAACACAAGAATGAATTCAAATCCCGTACGGGACGATCCGGTTCACCCTGATACAACGAACCAAACGCATCCAGGGGCGGTACTGGGGTGTCGTTATGCCCCGCACCTCTAAAAATTTAAAAAGTGATATAAGATCTTCTTTTCAATTAATTAAATTTATTGATTAAATTAGTTTTCATTTTAATGTTTGAAATTTTTAAGATATTAAAATTATTTATATTGTACTTTTAGTAAATTTCAAATATACATATTGGACTTATGATATTATAAAATTATCCTACAAAACTTTAAAGTTATAAATGCGCCCTATGTACCCTATCGAAATTTTCTAGTTTCATCATTGTGCAAACCCTAAAAATGTCACATCGACTAGATCTGATTCTGTATGTGTTGTGCATGGCTCGTATACGCACAGGAGAGGGGACACAGCGTAGACAAACGAGTACTGTACAGGGTCAAATATGTCATTGTACCATAAATACGGCCGTAAGTTGTAAGAAAATCCTCATGTAGACAAAGCGGCTGTAATTCAGCTCCTGCCGAACCTCTTATAAACAAGTCAATGTGTTCTTGTTGTTTGTTGTGATTGATCTTTCTTGTCTGCACTTCGTGGCGCGTACATTTCAACAAAGTGTCACCACTAGCAACAATGATTTGATTGTATATTGTGTGTGTTAGAAATGAGGCCCATGTGACCCATTTATCTCTAATGCCAAAGCTACAAAAAATTAGTACCATATTGCTAATTAAGAGAGGAGAAAACCAATTTAAAAGGGAGAGCTCCCACCATGCCTTGTAATGAGGCATATGGAGGGTGTGGAGCACGGCTAAAGTCACACGCACTTGCTGCCAGATTTCGCGAATTACCGCGTGTTTTTCCCGCGTGACTTGTGACTTCGCGAGTCGCCGTGCCGTAGATTAAATTCTTGGCACGTATTAAATCCTTTTAATTTTCGGTTTCTCTCCATCATGGCGTCGGTTTCAATTGCAATCATGGCGTCGGTTTCAATTGAAACGATCATTTGAAATGACCTGCGATTACTAGCGTATAATGGTCTCCAGAACGGTCAATTTATTGACCGTTCTCGTGCGAGGCTATAAAATCTGAGACGTCCGCACAGATGGGACTTTTGTCTATTGCGCTCGCGTTCATACACTGTGACTTGTGTTGTGTCTTCGCGCTGCACTTGTTCTTCACCGACCTTCCTCTCGGCGTGCACCGCGAGGCAAGGAGAGCGGGATCTCCGAACCGTTGCGCTGCGAGAACACGCGACGGGCGGCAATAAGGTTTCGGCAAGCAAATCGCTGCGACCGCTCGTGCTCTAGCTATTGGACGATCCACGACGTCGACTACTTCCACGATCCACGACGTCGACTACTTCCTCTACGGTACGGTCGTTTCTCTTTGCTTCCTTTGCGTCATCAAGCTCATCGTAAGAATTTTCATATTTTCCTCTGTTCATCTCGCATACGAAGATTTCTAGATCTACTTTTCGAAATATGTGGTATCTTCTGTCTAGCCTGTTGTGTTTGATTATTTTGGGATTATGTTTACTATTCAAATCTGCAATTAAAATAATACCTAGATTTCCAACAGTGTGTGTATATATAGTAGGAAAAAGTCCATTTACCACCAAACTATGATAAAAAAAATCCGGCTGGCATTCTGAACTTTCAAACAAGGTATCTAACCCTCTAAATTTTGTAATCCTATCCATTTACCCCCATATCCCTCTAAGGGGTTCAATTACACAAATATGTTGGTTAAGGGAGATTTTTAGATACTTCTACAGAAATGCTAAACTTTGTGGCATGAATTTTTTGTGAAATTAGTCGAATTTATGGGCTTGTGATTTGTTTGGGAATTCGTGCTCCGGCCAGTGGGGTCACCGTCTTGTTCGATGGTGGCAGCGGTGAGTTATGGCAGAGGTCACCGGATGTGGGTTCGGGATTCACCAGAGCCCCTGAACTTAGAGGGAGGCCAGGGTGGCGGAGACACTACAGTGGTGGTGGGGCGGTGAGGTGAAGTTGGCGCCGCTGACCATGGACATAGGGAAGGGTAGTGGACAGCGAAAAATGGTAGGAACGACAAGAAAGAGAGATGTTAGAAGGCGGTGGACAACGTTGATGACCGGAGACAAGAAGGGTGGGGCAGAGGCGACAGAGCCAAGCAGTGAGGAGGAGGAGGTTGGCAAGGAGAAATGGAGGCTGACGGTGGAAAAGGGCGAAAGGGGATCGCTGATGGGCCTCGCTAGTATCGTGGCGAGGTGGTGGTGCGCGGGGTGGATGAAGGGCAGGAGGCGGCAGCGCTGGAGGTTGGTATTGATGCCTCCTCGATGCGTTTCGATCGGACCTGGACCTGGTGGTTACAAGTAGCAAAAGAGGTGATCTATCGGATCTCAATCCAACGGTCCTAAAATCCGACTGATTTTGCAACTAAAATATTCGAATGATGAGTTGATGACGAGACAAACCCGTATTTTTATCGATCTTAGCTACTGCCAATAGCAGTCATGGCGACATACGGAGATCTCATCTTCTGTTCTTGCAACTTGCTGCAGGTATTGCTTGAACGGGTTCTTCGCGAACCATTCTGTGTGACACCAACCTAGTGCTTGGTGTTGTAGGCAATTCCGAGTGTCGACGTCGTTTCGTACTAAAGACAAAGTGACCCAATGTACCGTTCTTTGATTTGAGCGCACTAATTCGCACCTAAAAAATTTGACAGAAATTTCACAGGAAACAGCTCAATTCCCGCACGAATCATTTACCCACTGCATAAGTCTACCATCTAGCTACTTTGGACATCCTTTGTTGCCACATCAAGTAACCAAGGTTCTCTGCAGCTACTACGTAGTACCGTATTAGCTTGCAAAACATTCTAGGGCAAACATACAGGCGCTGCACTGCTTCTGATTAGGTCAAATAATGCAGATCAAACTTGAGGGCATTTCAAACCATCTGGGCTACTGTTACTACGGCCAAGCTCTTGGCGACGCCTTGCATTTGTGCATATGTCCAAGCAGGGTTCCTTTAGGGCTTTGTCGGTATCGAGAGGCGGAGGGGGCACTCCAAACTTGAACTGAGACAAACAACGGTGTGAACTTCAGATTTGATGATACGTCATCACAAGTCACACAGCATTCGGTTGTGCAAAGAACAAAAATGAACATACATATAGCATGGCACAATATTTTGTTTTAGCATAGCAAGTTGTGCATTCTGAAATAATTACCTGGCAGCTGTAGTCTTCAAAATTTGGCTCCATATACAAATAGACACCCATGTGATCCTTGAAGAAAGTCTGGAAAACACAAAGTGGCATTCATACAGGAACTGGTAGAAAATTTGGGAACAAAAAGGTTTTAGAGATCTGTTCCATAACTATGCAACATCAACACTACTCAAGCAAATTGCAGTAGGCAGATTGTACAATTCCATTCTGGGACTTGGGACACATAAAGGCATTGCTGGAGAAAAGAATATTTGGAGAAATACAAATATGACACATAAAACATGAACAGACCTGAGTAGGCAGTTTGCACGTGTTGATACAAATGCCAAGGCATTTGCTCTCTTCCAGATACTTGCACTTTTCAACATACACCTGACAGTTTCCATCATCGTATAACCATGAGTCCATGATTTGAAAGTCTTAGTGAACAAAAAGGATACAGAAGTTAGAGCAGATCAATACCCCACTTGACAACGATTTGCCATCAGATAGTGTTACAGAATTCACTGAACATGGGCCCATCAGCCATTGGCATGAAAGCGCTGTTGCTCTAGCTTCATAAGTCAAAATGGATCATGAGTAAGAAAAACCAGCAACACCAATCATGCTAAGCTAAGAAGAAATTAATTCTTATATTGGTTAACATAGGGAACAAAGTCTTGAAAGTATCGATGGAGATCAAATGCTGAAAAATTCTGACTTTGAAATTAACTCACCGACCATCATGGAGGCTAGTTGACCATTAGCAATTGGTGCTAAAAGAGCTTTGAAAAGAACAAGTAAGAGAGTTGGGAACAGTGACCGGAGTACTCGGACCTGAATTTGTTGAAAAAAAGATATGAGGAAAAGGAAATTTGATTTTAGCTTTTTAAGTTACATGTGCCAGGCATATATCCCAAAGACAAGATCAGAGAGGAATAAGAAGTGATATACAGCTGATTGCTCAGTCTCCAAAGCACTCTTCCCCTTGATCATGAGGCGATTGGCAACTTCCATCAGCCCAGTGTACCCAGGCTTTTCAGAATCCCATCCAACCTCCTACAGCTTTACAGAGAGTGAGAGAATCAACAGATATAATTGCCTTTCATTTTTGGAAAAGGGAAGGGGGCTCAGTGCCGTAACAAAATATATTATACTCTATCTAGTAGAAGTTAACAAGCTCAAAAGAAATGACAATTGGTGGAATATCGGCTCATACTTACACCGTATCCTATCCAAACCAGAGCAGTTTTTTGTTGTCATGAGAAGTGATGAAGGCAGAATATCGGCTCGTAATTACATCATACACTATCCGAATCAGAGCAATGTTTTGCTGTCATCATGAGAGTTGAGACTAGCCAGTTTATCCATCATTCATCAATATATGGCATTATCCATCATTCATCAATATATGGCATTGTCAATTCTACTACATATCATGGTTTTTCAGTCTTAAGACACTGTCAATCCCGTTGAAAATAAGCATCTTTAGTAAGGCACTGTCAATCCCAGTAAAGGTCCTGTGGGAGGTTAGTAATTGACCATATTATTAATCTCTGTGGAAGGAGTAATCACTTGCGCGATGGAGATAGCTAGGCAAGAATAGAAGGGGAGGGGTTGATTGATGGAGCTCACCTCCACCATCTTGGCCCGGAAGTAGGCGAGGAGGAGATCGTCGGCGAAGGAGGGCCGGTACTCGCCGCCCTTCCCCGACGGCGGCGCCGCATCCACCTGCACAGGAACACGAATCAAGAAACACTACTACGGTAGTACCCCAGGGACTGACTGGATTAACCAAGGCAAGAACGACTAATTACCGGCGGCGAGGAGCAGTGGAGCCGGGAGCTAGGCCGGCGGCCGAGTAGTCCCTGAGAAGAGGAGGCGGAGGAGGCGAGAGGGGGGCAAGATGGAAGGACGGGGAGGAGGTGGCGGTGGAGGCGGCTCGGCGTCGGGGTCTCCATGGACATGGGCGAGCGTAGCGCAGGCGAGCTTAGCTACGGCAATCGGTTGTCAGTGCGCTGTGCTGCGTGAAGGATAGCAAGTGGGGCCTACATGTTTTGTGTTTGGGTTTTCTATTTCTCTCTCTCTCTCTCTCTCTCTCTCTCTCTCTCTCTCTCTCTCTCTCCTTTACAGGAAAGAATCTGCGGCCCATCACCACCAGAACCCGCCCTGTTCAGCTTCTGAACTTATCCTTGAAATCTTGAATCATCCCATAGAAAATAAGAAGATAGCTCTCACAGGGCTCAAAATTTCAGCGACTTCTTGCGAAATCTCGGATTTTAGGTGGGGATGAAATTTAAAATCCCGGTGGAATGAAAAATTTTGAAAAGCAGGGCTTGCTATAGTAATTTCGTCCAAAATTTTGATATTTTGGACCGATTTGCATAGTTTTTAGATCAGATTTAACACTATTTTTTAAAGAATTGTAATGCCTTTTAAAATAAATATATATGAAAAAGTTTACAAATAAATACATATACAAATTATGTAATCATAACCCTAAACCCTTAATTAGATTTCAGCCTTAAATGATGTATTTTGGTCTAAACCCTAAACCCTCACTTGAATTTTGGTCTAAACCCTGATTTAATCCTTTATTTGCAAATACTTAGGCCCAGTTCAAGATAGATTATGGATTATAAGACAAGCTGCTTTTAATTGAAGGAGAATCGGCCGGGTTGTTGCAACTTTTAAGTGAGGCTCGGGCCATGAGAATCGATGGATCGTGAGAATTAGATTCTAGCCGGATTATGATTCTATGTAGAGGGCAGCTTTTGATTGTGGTAGAAACTGTCCAAAATCCTCTCATTCGACAAACAATCCGTTTATTTTAAGCAGAAGTTGTCCCGAATAGGATCTTAGTATTTTGCATTCAAATAGATAGGAAATATAGGTAAATGCTTGCATGATTTTTTTTCATATTTTTCCTAATTTTTTCTAGCCTTGCGAGACCATTTGACAAGAGTTCGAAAATGATTAAAATTTTGGTTTTGCCGGTTTCAAATTACGGGATTTCAAATTTGCTTTTTAAATTTTGTTCGAATTTTGTCCGAAATTCTAAAATCTCAGTGAAATTTCAGATTTCGGCGACAAAACATGATCCCTCTAAAAACAAAATTTGTAACCTTGAGCTCTCATGTTATCGTTCCTTTCGTCCAGAGTCCCTGGAGAGTGAATAGCAACCGTTTCTTATAGATGCAAAACCAAACTGAAAACATCAGGCCATCTACACTGCATTCATATTCATATCACAATTAACAAGTGATAGCACTGAGAAACCCTGAAAAACAACTGTACCTAGCTGACCGCTACCAGATCATCATTGCCCACTAAGGCCAGCAAAAAAACAAGCCTACCAGAATTACAAAAGCTAAAACCTTTGTACCAACTACCTCCCATGATCCCATAGCAATTTTCTGTACACATAGCAAGTCAAATAAATGACTGATAGAAGAGCCTGAACCCCAAGACTTTCAGAGAAAAGCTCACTTGCCCCCTCCAGGCCCTCCCAGCGTCAGAACAACATCGTGCAGGTCGGCGCTGACCCTCTCCGGCTCAAGGCTTGACGGCTTGCGCTGGGAACAACCGCGGTGGGGCACAGTGGACGAAGTCCGGCAGCACAAAGCCCCTAGTATGTGGCCCTGGTCGGGCGTGAAACGCGGTGGCGTGAGCCAAAGCAGACCGATCCTGGGGAAGAACGGTCGAGCTCGTCAGAATCTGGTGGTGCACTGCCGGCCTCGGAGCTGTAACAACACCTGCTCCCTGAAATCAACATAAAAATACCGACAAACAATTGATGCAGATATATCCTGGATCGAACTATGCAATTGCATCATGTTGTTACATGGAAAGCTTGTACGTAAATTACTTTCAAGAAGAATTTTCCTTACAGGAGCAAACAAGATGCCTCGGAACAGCTGGCCGTTCACAACCGCGGTCATGAGATACCCTGAGTCAAAAGCTCCGTCGATTGCCCCCTGAATCTCAGCGCGAATCTACTAAAGTTTGTGAGGCTGATAAGGATCCATTGGGAGATGCGCGGAGTTTCTGAGCACCATTTTGCTCATGATCAGATTAAGATGGAGGTGAATGTTGGCAAAGAGAGAGGGAATGCTCCATCCTCTTGCTCATGATCAGATTGAGTGCGTCGCCAATTTTTCTTCTTTTCGCATGACCATTCTCTGAAAGAGATGCATACCAGTAAATTTAACTGAACATAATGGATATGCTAATAACTAATCCTAACGCCGATTTCCAGAAGAAAATACACTGAGCCTAGTCCACTCAGAAAAGATTTTCTTTGCTCGAATTCTGCTTCATGAGGTTTCGCAGCATGTTCTCCACCATTCATAACCACATCTTTTTTCTGAAATACATGACATGCATATGAGTTTTTTTCGACAGGACATGCGTGAGTTTTGCCAGAAGATACTACCGTTGAGCATCTAATTTTGTGTAAGTTAAGCTACTTACAGTTTCTGCTCTCGAGAATTTCCTCTTTCCCTTGCTCCAATGGTTACTTAAACCTTGCACATCGCAATGTTGTAGCGACCATTGGGGTGCTCAAAGCCAAGTTGCAGGATCATAAGCTCATTTAACGGGCGTTCATCCTCCCGGCATCTGTGGATTCATAGCACGGTATGTTAGATATGCTGCCAAGTACAAAAGACTCCCAATTTAATTGCTTCCACGATCATACTCCCCGTAGATTGCTATATCACTACTGTTAGTGACCAGTATGGGCAAACCGTCCCTGCGGCTGCTGCTCATATATCTCAAGTTGATTCCAAGAATGACTTCCGACGTCAAGAAACCAGACATCACCGTAGTATTGCTTATCACCAACTCCACCAATGACATAAATCTACACGCAGATATTTAATTTACCTTAGGGACCAGGATAAAACAAGTTAAGCTTTTATCATCGCTTCAATGCTTGATGCTAACCTTAGACCCAATGCCTACAGTTGCATGTCCTGCTACGAACACCAAGTGAGGCCCCTTTTACTGGAAACTGTCAATCAAGCAAGAATCAGTGTTCATAACTGCATTTGCAAATGCAAGTACACCAAAACTTTCCAATGTGACGTAGCAACACCAGTTTTTTCGAGCAAAAAAAAATTGCTGATAGTTATTTCCATAAACGTTACTGGTTTTATCGTAATTCAGTCTGTTGTAAATAATTTAAAACATGAACACATCAAATAGTGAAAGACCATATGAAGATTTACCCATATTGATCATGAACATCTAACTGAATTTGAGTTAGGAATCTGACTTATTTTTAGCAATTGGATAATTATTGTATATCATTTTAGACATTGCTATGTGATGGGTTTCTTTGTTTTTGATGGTTTCAGAACGACTGTGACAGGTCATGGTGAGGTGGAGGATGATCAGAACTATACGAAGTGTGCCGGAGATCTAGACGGTAGGGGGATCGGTGGAGGATGACCAAGGATGGAGTCGTTGCAAGCCTATAAGACAAAGGAACGGTTGAGATACTAAATTGGAGCTGCTTGGATCATTTTAGACATTGCTATGTGATGGATTTCTTTGTTTTTGATGGTTTCAGAACGACGGTGACAGGTCATGGTGAGGTGGAGGATGATCGAAACTATACGAGGTGTGCCGGAGATCCAGACGGTAAGGGGATCGGTGGAGGATGACCGGGGATGGAGTCATTGCAAGCCTAGAAGATAAAGGAACGGCTGAGATACTAAATTGGAGCTGCTTGAATCAAGAAGAGCTGTTGGATTGCGGTTTAGAGGATATAGTAGCGGTCAAGTTAGCCTGAGTGAATCTCAACCTTTAACGAGGTTTCTTGATGGCTAAGTAGAATTCATCCAGGGGTCGAGGATGACTCAATCTCAACCTTTGATGAAGTTACTTGAGGGCCAAATAGAACTCATCCAAGAGTGAAGGATAACTCAAGAGTAGTATAAATAGAGAGATAGGAGTAGTTCTCCCCTCTTGAAGGTTTTGTATATTCCTTTGTTTTGCCTACCTTGTTGTGAGGTTTTGTAAATGTTCCTCCAAAGAAATAAAATTTTATGTCCTTACTATTCTAAATTTAATTTCAGCATTTTCATTATGTCTTAAATTTAGCATTTAGCATTTAAATTCCGCAATTTAATTTCTTACAATTTATATTCTCGCAAGTTGGATGTGGCTCCCCTCTTTCTACGTGCTTTTTAAATTCTGCAATTTAATTTCTTACAATTTACATTCTCATAAGTTAGATTTGCCTTCCCTCCTTATACTTGCTTGTGCTTCTTGTGCTGACGATGTATGATTGATGGATTAATCTTCTTTAGATCATATCCTCGTAATCTAGGTAATCTTTTGCAAGAATTCAATCTCTTAGCTTAATCTTTGAGAAATTTTTGTAGATCACGTTTGAGATTTTTATTTTTTGTGTTCTTACTTGCTATGACAAGTGAGAGGATATTCAAGATCATCTTGATCATCATAACCCTATGAGTAAGTTCAAGGCCAAGATTTATCTGTTTTGCTCCTTTGCATTTGAGTGTTACAAGTGAGGTTTTGGTTGGATTCATTGAGTGAGGAAAAATTTAATTGTGATCATTCACCCCATCTGATTGCCACATCGGTCCTTCAATTGGTTTTAGAGCCCGATTTTACTCTTTTATTGATCTTAACTGGTCTCAAAAGCTATGGCTATGGACAAGTATTCCACCAAGTCTCCGATTTTTTCTGGAGTTGATTTTTTTTTAAAATCGAGAATGGAGTCGTACATTACTGGCCAAGGCTTCCTGATTTGGTAGAAGGTGAAGCTCTCTATGAGGTTCCTGCCAATGAGAACGTTTCAACCAGCAATATGGTTAACGTTGAGACGAATGCTAAGCCAAGGACATCCACATGAAGGGCCTTATCCATATTGAGCACGACAAGATCTCTCATCTACGATCTGCTCATCAGATCTCGACGACCCTCGATGCTTACCACGAGGGCACCACCCAGATCAAGACGGTAAGATAGGATCAATACAAATTTGACTACAATAAATTTGAATAGTACACTGGTGAGACCCTTGAAGAGTATTTTGGTCATTTCAGAAAAGATTTTGAGTGATCTCCGTACAGTTGCTTGCACATACTCTGACTTGGAGAACGCTCGACACTTCTTGACCGCACTCGATCTTCAGGTTTGGGAGATGAAGGTGACCACCATCAAAGACACCACAGACTTATCGACCTTGACTCTTGATGGGCTTTACTCTCAGCTCAATACTCATGAGATCAACGTTGTCTCTCGTAAGACAAAGTCGCAGTCAATGGCCTTGGTCATCGATCCTATTGGATCCTGTTCTGAGACTTCAGTTGGTTTCTCCCTTTCTACCCTTTGCAAGTTAAGTGATGAACAACTAAAAAATTTCAGAAAGTGAGTTTATTGTTTTACCTTGTAAGTTTCTCATGCTTACAAGAGGGTGAGGAAGAGGAAGAGAGGTGGCACAATCACAAGCTTCGAGTGTGGTTGCCCAAACCACATTTGGGCGAACTGCCTCAAGTTGGAGAAAGGCAAGAATGACTTTGACAGTTTGGGAAAGAATAACTACACCGACAAAAACCGCAACAAGAAGCTTCAAGTTCTCGACCCGGTGCGTGAGAAGAAGTACTGCCACTTCTTGTAGGACAAGAAGCTCTTCCACTGTGTCCTCGCCTTACTCAACGATATCAGCCGCTCCGACACGGAGATCTGAAGTGATGAGGGTGAGGATGATTTGCAAGAGAAGAACAAAGGCGGTGATAACTTCACTGGGATGTGTTTTATGGCAGGCGCCAATGGCATTAGGGACTTTGAACTCTACAATGACTCGAACGAGGTACCCACCTATGACTAGCTCAATAAAGTTTTCTGCAAATTATAAAAAATTCATGCTAGAGAAAAGCTAGGTGTATGGAGTTAGAGAAGGAAGTAGATACCATGACTCGAGAGTTAACTTCTCTTAGATCTTGTTCCTCCCAAGAGTTTGCTAATTGTACTCTTTACGATGCTTTGCTTGTGGAGCTTGAGAACCTAAGAACTATGCCTGATAGTATGGTTTCTAAGCTTGAGAGTCCTAGATCACACTAGTGCATCATGTGAAAATTACCCTAAATTGCTTGCTCAAATTGATGCCATGAGCACTCACCTTAGGAAGCTATCTACTAGAAACAATGAATTTGAATTGCATACATCTAAGGATTCAGTCAGCTCATATGAGGGTTGTAGGCAACTAAAATTTGACAATAAATCCTTAAATGTCAAGTGTGATAAATTTACTAAGGACTGTTAAGTCCTAAGAAATTTACTTGTGATGGGCTGAGATTGAGAGGGACTTGGATAAAATCTAAGTTGAGTTTAGGAAGAAGCTAGAGGCCCAGATTCTTAAGATTAGAAATGCCATGTGCATACCTTGTGAGGCCATCAAGATTAAGACAGTTGTGTTTAGAGAGAAAAATGCACGTACTGATAGTTCTTCCTTGTCTAGTTCTTCTTTATCTTCTTTCTCCTGTTCTTCGTATACCTCTCTCTTCCAGGATTGTGAGTACCTAATGAGCGGTTTTAAGAAGTTTGTAGGTGGCAAGAAAAAACTTAATTTTATCCTAGATCAGTCTAAGATTAGCTAATTTAATCAAGATTTAGGATTTAACTACGTAGAGCACACTAGGGCTCATTCTTCCACTATTGTGCGTGGCTCTAAGAGTAGAGAGATTGTGGTAGGTCTTAGGACGAGTACCACTGTGTTTAGGTCTACTAGAATTGTCCATGTGATTTCTGCCCAGAAGATTGCTTCTGCCCCTAGCAAGGCGAAGTATACATGCACCTTTTGTTAGAAGTATGGGGCATTTAGTAGACTTCTATTTCAGGTGTGCTAAGATCATGAGATATGAGCGTGTTCGTACCCTTAAGGGTATTCAAGGTCATCCACAAATTCTGAGAGTACTCCTAAGGTACATACTGCTGCTAGATAGGATAGAGTGATACTTATTTATAGCAGCATTCAGGACTTGGATTTCATACTGTTCATTCGAGTTTTCATTCTGGATCTGCTCTTAGTCAGTCTCTCCACCGTCCTTTTGATATTCGTCGTGTTTCTCCTCAAGGCAGATATCTATGGCGTGAGGTGTTTCCTGGTAGAAAATTTGGGCAGCCTAATTGGAATGGTCTGAACTTTGAATGATGGCTGGCCAATCCAGTTCTAGCTCTCAGATCTTCTGCTAATGCTGCTACTAGTCTTGTGAGAGTGGGGCGTCATAGAGATGCTAGGGTCCAGTCTTTTTCTTTTATGGCTGGCACTTCGAGGCATCGCGTAGTTTAGTATTGGGTTCCTAGATCTTCTCTTTGTCCCAGTACTGAGTCATCTCTCTCTTGTGTGTTAACCAGATTCGTAGGATGGGGAAGGGAGAGGTATGGATCGTTGATTCCGATTGTTCTCGTCATATGATCGCGGACTCTAAATGGTTCCCTTCCCTAGTCCAAGCTCTCGATGATGAGTTGATCACTTTTGGAGATGCTTCATCAAGTAAAGTCATTGCCAAATGCACCGTCTGCATTAATGACAATTTCATTCTTAAAGACATTGCCTTAGTGAATAAGCTACTATACAATTTGCTTTCTGTTTCTTAGCTTATCGATGACTCTTTCGAGGTAAGTTTTAAGAGTAATACTTGTAAAATCATTGATTCATCAAGAGAGTTAGTTCACATGATTTTTAGATTTGGGGGAGTCTTTTTGTGCTGATTTTTCTGTTTTTTTAGACTTTCTTCGTTGTTTGATTGTTTCTAAGTTTTGTAATCTCTCCTTCTGGCATAGAAGACCTGGTCACATTGACTTCAATCATTTGACCTGAATTAGTAACCATGATCTTATTCGTGGTTTGTCCAAACTCAAGATGGTTAAAGAGTTAGTTTGCTCTCATTGCCGACACGGCAAGATAGTTACTGTTTTTCCTCCTCCAGTCACTGTTGTGATGACTCATACACTAAGACAGCTTTTACATATGGACACTATTGGTCTAGCTAGAGTGCAGTCAGCGGATAGAAAGTGGTATGTTCTTACCATTGTTGCTGATTTGTTGAGATATTCTTGGGTGTTTTTCATGGCTTCAAAGGATGAGTCTTTTATCCATTTCAAGGGTTCAATCCATAGGTTGTCTGTTGAGCTCCCTGGTGCCTTACGAGCTATACGCAGCGACAATGGTACAGAGTTCAAAAACTTCTACTTTGAGAGCTTCTGTGAGGAGTTAGGCTAGAGTATTAGTTTTTCTCTCCATATGTCCCTCAGCAAAATGGCGTAGTGGGAAGGAAAAACAGGATCTTGGTCGAGATGGCTAGGATGATGCTAGATGAATACAATACTCTTAGAAAGTTTTGGGCTGAGGCTATAGCTACATTTGCATCGTATTTCTTATGAGTTAAGGTATGGATGAAAGTCCAATATTTCTCATTTTCGTGTGTTTGGTTGCAAGTATTTTGTTTTGAAGTCTGAGAACCTAGATAAGTTCGAATCTCGTTCTTTTGATGGTATTTTCCTAGGTTACTTGACTTCTTCTTGTAGCTATAAGGTCTGAAATTGTGAGGCGAATATGATCATAAAGACCTGTGATATGACCTTTGATGAGGCTAGTCCAGGAGCTAGATCTGATATATCATGCTCTTCTTCCCTCCTGAGACCATCTTTGTATAGGATGAGGATGATGAAAATGATAGTGATTCACCTGATTCAGTCCCCTCTACACCTAAGGTACCTCCTGTTTCTATCTCTGCACCTCAGGGAGACCAGCCTTTACCTTTAAATTCTCCTGCAGCAAGTGGTTTTGATCATATCTCTTCTGTTAATGAGGTAGATGCCATTTCTACTTCAGACCTCTCAGTCATATTAAGAGGCATCATCCACCTGATCAGATTATTGGCGATCTATTTGAACGAGTCACGCTCTCAAGATCAGGCTTATCTAGTTTCTTCCTCTACTCAGCCTTTGTTATCTCTTTTGAGCCAAAGGATGCTTCTAATGCATTATCTAATGAGTCGTGGATTAATACTATACAAGAGAAATTTGAGAACTTCGAAAGGAACAAGGTATGACAGCTTGTCGAACTCCCATCTAGTCATGATATCATTGGGACTAAGCGGGTGTTTAAAAATAAGCAGAGTGAAGATGGAGTTATCATTAGGAACAAGGTTAGACTAGTTGCACAAGGCTTCACTCAGGTTGAGAGTTTTGATTTTGAGTAGACCTTTATCCTTATAGCGATTAGAGGCTATTAGGAGCCTACTTGCATTTTCAGCGTTCAAAGGCTTCAAACTTTATCAAATGGATGTCAAGAGTGCATTCCTCAATGGATATATTGAGGAAGAGATGTATGTTAGACAGTCTCCAGAATTCGAGAACCCCAAATACCCAAATCATATCTTCAAACTTTCCAAACCTTTTTGTGGACTTAAGCATACTTCTAGAGCTTGATATAAGAGACTTAAGTCCTATTTTCTTAATCACGAACAGCTAATGCAGAACATAGCTATCTAGGACAGGTCAAAGTACTCATTGGCTAGTACCCCGTAGAAGTAAAATTCTACACTCTGCACATAAAGGGAAAATATCATGTGCAAATAAAGTTCTGGTGCAACCCAATTAAAAAAAGTTAGCACAGGACGAATTTGATCATGAAATTTTATATGTAGATGGGGTAAGCTTAGATGTACATCCATGATTTTTTTCAGAATTTTTTGAAACTTTTTTTAATTGGGTTGCACCAGGATTATATCAGAACTTTATTTGCACAGGATATGTTCCCGCACATAAAAGCCATTACCCCAATGTAAAGGTTAGCCGGTTCATCTACTGACCTAGCTTGCCCCTCAAATTATTAGCACCTTTTAAATTTTATGTCTACACCGAGGTAATCATGTTTCTTTTTTTTAAAAAAGTTGTGACGAAAATACCCTCCAATCCAAAAATATATAGGTTCAGCGTGCGAAAAGATGCCGCTCTAATATTTGCATTTTAAAGTAGACCTGTCCGATTCTTTTTAATATCATTTTAAAATACGCACGGTCAACCTTTTAAAATTTTGACCATCAATATACACAAAAATATTTAGATTTATCACTTGAAAATAGTATCACTAGATTAATCATCGAAAATACTTGCATATTAGTATATTTTTTATTAATTTTACTGACGTATAACTAGAAAAATATTCCCTCCATTCCTGAATACATGTCATTCGAGCTTTCATATTTTATTCTCAAATACATATCATTCTACAATTTTAAGGTGATTTTTTTACCATTTTTCCTTGTATACTCCTACTCTTTAGCTATTCTCAATGCCATTTACTACTATACACCAGAGAAGACACATTGTTCAAAGAATAATGAGTGGTCTAATGAAAAAAATGTAACGTAGTCTTTCACTCTTTTGTATATATGTTTCGGTGAAAGTATATTATCCTAAAATAACATCTGCTTTGATTAGCACGCTAAGGAGTCTTTTTTTGGTGCGTGATTGGACATGCATCATCAGAATTGGAAGAGCCTTTTCAGCTCATCCGTGAGGTTGAACAGCCAGTTGCAGTAGAGGCAAGCGGCCGCGGCGACGGCAGCCGCCGAGAGCACGGCCAGGGAGCCGAAATGCGAGGCGTCCCTGGCGGCCACCGCCACCGCCATCATGGCGAGCTCGGCCAGGCTGGCCACGGCCATCTCCGTCGCGCCGATCAGCTTCGACTTACCCATCGGGTTCCCGGTCTGCACCACCTGCAGCCCGATCACGCTGTACGCCATGTGGCCAAGCCTCGACGCCACCTACATCCCAATTTGATCGAAACAACAACAATTAAGGCACACACAAACTACTTGCATGAATGTCGGAGTCTCACATTCTGATTGATTATTGCAACGAAATCCCCAGCTCTGACTTACAATTAAACCGAGGAAGGCGAACAGGGCGCCTCGGCGTGAGATGGAGCCGGTCAGGAAGACCAAGACCGCCGCGCCGAGGAGCGCGCTCTGAGCGATCAACCCGGCTGCTCCGGCCTTGAGAATGCCTAGCTCCTTGACAAGATTCGCGGTCATGAACGTTGCAAGAATCCCCATCAGCGCCGACGACCCGCCGAACGCGCCGAGGACCGAGGGGCTCACGCCTGCCAACAACACGTACATGAACAAGCAGCAGCATGAAGTCGATGTCAATTAGGCCATGCAGATGAATTGGAGCGGTATACAGAGGGTAAACACTGAACTATCTGAAAGTTCTTGGTGCAGGTGACAGTCCAGAGTTGAGAGTATGAATATTGTAGGCTGAAATTGTACTTTTTAATCTGCACGTACCATGATGGATCAAGAAAGTAGTCATCAGAGCGCCGGGAGCGAGAGCGATGTTGAAGCAGACGAGCACGTAGGAGAGGCTCGCCGGGAGGACCGGCTGGCTGATATACTCGCTCCAGCCATGTCTGATGGTAGCCCAAGCCTCTTTAGCTGTCAATCATGGAAGAATGCTAGAATTGAGAATGGCGAGAAATTAATCTGACTCTCATAGTGAGGTACAGCTCTCTCTCTCTCTCTCACACACACACACACGCACACCTATCCTCCGTATGTCGAAAGTTGAAGCAGCATCTCTATATTCAGGGTGCAGTGGGCGAGTAGGGCTATCGAAGATGCCGTCGGCGAGTCGATTCATCGCTCCTCCCAGGAAAATCTTAAATATTGAATAAGAGAGAAGACAAAAAAAAACTACTGAACATGTACTTGAGAAGAGGAAAAAAAATACAGTTACGATCAGGCGCCTGAAGATAGTATACCAGAACAGGCAGTGCACAGAGCGATATGATGCAGGAGAGCCGGACGCAGGTCAGTGGGTCGTTCTTGGAGAGGAGAACTGCAAAGATGGATGCACCTGCCGTCTGCACATAAAAAGCACACACAGAGTATACAAGATAAAGCCCGATGGATTCAACTTAAACGCAAAGACGAAACGATTGCATATGCAGACCTCGCAGAGTAGGTCTACTCTGATGAGCATCGCATTCGCCTGCGCGAGCGCAATCGGCCTGCCTGCCCCTGCTAGCTTCAATCACACATCCAAGACATGAGCAAAATTCACCAATTCATGAAGGTTAATGAAAAAAAAAAGAAACTTAGCAGTGCGCCGGTGAAGAAATAACCACTGGACGTGGTTCAGAGTCGTTCACCTGCACGACGAAATCACGCTCCGCGATGATGCCGAGCGATATGCAGGAGAGCCTGTCGACGGCAGCGGACGCCACCAGAACGGCGAACCACGGCTGCAGGAGCAACTCCGACGCGGTGGAAGCTCTAGGGATGGTGAGTGCGTACGTGATCATCGCAGCCGACACCAAATGCGCCGCAGCCTGGCACGTCACGAACACACAGTTTAGTGGGCAAAAGGCACTGAAAACAGAGAAAACTTCTCCAAAATCTCACGAACACACAGTTTCATGGTAGGTTCTTGTTGCAGTCACCTGAATTACACTCAGATATCGGTACGCGGGGATCCGAGGGAGCGAGCTCATGATATCTCCGACCAAGGGGCCTACGGCGAACACCACAAGCTGTGCATCGAATTCCGGCACTTCAGTCAGGGGGAAAATGGTGGATATTTGAAGACTCAGGAGACTGATCAGAGCACGCAGTATGCACCTTCGTGAAGAATCCGAGAACGGCGACGGGGAGGAGGCTCGGGTGGAGCGTGGCGATGGCGGCGGGCCAGGTGAAGTTCCATAGCTGCTCGGTCACATTGCCGGCGAGGCAGGCCGCGTAGAGAACTAGCATCAGGAGATACGGTTCAGAGAAGCAACACGCAGCGTGCACTCTGATGAAACGTGCCAGTGCCTACAAGGAAATCGGTTGCTTGCACTCGTGCTGATGGGTAGGTAAGTCGTATCTAGTCTTTTTAATATTTGAAAAGATGTGTTATAAGTAGTCTTAGATAAATTATAATAAGATTATAATTTATACTTTTATCTTGCAGTAGGATTCCTATTTCCTTTTGAAGGAGGATTAGGGAGACTTTATGAATCCACAAGGTGTGATTGTAGGAACCTAAGAAGCAATCAAACAACAAAGCAAGGAAGTTACTCATCCAAAGGTAGAGATGCACAAGAGGATTAGAGTCTAGATTATTTTTTAGCAATTCTTATATAAACCAATGATATAAGCGTTCTAAAGGTTCAAAAGAGTTGTGAGAAAAGCGACAAACCCTTGTTTTGTACCCTTGTGAGGCTATGCTTAAAGAATTTATAGTTGGCTTCGTCAAATCTTTTTGCTCTTATGATGGTTGCTTCAACATTATTATTTTGATTCTTTCTACGATATTCATTTTTTTCGTTTTCGATAACGTACATGCTTATACTATATCTGAAAAAATTCTGATCCGTCTGATCTGATTCGAAAGCCGCTGTACACAAGGAGGTATCAGAGTTACCGGTCATGGCAGCTGGGTAAGCGGGATCCGCTTCGAAGCGACTCTCTTCTCTGTCTCCCTTCTGCAATGCCAGAATCTCACATCAAGGTTATTCAGGCCTGGCTGCTTGTCACCAACTCCAGTCCTGATCAAACCCTGTGAATTAATGGAAGAGGTGGGCGATGGAAATGACCGGTACGCACCGGCAGTGTGGCGAGGAAAGAGGTAGGAGGGGAAGGCGCCCCGTCCTTGAGTAAGCTCAGCTCGGTGCGGAGGATATCCGACGACAGCTTCACGAACGGAAGGCCGGCGCGCTCTTCGGCGGCCAGGCTGGTTCGGGAGCACGCGCCGGTGTGGTCCGCGGAGGAGCATGTCGTGGCGAAGCGGCTGCGTGACCACAAACTGCGCAGCGCACAACGTGCCCATGCCTCGGTTCCTAGAACAAGTCGCGAGAAATTGAAGGGAGCGTGAAGGGTGAGCGTACCTCGGCGGCGGCGGCGGCGCGGCGATTCGGCGGCCGGGGTCCCGAGCAAAAGCTGCGGGGCGAGGGAGGCAGCGCCTTGAGGTGGAGGAGGCGTGCGAGGGAGGCGGCGAGAACAGCCTGCTGGACATGGCCGTCCTCCTCTGCAGGCTGCAGCCACACCGCAGGGAAGCGCAGATAAGGTGGCGGTTCGGGATGATTTTTTCTCTTTACCTCCCCGTCATTGCTGCTATTTCGCTCCTAGTGTGGCGCGCGCAGATTGGGAACTATTTTTTTTTTAAAAGAAAATGGCACACGCTCTGTCTTGTATTAAAGAAAGATATTCCGAAATATAGTGAAAAGTTAATTAATAAATCGATTAACAACCTCTGGGAGCGAGAAGATCAAACAACAGAAAGAGGCGAAAGAGCAAAACGCATATTCCGCCAAATCGGAGCCCTATGCGTCAGCCTTGGAGAGCCCTCCTTTTAGCCGAGCTCACCTAAGGCGATGCAGCAAGCGTCTGAGCCCATCTATAAATATTGGATGGTCACAGCCACCCTTCGACTGCAAATATCATTAACCGCGGCGTTGACAACGGAATCCACGAATCTGTACTGGTTACTGAAGATCCTACCGTTCCTCTCCTTCCAGAGATTTCACGCTACATATATAAAGATACCGTCTGCCTGTCTGTGATATTGGTGGTTGATCGTTCCAGATTGAGAACTTTGTGTTTACTATCTTGAAACTTGCATAGTACAGATATTTGACGCAAACAGTTGTAATTCAGAAATTTTTGCGTTTTTTGCCTCTTCGACGGTTCTTTTTGCAAGAATAGCTGCGATGGCGTTAGAATTGCAGAAATGGGCGCCGCTTCATTGCCGGGAGCGCAGCGCGTTTTCACGCTTGCGGTATTGCCGACGATGCATAGCCGACGCGTGGAGGGTTTTCGCGCTTGCCAGGTGTTGCATGCATTTTTTTATTGCCAGTGTGCTGCGTGCTTTCAGCGACGAGACGTTTGTATGCCTCCGTTTTTTCCCCTGGCGATTGCAGCCCTTCCCAGCCTTGCAGCGGCTGGGTCCCGTCCACATGCAAAGATTCGTTGCATTATTCGGTTGCATTCGTTCCATTCTAGCGCCGCTCGCATGCAGAGAAAGAGAGAGTACAAGTGCAAGCGCATGCAATGGTTCCGTCGTTTGCTTTTTATCCGGTAAAAGTGACTGTTATCTTGCTTTTTGTCGAGAATCTTCACACGCCAACGCAAACCTGCATCAAATAGAGTGGGAGGCAGAGCGTGTGAGCTATTCGGAGGAGCACGAGAACCTGGCACACGCACCGGCGTTGTTGAGGCGGTGGTAGGAGCTGCTCATGGCGCGGGCGAGCTCCACGAAGTGGCGTGCAGCTCGTGGCCGCTGTGGAGCCCCGCGAGCATCCGGAAGAAGTACACTGGCGACCTGCGCTGGGTACCTCGGTGCTCGTATCCACGAGCAGCAGTCCCGCCTTCTTCAGCTCGCTGTGGAACACCATCAACGGTGAAGTTAGAATAAAAATAGATGGTGAGTTTAAATGACCAAGTAAAATTGGCACGAATATAATCTCGTACTTTTGTACAATCTAAATTTATACATAAAATAGAAGAGAAGTAAAGCAAAAAAACCCTTAAAATACAATGAATATACCTCGCTGATGGAAAGCATATCTGACAACATATACCTCGCCATCCTCGACTGTCGGCTCCTCATCCTCCTCACTCCTCCAAATACAGAGTCCTCCTTGGCGCCTCCATTCCTCATACCCTACGGTAGCATGGCTCCACGCACTGTAGGCTGTCGTCTGTTATTACTAATTGGTCGAGGTCCAAGATCAAATAGATTTTTTATTCTTCAAATGAAACTATCTGTAATTTTCAACTTCTTGTAAGACAAAATAATTTTACTCCACAGATATACTCCTGCTTTTTTTAAGAGGTCCAGTCAAAACCTGTGCAATAGTAAAACATAATTAAAGCTTTTGATGAGTAAAACGGAAGAAATAAATATGATATTTTCATATATTTTTTTACTACCTCCTCGTTCTCTTCTCTTCCTACTAACTATCGAGCCTATAGGAAAAAAACACCCATTATAGACATCCACTTCTTGATCTAGCCATGGCCACCTAGCCCTAGGGTTAACCCACAACAAGGCATCCCCTACCATGATGACCACCCTCCCTCCGCCTTGCTCCCCGCTCTAGCCTCGTGGCCACGATGTCTGATTCGACCGTTGGTGGCGAATGTATGTACGTTGTTTGGCGCCCAAAGCCAGATTTGACCCTGCCTGGGTGCCCGATCGTGATTCCCTAAGCGACAGCGGTTTCTCGAGCTCGGAAGGCGTGCGTTGTGGCGGTGCCTGAGCTCTACTATTTCGTTGGTTGCCGGCGCACCCACCCTGCCCTTCATCAGAGTGCCGACCCGGTCCCATCTCTTCCCCTTTCCCTCCACCCTACCTTGCATTCCCCTCCTAACGGTGTCTCTCTGCTTTGGATCTAGAGGCGGCGATGCCCATGACATCGAGTGCAACGTCATGATGACCACACTAGCAGGCGATGGTGGCTGCTGTTGTCTCTTCCTTGACCTCATCTCATGGTAGCACTGATAGATCAAGTGGTGGAGACCGCAAGATCTAGAGGCGATTTCCCCAGCTCATCACGCCACCCCTAGCTCGTTGAGGCGTCCCTCTGGCCTTCTTCCTCGTTCTTCTTCTTCACACCCGTGGAGTCTTAGCCTCAGACATGGCCACGAGGGGGGGGGGGAGGTGTCCAATGCATAGAAGCTAGGCTCAAGTCTATTTAATCTCCTCTGTTGTATTCATCCCTGAACATCATATAGCTTAGGAAGAGCCATCCGTTGCTCTCCTCGTGACGCCCTACTGCCATTGCTTCAGCCCCATGTTAGATTTAAATAGTCACGAACTAGCCTTAATTAAGACTTGATCACTAAGCGTAATGCGGAAGTAAAATTTAGATGAGTTACTGATCCGGTGAAGAAGATGCCATTAGGGTGTTCGGTTGGGGTTGATGTGTCGTCGGTGATGCAACGGCGAGCCGGTGAAGATGCGCAGCACTGAACCACGTGAGGAAGAAGGCGACACCAGTGCGCGCGATGATGAGATGAGGGGCACCGTGATCTTCACGGTAATGGCTTTGGTTCTTCGATACCTTTGTGCTGAAGCCTTGATCGGAAGGCGTGTTAGGATCAAGGGAAACTCAAGACTCTAACCTTGTATCTTGAGTGCCGGTCGATCCTTTTAATATAGCACCAGGTATCAGGACCAAACCAAAACAAAATTTGTTGCTCCCGATCAGAGCGCGAGTGAGGTGGGCCTAGCCCTAAAATTTCGGATCTGGCAGTTAGCTAAGATCACCACTAACATTCTCCTACTTGATCGTAAGGCTAACATCATAAGTCCACACTTAATAGAACAACACACCAAGATAAAGTATTACAGTGATTAATCTAAGCATCACTATAACCCCAGAATCTATAGTGCATCATTCTATCTCGATAGGATAAGTATTTATTCTTAACGGGAGTTGGTTTGTTCTTATGGTCCTCATTTTCCAGAATCAGAGGCTTTCCAATAAACCCATGCCGGCAACATGCTCTCGAAAGAGACTGGGTGGTAAGCCTTTGGTAAGTGGATCCACAAGCATAGATTTAGTACTTATATGCTTGACTTCAATAGTCTGATCCTGAATTCTATCTTTCACAACATGATACTTAATGTTAATATGTTTGGCAGTACCACTTGATTTGTTGTTACTTGAATAGAATACTGCGGCCAAATTATCGCAGTATATAGGTAGTGATTTAGAGATGTTGTCTACTACTCTTAATCTCGGGATAAAGTTCTTAAGCCATACAGCCTGCCCAGTAGCCTCATAACATGCCACAAACTCAGCCTGCATTGTGGATGATGCAGTAAGTGATTGTTTGGAGATTTTCCACGAAATAGCTCCTCCCGCAAGTGTGAAGATATATCCTGACATGGATTTCTTAGAGTCAACACATCCTGCAAAGTCAACGTCTGAGTAACCCACAACCTCAAGGTTATCAGACTTCTTATATGTGAGCATGTAATTCTTAGTGCCCTGCAAATAACGCACGACTTTTTTAACGGCTTTCCAGTGGTCCAACCCTGGATTTGATTGATATCTGCCAAGCATCCCAGTTACGAATGCTAAATCAGGGCGAGTACAAATTTGAGCATACATAATGCTTCCGACAGCTGAAGCATAAAGAATCGACTTCATCTGATCAGTTTCTAATTGATTCCTTGGACTTTGGAATAAACCAAACATATCACCCTTAACAATAGGGGCAGGAGTGGCAGAGCAGTTATGCATATTATATCTCTTAAGCACTCTATCAATGTATGACCTTTGTGATAAGCCTAATACACCTTTGAACCTGTCTCGGTGAATCTCAATGCCCAAAACGTAAGAAGCATCACCAAGATCCTTCATGTCAAAATTAGAGGATAAAAATCTCTTGGTTTCATACAACATATTCTTATCGCTGCTAGCCAATAAGATATCATCCACATAGAGCACTAAAATAATAAATTTGCTCTCTTTAATCTTAATAATGTAGATGCAATTATCCACCTCATTTTCTTTAAAGCCAAATTTTCTTATTATTTCATCAAACTTAAGATACCATTGTCTAGACGCTTGTTTTAATCCATAGATGGATTTCTTAAGTCTACATCCCATGTGTTCTTTGCCTTCCACGACAAAACCTTCTAGTTGAGCCATGTAAACATTCTCATGCAAGTCACCATTAAGGAACGCAGTTTTCACATCCATCTGATATAGCTCTAAATTATAATGAGCAACAAGTGCCATGACAATTCTTAATGAGTCTTTCTTCGAGACAGGGCAGAAAGTATCAACATAATCAATCCCCTCTCTCTGCGTAAATCTTTTAGCTACAAACCTTGCCTTGAATCTCTCGACGTTTCCCTTAGAGTCATGCTTAGTTTTATAGACCCATTTACAGCCTACTGTTTTGACTCCATCAGGTATGTCTACTAAATCTCAGACATCATTAGTGCTCATAGATTTTAATTCATCATGCATAGCCTCAAGCCATTTTATCTGAGTGCTTACTACTTATGGCTTCCTTAAAAGAGATGGGATCATCCACCTTCCCTATATCGTTTACATCTTCATTCATGTACACGACATAGTCATTAGGAATGGCAGATCTTCTAACCCGCTGTGATCTTCTTAAGGGTTCATCAGTTATCACAGGCAGTTGTTGAGGTTCATCATTAGACACTGTGTTAGGTTCATCATCAGGAGCCGCATTAATTATCCCAGAATCTTCAGCTGGGGGCAGCATAACACCGAAATTCTGAATCGGTGTAAGTATTTGAGGCACATTAACAATAGTCTCCGAGATTATCGGTAATGGAACATAATTCCGAATCTCCTCAAGATCTATCTTTCTAGCCTCTAAGCTCCCACTGATTACACCATTCTCCATAAATACAGCATGCCTCGTTTCTACAAACTTAGTGATACGATTTGGGCAATAAAATCGATACCCCTTAGATCTTTCGGGATAACCGATAAAATGGCAACTTACAGTCTTAAGGTCTAATTTCCCAATATGTGGATTAAAGATTTTTGCTTCAGTAGGACAACCCCACACACGTAAGTATCTTAAGCTCGGTTTCCTTCCACTCCAAAGTTCATAAGGTCTTAGCGACTGATTTGCTGGGAACCCGATTAAGTATATGTGCAGCTGTCTTTAATGTTTCCATCCATAATCCCACTGGTAAACTGGAGTGGCTGAGCATACTCCGTACCATATCCATAAGTGTACGGTTCCTTCTTTCAGCTACTCCATTTTGCTGAGGTTCACCTGGAGTTGAATATTGGGCTACTATGCTATTTTCTTGAAGATATTTAGCAAAGGGACCAGGAATTTGCCTATAAGGAGCATGCCTTCCATAATATTCTCCTCCTCGATCTGATCTGACCACTTTAATCTTTAGATTATACTGATTTTCAACTTCAGCCTTAAATATCTTAAACTTATCAAGTGATTTAGATCGATCACAAATGGGGAAAATATATCTGTAACGGGAGAAGTCATCAATGAACGTGATGAACAAGTCAAAACCATCCACTGATGTCACAAGAAAAGGTCCACAGATGTCAGTGTGGATTAATTCTAATATTCATGTGCTTCGAGTGGCCCCTTTCTTAATTTGTTTTACATATTTCCCCTTAATGCAGTCAATGCAGGGGTCTGAGTCTGAAAATACTAATGGGTGAAGTATCTCTTCTTTAATGAGACGCTCCATTCTCCCCTTCGAAATGTGGCCTAATCGACAGTGCCACAATTTCGATGAAGTCTCATTTGTACCATCACACACATTCATAAGAATAGGAGATTCTTTTAGAGAAAGCATATAAAGCTTGTCTCGCTTAAACGCAAGACCAACATTATTTGAATTAAACTTAATGATGCACTGATTGTTCCCAAAGATACACTTAAAACCATCATCATCTAATAAAGAAACTAAAATAAGGTTTCTACTTAAACTAGGAACATAAATTACATTATTGAGTTGGATGACAAAGATATTTTCTAATGCTAATTGTAAGGATCCAATGGCTTCAACTTCTGCCTCCTTTCCATTCGCGACTCTAAGGCTTCGCTCCCCCTTTCTTAGCAACCTCACGGTATGGAATCCCTGTAAGGAATTAGTTACGTGCACGGTGGCACCTGAGTCAATCCACCAAGAATTAGGAGAAAAATCAGCAAAAAATGATTCCTCAATAAAGGTGATTTCATCATTACCCTTCTTTGCAAGCCAATTCATGAAGCCTGCACAGTCCTTTTGAATGTGCCCATCCTGTTTACAGAATCGGCACTTGACATTGTTGGACGAAGGGGGTGCAGCAGGTGCCTTGCCTTTATGCCCTGCCTTGCTTGACTCAGCTTTAGAAGAAAATTGCAGCCTTTTCTTGGACTTGAACTCCCTTTGGAATTTTCTTTTATTGTTGCTTACAAGATTGATGTAATCTTTCTTTTCGGCCTTTAGCCTTTCTTCCAGTTTACTAGTGAAATTATGGATGGAAGCATTAAAGACAGCTGCACATATACTTAATCGGGTTCCCAGCAAATTAGTCGCTAAGACACCTTATGAACTTTGGACTGGAAGGAAACCGAGCTTAAGATACTTACATGTGTGGGGTTGTCCTGCTGAAGCAAAAATCTTTAATCCACATATTGGGAAATTAGACCCTAAGACTGTAAGTTGCCATTTTATCGGTTATCCCGAAAGATCTAACGGGTATCGATTTTATTGCCCAGATCGTATCACTAAGTTTGTAGAAACGAGGCATGCTGTATTTATGGAGAATGGTGTAATCAGTGGGAGCTCAGAGGCTAGAAAGATAGACCTTGAGGAGATTCGGAATTATGTTCCATTACCGATAATCCCAGAGACTATTGTTAATGTGCCTCAAATACTTACACCGATTCAGAATTCCAGTGTTATGCTACCCCCAGTTGAAGATTCTGGGATAATTAATGCGGCTCCTGATGATGAACCTAACACAGCGTCCAATGATGAGCCTCAACACCCTCCTATGATAACTGATGAACCCCTAAGAAGATCACAGCGGGTCAGAAGATCTGCCATTCCTAATGACTATGTCGTGTACATGAATGAAGATGTAAACGATATAGGGAAGGTGGATGATCCCATCTCTTTTAAGGAAGCCATAAGTAGTAAGCACTCAGATAAATGGCTTGAGGCCATGCATGATGAATTAAAATCTATGAGCACTAATGATGTCTGGGATTTAGTAGACATACCTGATGGAGTCAAAACAGTAGGCTGTAAATAGATCTACAAAACTAAGCATGACTCTAAGGGAAACTGTCGGGGATTGGGTAATCCCTATGGCGAGCATCGTACCTCGGCGATCAGCCAAGCGCCGACCATGCGCACCCTTGGATGGTGTCCCCAAGGGAGATCCTCGGGTAGGTCAGCTCTCGGACCTACCCCGACCTTAATCTAGCTCGCCCTCGAGCATGCTTGCTCGGGGGTGCGCGACCGGCGCCCGGGTCAGAAGGAAAGGGCCTCGGGCCTCGGTCATAAGCCGGGCACGTTCCACAAAGACAACGTGGCATTAATCACTCGGCGGCTCGAAGGACAGTATGGCCACGATCTGCGCCCCCTACGCCCACATAGCGGTATGGCGAAAAGCGAGAGAACAGTTCACCCACGTCGGGGAACAGTGGCACGTCACTCTGTAATAAATGCTGGAACGCTGTAATTGTCTATAAATACCCCCTCGCACGTAGGATTCGGGGGCTTTTTCTGTTCTCAACTAGATTAACTCGCTCCTTGTTTTCCCTTCACGCGTAGCCGTTGCTTGCTAGTGGCCTGGAGGCTTGTCCTTAGAACCATCGGGGCCCCTGAGCAGGCACCCTGTAATCTACCTTTGGATACTAGTGCAATCACTGGACGTAGGGTTGTTATCTCCCCCGCGAGAGGCCCGAACCAGACCAAAAAAGACCCCTTGTTGGCTGTGTTGTCTTGATCCGTAGCTCGGCAGGCCCTCGAACGCTACCCCCTCCGCGAAAAAGGGGCTCTAGGTTGATCCCTCATTCAACAAGTAAGCTCGGCGGGGGACTGGTTTCCGAATCGTCGACAGAAACATTGAAAGATTCAAGGCAAGGCTTGTAGCTAAAGGATTTATGCAGAGAGAGGGGATTGATTATATTGATACTTTCTCCCCTGTCTCGAAGAAAGACTCATTAAGAATTGTCATGGCACTTGTTGCTCATTATGATTTAGAGCTACATCGATGGATGTGAAAACTGCGTTCCTTAATGGTGACTTGCATGAGAATGTTTACATGGCTCAACCAGAAGGTTTTGTCGTGGAAGGCAAAGAACACATGGGATGTAGACTTAAGAAATCCATCTATGGATTAAAACAAGCGTCTAGACAATGATACCTTAAGTTTGATGAAATAATAAGGAAATTTGGTTTTAAAGAAAATGAGGTGGATAATTGTATCTATATTAAGATTAAAGAGAGCACATTTATTATTTTAGTGCTCTATGTGGATGATATCTTATTGGCTAGCAAATGATAAGAATATGTTTGTATGAAACCAAGAGATTTCTATCCTCTAATTTTGACATGAAAGATCTTGGTGATGCTTCTTATGTTCGGGCATACATTGTTGGATCTAGGGGTGCAGCGAGTGCCTTGCCTTTATGCCCCGCCTTGCTTGACTCGACTTTTAGAAGAAAATTGCAGCCTTTTCTTGGACTTGAACTCCTTTGGAATTTTCTTTTATTGTTGCTTACAAGATTGATGTAATCTTTCTTTTCGACCTTTAGCCTTTCTTCCAGCTTTACTAGTGAAATTATGGATGGAAGCATTAAAGACAACAAGCACATATACTTAATCGGGTTCCCAAAGAAATTAGTCGCTAAGACACCTTATGAACTTTGGACCGAAGGAAACCGAGCTTAAGATACTTACATGTGTGGGGTTGTCTCTTTGAAGCAAAAATCTTTAATCCACATATTGGGAAATTAGACCCTAAGGCGTAAGTTGCCATTTTATCGGTTATCCCGAAAGATCTAACTGTATCGATTTTATTGCCCGATCGTATCACTAAGTTTGTAGAAACGAGGCATGCTGTATTTATGGAGAATGGTGTAATCAGTGGGAGCTCAGAGGCTAGAAAGATAGACCTTGAGGAGATTCGGAATTATGTTCCATTACCGATAATCCTAGAGACTATTGTTAATGTGCCTCAAATACTTACACCGATTCAGAATTCCAGTGTTATGCTACCCCCAGTTGAAGATTCTGGGATAATTAATGCGGCTCCTGATGATGAACCTAACACAGCGTCCAATGATGAGCCTCAACACCTCCTATGATAATCGATGAACCCTAAGAAGATCACGGTGGGTCAAGATCTGCCATTCCTAATGACTATGTCGTGTACATGAATGAAGATGTAAGCGATATAGGGAAGGTGGATGATCCCATCTCTTTTAAGGAAGCCATAAGTAGTAAGCACTTTCGGATAAATGGCTTGAGGCCATGCATGATGAATTAAAATCTATGAGCACTAATGATGTCCGGATTTAGTAGACATACCGATGGAGTCAAAACAAGAGGTCAGTAAATAGATCTACAAAACTAAGCATGACTCTAAGGAAACCGCCGGGATTGGGTAATCCCTATGGCGAGCATCGCACCTCGGCGATCGCCTAGCGCCGACCATCGCACCCTTGGATGGTGTCCCCAAGGAGATCCTCGGGTAGGTCGGCTCTCGGACCTACCCCGACCTTAATCTAGCTTCGCCCTCGAGCATGCTTGCTTTCGGGGTCTTGCGACCGCGCCCGGTCGAAGGAAAGGGCCTCGGGCCTCGGTCATAAGCCGGGCACGTTCCACAAAGACAACGTGGCATTAATCACTCGGCGGCTCGAAGGACAGTATGGCCACGATCTGCGCCCCCTACGCCCACATAGCGGTATGGCGAAAAGCGAGAGAACAGTTCACCCACGTCGGGGAACAGTGGCACGTCACTCTGTAATAAATGCTGGAACGCTGTAATTGTCTATAAATACCCCCTCGCACGTAGGATTCGGGGGCTTTTTCTGTTCTCAACTAGATTAACTCGCTCCTTGTTTTCCCTTCACGCGTAGCCGTTGCTTGCTAGTGGCCTGGAGGCTTGTCCTTAGAACCATCGGGGCCTGACGGGCACCACGTAATCTACCTTTGGATACTAGTGCAATCCTTTGGGCGTAGGGTTGTTATCTCCCCGAGAGGCCCGAACTGCACCAAAAAGACCCTTGTTGGTCTGTGTTGTCTTGATCCGTAGCTCGGCAGGCCCTCGAACGCTACCCCCTCCGCGAAAAAGGGGCTCTAGGTTGATCCCTCATTCAACAAGTAAGCTCGGCGGGGGACTGGTTTCCGAATCGTCGACAGAAACATTGAAAGATTCAAGGCAAGGCTTGTAGCTAAAGGATTTATGCAGAGAGAGGGGATTGATTATATTGATACTTTCTCCCCTGTCTCGAAGAAAGACTCATTAAGAATTGTCATGGCACTTGTTGCTCATTATGATTTAGAGCTACATCAGATGGATGTGAAAACTGCGTTCCTTAATGGTGACTTGCATGAGAATGTTTACATGGCTCAACCAGAAGGTTTTGTCGTGGAAGGCAAAGAACACATGGGATGTAGACTTAAGAAATCCATCTATGGATTAAAACAAGCGTCTAGACAATGATACCTTAAGTTTGATGAAATAATAAGGAAATTTGGTTTTAAAGAAAATGAGGTGGATAATTGTATCTATATTAAGATTAAAGAGAGCACATTTATTATTTTAGTGCTCTATGTGGATGATATCTTATTGGCTAGCAGCGATAAGAATATGCTGTATGAAACCAAGAGATTTCTATCCTCTAATTTTGACATGAAAGATCTTGGTGATGCTTCTTATGTTCTGGGCATTGGGATTCACCGAGACAGGTCTAAAGGTGTATTAGGCTTATCACAAAGGTCATACATTGACAGAGTGCTTAAGAGATATAATATGCATAACTGCTCTGCCACTCCTGCCCCTATTGTTAAGGGCGATAAGTTTGGTTTATTCCAAAGTTCAAAGAATCAATTAGAATCTGATCAGATGAAGTCGATTCCTTATGCTTCAGCTGTTGGAAGCATTATGTATGCTCAAGTTTGTACTCGCCCTGATTTAGCATTCGTAACCGGGATGCTTGGCAGATATCAATCAAATCCAGGGTTAGACCACTGGAAAGCCGTTAAGAAAGTCTTGCGTTATTTGCAGGGCACTAAGGATTACATGCTCACATATAAGAAGTCTGATAACCTTGAGGTTGTGGGTTATTCAGACGCTGACTTTGCAGGATCTGTTGACTCTAAGAAATCCACGTCAGGATATATCTTCACACTTGCGGGAGGAGCTATTTCGTAGAAAAGCTCCAAACAATCACTTACTGCATCATCCACAATGCAGGTTGAGTTTGTAGCATGTTATAAGGCTACTGGGCAGGCTATATGGCTTAAGAACTTTATCCCGGGATTAAGAGTGGTGGACATCATCTCTAAACCACTACCTATATACTGCGATAATTTGGCCGCAGTATTCTATTCAAGTAACAACAAGTCAAGTGGTGCTGCCAAACACATTGACATTAAGTATCATGTTATGAAAGATAGAATCCAGGATCAGACTATTGAAGTCAAGCATATAAGTACTAAATCTATGCTTGCGGATCCACTTACTAAAGGCTTACCACCCAGTCTCTTTCGAGAGCATGTTGCCGGCATGGGTTTATTGGAAAACCTCTGATTCTGGAAATGAGGACCATAAGAATAAAACCAACTCCCATTAAGAATAAGTACTTATCCTATCGAGATAGAATGATACACTATAGATTCTGGGGTTACAGTGGTACTTAGATTAATCACTGTAATACTTTATCTTGGTGTGTTTTTCTATTAAGTGTGGACTTATGATGTTAGCCTTACGATCAAGTGAGAGAATGTTAGTGGTGATCTAGGCTAACAACCAGATCCGAAAATTTGGGCTAGACCCACATTACGTGCGCATTGATCGGGAGCGCCCAACAAAAACTTGGTTCGGTCCCGTCAGCCTGCGCGAGATTAAAAAGGGGAAGGCCGGCACTCATTCGTGGATTTGATCTACTCTTGAGTCTTTGCTCTTCTTCTACATACCAACTGATCCTAAGCTCGTGCTAAGGCTGCCGAAGACTCGCGACCACCACCGAAGAAGGTCTCTGTGTCCCTCTTCGTCCTCACGTGTTCCGGTGCTGCGCATCTTCACCGTCCTACCATCACCGTGAAGATCACCGTGACTTCTACCACTCTTCACCGACACTCACTTCACTGATCGAATCTCTAATGGCGACTTCATCATCACCGGGTCAGTGGTCTAACGATTATTTCCGAATTACATCTGTGATTATACTTAAGGTTAGATGATCATGTTCATGTTTAGATCCTAACATTCATTTATAGACAGCGTTAGAGACAACCCATGCAATGGTATAGACAGCTCATTTATGAGTAGATAGCTTCTTCCCAGACACAACCTATCTTGATTCTCGTGCTAGAGACGACTCTAGATTAAGAGACGGCTCAGCTCTCTAGATGCACCCTCTCTTATCCACATCATTTTTTATTCTACATGGCATAGCTTAGAGACTGTTGAAATGGACCATTGTACATGCTCTTAGTGAACGAGTTTTGGTTGTAATCCATGTTTCGGTTTGGAGTAGCAGAACCGAACAGAGGAAGGAGTCCAGTAAATGTGTTCAGTTAAGTGTGTCGGAATCGGAACAGTAGCTTGACTCGGATAGGAGTCTGAAACTGAGTCAGATCATAGAGTTGTAAACCGCGTCTCTGTGTAATCGCAGATCCTATAAAGTGTGAAATAAACTGTAGAATAGCAGAACGGTTGAGTTGAGAAATTCCTGATTCGAGACTTGATCTAAACACTATGTTTCTTCTGTTGTCTGAAAAGTCTGCTTTGCAGGGCTGAAGCAAATCGCTGGAATTTGTTCGGCAGAGCAAGCAGAGGCTGAGGGAAACTTCGGTCCTCTGCTGGCAGCAAGTTCAAATTCTGGCGCGATCGCACAGGCGTGTATGAGGAGCGACTACTAACAATTTCTTGTGCTCGTCGGCGTTCTCGATGCCTTTCTTCATTTCAGCGACGTCCTTGCCGAGCTCTGACAAGGTTGTCTGTGGGGCCCCGCGGCCCTCATCGGAGTCCTTGATCTTGTCCCATCGCTGCTGCAGCCCGTCGCCGGTGGGGTTCCACGCCATCTCGGAGACGCCTTTCACCAGCCGGATCCGCGCGAGCTCCGCCGCCACCTCACGGTGGATAGCCGGCTGACCCGACGACCACGAACAGCGTGACCGCCGCAGCACGAAGACGTCCGTGCCGCCGAGCTGCTTGCTCGTGTTGAGGCTCTGGTACGAGCCGCCGACGGTCATGAGCTCGACGTCCGTCGCGGCGACCGAAGTGAGGCCGGCGATGCAGAGCGCGAAGGCGTCCTTGATCCATTCCTGTCGATGTCCTGGTTAACGAATGAGTAGGTGCCGGAGGTCTTGTCAGCGATGAGCTTCATGACGTTGGGGTCGTGGTCGGCGCCCAGACCGAAGGTGTGCGCCGGGAACTCGGAGCAGATCATCTCTTTCTATCGTTTGAAGATCTCGTCGTACTCGCCGTCCGACAGGAACATCATGCAGCCGACGCGGCCCTTGCATTCCTCAGCTGGCGCACAGCCCCGCAGAATCTGAGCAGTTAAGCAGCATGAGAAAATTAGTCACAAGAACAAAATATATGTCGTGGATCATTTGGTCACAAACAATGTACTAGCCAGCTAGGATAGATATGTACTCACCTCTGCTCCCGCATGCAAATCGGCAACCATATCGTTCTCACCTCCGGCCTCCAGCCCTTCCATCTGAAGAAGCTCCGCATCACGATTCTCACATGTATGGGGGCATATCCAGTGCAATCAGACTTTTGGTGCAATCACCGTGCAATCCAACTAAGAAAAGTTTCAAAAAATTCTGAAAAAAATCATGGATGTACATCTCATCTTACCCCATCTACATATAAAATTTCATGATCAAAGTGAAAGCGGACCTTATTACCTTAATCACAAGTTCCT
Organism: Guadua angustifolia; assembly: GCA_036346375.1. Classification (NCBI taxonomy): domain Eukaryota; kingdom Viridiplantae; phylum Streptophyta; class Magnoliopsida; order Poales; family Poaceae; genus Guadua; species Guadua angustifolia. The sequence continues at coordinate 24,791,635 of CM070509.1, read as the reverse complement.
TTCTGTTTCGTTACATACCACTAGATTTATGTGCTTTCACTTTAGTACACTAAGGGTCTGTTTGGATCCATTAACTCTAATAGTTAGTTAGCTAATAGCTAATAGCTGGCTAACTATTAGCTGACTAATTATTAGCTGGAGACTGTTTGGATCTACTAGCTAATAGGTGGTTGGAAATTTGGTTATAAGTGCAAATGTTCATTATACCCTTGCATTAATTAGCTATTTGCATCTTTTTTTTTTTGCTACTGTACCGCGGTGGAGGGGTTGAGGGCAAATTGGTCTTTTGACTATCCATTAGCTAAAATTAGTAGGGGAGAACTAGCTAATGAGATAACTATTAGCTGGGTTGTTGGCTAATTATTAGCTAGGTTATTAGCTGGGATGTTTGGATCTATTTCAGCTAATTTTAGCAGCTAACTATTAGTGCTAATAGATCCAAACATGACCTAATGCATACGTTAGCAATTAACACATAAATATCTTTTTGCCCCAATCTTTGGTGAATACTCAAACAGAGCTATCCGCTTGCTTTAACAGAAAATGCTATTGAATCTGAGCATCCCGGATTGGGTCACCCGGAAAATAAGTGGTCTCACTCTCAGGCACACAGGACAGGGGTAAGTTTTGAACAAAAACAGAAATTGTGCCAGCTCCCACCAATTTCGAGTTTTCGGGTAAGTGTACAGTTTTCCTTGTAATAGAAGAGGTGTATATTTTGCACATTTCATAATCATATGGTCAATTCTACTAGTACATTTGGTAATGTTCTTAGGTCAGGCGATTGCGGGTGCAGCAGCGAATGAACTACTGCACAAAGCTTTAGCGGAACTGCATTTGGGATTTTGTGGTTCAGAACTGGAAGGCTGGTTCATTTTGCACAACTGTTTTCCCCTCTACAAAATACCGAACATTTGTAACTCTGGTATAGTGAATGAATTAACATTGTGACTATAACTCGTCTTCAGATTTCAAAAGCTGCATACAGTTCCTCTTTCGCTTTGCTTGTACATACCTTTCATTACGAGGTGCTGGCTTTGTGTTGAAGTCTGTTTAAAATGTTAATTGCATACCTACGTATTGGGCTACACTTCTTATATGCTACTTTGGTTTTAGTTCATGCTGAGCTGACCAATGTCAGGACTAAGGAATTACTCTAATGTAAGTAGTAGCTGAATCAGTAAGACGTGATGAAACTGACCGGACTAACCAATATATCGTGCACACTCTATTCATCATCAAGTGGGAGGTAACCTCACCATCTCATGCAGGAGGGTCACCACACTTAATTATATGTAACCAACCAAACAACATCTCTTTCATCAAGAGTCATTCCTCATCTCTCCTCGGTCGGGATCAACACATATAACCAACCAAACAAGCCTATTTTGTATCCATTCACTGCTTCCCATCGGCCGTATGGCTTATGCAAAGCTAGGCTAGGACATACAAGAACCAAACAGATCGAACGTCTTCGGCGAAGAGGATGCGATAACGAGTCGGTGCGATTGCGGTGTTGATGTGGTCGACGTTGGTGGTGATAGCGTGATCGGCGTTGGTGATGGCGCGTCGCAGAGCCGCCGGCTCTGACGGCGTCGCCCAAGAAGCAGAGAAAGACGAGCCGTGGTGATGAACTTGAGCGATCGCGAGCGCTTCCCAAAAACCTTATTCGCCCTCTCCCGGTGCAGGATCTCGAAGACGAAGGGTTCCGGAGACCTGCTCTCCCGATTGCAGATGCACGTCGGCGCTCGGGATGGAGAAGGGTACAACGGCGACGGCGGCAGTGAGAGGTGGCAAAACCCTAACGATGTGTTCTGCGTATATTCCTCTACACGGGTGCACGACGCAATATTTATAGGGTTACTCTGGTAACCGTGACCGAACGTGACTCGAGGATGTGCCACGATCGGAGTCTGTTACGGAGTCCGTATCTCATACTGCAAATGCGACTATCCCGAGTAGCAAAAGAATAAACTGCAAAAGCAGGCTTCGTCTGCGCAAGGCTCTGGACCGGATTTCGGCGGACCATTCACGCAGGTGCCGCACGCCTGCGCCCTTCGCCCCGCCGGGGTGCCCGAGCCCGAGCCCGGCCGTGGCGAGGCGAGGCGAGCGTGTGGGCTTTCTCCCTTTCTCCCACATGGTTCTAGAAAGGTGGAGAGAACTCTCCCTTATAAGTTGGTCATCCTCCACCTCCACAAGCAATATAGGACTAATGTATGCACACATGTCTCCTCATGAGTGGGACTTTGAGATTTTCTAGGAATTATCTGTCTCAATTAAGTGGGCTTGGCCCAAATAATCCAACAATCCCCCACCAGATCTCAAAGTCCATTTAGAGATTTGCCAATACTCACTACTGTTTAATATAACAGCATTTCAACAGAGACTGTTAAGTTGAACTTCTGCCTAGAGCTCTAAGCTACACCCATCCACGACTTGAACAATGGACTATGCCTTGAATTGCAAGTTTTGTGTGAACAGGTTTCACTCAAAGTCATAATCGATACACAGCCGCCAAGAGCCTTCTCCATGGTGGAGCATATGAGTCGTACTCCATGGTCTCTTCATGAGCTTACTAGAGATCACCTGAGTCTCATAGACTGCGACTTTAGACAGTCGGGCTCATATAGGTGTGTTCTTTCAAGAATGCTCTGTAGAACAGCATCTTCGCTAGTTATAGACGATAGAAACACATTAAGGCATATCGCCATCCTACCTTACAGCATTTTGAGAGTATTGCATCTTCACTTAGAGAGGGTAACAGATTACTCTCCTCAGTTCGCCAATAGCTTGTTTTACCCAGGACCCAATTCACGGGATCTCCGATCACAAAGGCTGGGTTACTGCTATGGCAACTTATATGGGTTTCATACCCATCTCCCTCGATGCACCTTCTATCACATTCCGTGATAGTCCCTTCGTAAAGGGATCTGCCAGGTTTCTGTCTGTTTGAATATAAGTCACACTTATTACTCGAGTTTCTCAATTTCTGACAGACTTGATGCGTCTTTTAACGGTATTGATGACTTCGCATTATCCTTAGCATGCTCACTTTAGCAATCATGCATGATTATCATAGTTCATAAGGATAGCGGTATTGGTTTTTCAACCACCGCAAGTCCATCAAGAGCTCACGCACCAATCTGCCTCTCTGATGGTCAGATCTAAAGCGGTGAGCTCCGCCTCCATGGTTGACCTTGTCAAAATGGTCTGTTTGCAGCACCTCCATGACACTGGCACCACCACCAATGGTAAACACATATCCACGGGTGGCATAGAGCTCATCTACATCGAAATCCAGCCGAGTCACTATATCCCTCAAGCACTGCAGGGTGCCTTAAATAGTGAATCGCATAACTCATAGTACCTTTCAAATAGCGCATTACCCTTTCAAGTGCATGCCAATGATCAGAACCCGGGTTTGACATGAACCTACTCAATTTGCTCACAGCAAATGATATATCAGGTCTCGTTGCACCAGCAAGATACATGAGCGAACCGATAATCTGAGAATATCTCAATTGGTTTAAACCAATTCTCTTATTCTTTCTCAGTGTTACACTGGGATCATAAGGAGTGGGGCAGGGCTTGCTGTCCATAAAGCCAAACCGGCTCAAGACCTTCTCCACATAGTGGGATTGCGAAAGAGTAATCCCACTCTCATCCTTAATAAGCTTGATGTTCAGAATTACATCAGCTTCTCCCAGATCTTTCATATCAAATTTCTTTGACAGAAAAGACTTGACCTCATTGATCACATCAATATTTGTTCCGAAGATCAGTATATCGTCCACATAAAGACACAATATAACTCCTTCACCCCCACTATAGCGATAGTATACACATGTATCAGCCTCATTAATGACAAAGTTCGCAGAAGTCAAAGTGGTGTCGAACTTCTCATGCCATTGCTTAGGTGCTTGTTTCAGGCCATACAAAGATTTCAATAATTTACACACCTTGCTCTCTTGACCCTTTACTACATACCCATCAGGTTGCTCTATGTAGATTTCCTCATCTAACTCTCCATTAAGGAAAGCTGTCTTCACGTCCATCTGATGAACGAGAAGACCATATGAGGCAGCCAGGGAAAGTAATACTCGAATGGTGGTCATTCTAGCAACAGGTGAATAAGTATCAAAGAAATCTTCGCCTTCTTTTGGATGTAACCCTTAGCCACAAGCCGAGCCTTGTACTTCTCAATAGTACCATCGTGCCTAAGCTTCTTCTTGAACACCCACTTACAACCCACGGGTTTACAACCATAGGGCCGTTCGGTCACCTCCCAAGTCCCATTGGCGAATTGAGTCCATCTCATTCAGGCAGACTTCTTTCAATTATCTCATCCGGAGATGCATATGCCTCTACAATAGACGTGGGAGTATCATCCACGAGGTACAAATGAAATCATTGCCAAAGGATTTTTCAATCATCTGTCTCTTGCTCTTTCTAGGAGCTTCATTGTCATCCTCCTCTAGGATTTTCTCAAGTGGTTGCTCAGAAGACTCAACAGGTGTAATAGTCTCAGGAATTATCTCAAAAGAAAATCTAGAAGTGCTATGCATATCTTTCATCGGAAATATATTCTCAAAAAACGTAGCATCACGAGACTCCATAATAGTATCAACATACATATCAGGCACATCAGATTTAACTACTAAAAATCTATAAGCGATGCTCCGCTGAGCATATTCCAGAAAGACACAATCCACTGTCTTAGACCCGAGCTTACGCTTTTTGTTAATCGGTACATTGACTTTCGCCAAGCATCCCCATGTGCGCAAGTAAGAAAGTGATGGTTTTCTTCCAACCCACTTCTCGTAAGGGTCTTCTCCATGTTTCATTGGGAACTCTATTCAGACATGACATGAAGTCAACACGCCTCCCCCACCATGCCTTAGATAAACCAAAGAAGGTTCTAACATGGCGTTCACCAAGTCGGTCGGCAGGCGGTTTTTCCTCTCGGCAATCCCGTTTGATTCGGGCGAGTAGGAGGTGTTCTCTCATGAATAATACCATGTTCCGCAGAAATCATCAAAGATTTTGGGAAAAATTCGCCACCACGATCCGACCTAAGGCGTTTGATCTTTCTCTCTAGTTGATTTTCAACTTCACTTTATAGATTTTAAAGTAGTCTAGCGTCTCGTCCTTAGTTTTCAACAAGTAAACATAGCAAAATCTAGTCGCATCATCAATCAATGTCATGAAATATCTCTTTCCTCCTTTGTCAACACACCATTCATCTCGCATGATCGTAATGTATGAGTTCTAGAGGTGCCAAGTTCCTCTCCTCACCGCCTTGTGAGGCTTTCGAGGTTGCTTCGATTGCACACAACTATGGCACTTAGAACCTTTGGCAATAGTGAAATTCGAATTAAACTCATCTTTGGAAAGCCGATTCATAAGACCAAAATTAATGTGGCATAAACGAGAGTGCCAAGTACTTGCATCATCATTAACACTACCACAGATATGGTTCACAGACTTATTATTGAAATCTGAAAGGGAAAAGCGGAACAAGCCTCCGCACTCGTAGCCTTTACTAATAAATAGTCCATGCTTGGACACAACTACTTTATTGGACTCTAACACTACCTTAAACCCATCTCTGCATAGAAGGGAGCCACTAACGAGATTCTTGTTGATAGAAGGGACATGCTGCACGTTCCTTAGCTGCACGATCTTTCCCGAAGTGAACTTCAGATCCACTGTGCTAGTGCCATGAACAGAAGTATGTGACCCATTCCCCATCAGGACGGAGGAATCCCGAATGACCTGATAAGAAGAGAACATATTGATGTCAGAACACACATGAACATTAACACCCGTATCAATCCACCAACTGGAAGACTGAAATACTGAGAATACAGAAGGTAAATTACCATACCCTATGTCTCCAGCATTGGTAGCGGTCAGGTTTTTTTCCCTCAACGGTCTGCATGATCAGGGCATTCCTTGGAAAAGTGTCCAACCTCACCACATGTGAAGCAGGGCAACTCAGCCTTGTTCATCTTCTTCTTCTTGAAGTTGGTAGTCTTGTTAGGCTTGTTTTTCCTTTTGTTCTTGCCGTAGTTCTTCTGAACCATGTTGGCGCTGGACTGGCCCTCGACTCCTTTACCATTGAAATCCTTAGCCCGAGCCTTCTCTTCAACATCAAGGGGCGCTTCTCGGGTTTTCGATGATATCTTTGTCCTCTTATGTTTTAGAGTAGTGCGAAACTCCTCCACGAGGGAGGTTTTGCAATGATGCAACCGGCCACAAAAGGATCAGGTAAGACACATTCCAGGAGTTCGAGTTCCTTGACAATGCATTGTATCTCATGGGCTTGCTCTACAACAGAGCGATTATTAGCCATCTTATAGTCATGAAAGTTCTCCATGACATACGCCATCGCTACTTGATCCGATGCAATCGAACTTGGCATTGATGTATCCCACAAAGCACCTTCAAGCGTCTGTTATGTGCATGTACACATCACACGCATTTATCGGCAAGAACGCTAAAAATGCATCCCACGAAGAGAGTATTGGCATCCGTGAAACTCTTCTGCTGCTCGGCAGAGAGATCACCTTCAGGTTTGCCTTTACTAATCCAGAATACATTCATATCCGTAAGCCAAAGCGTGACCTTGACTTGCCACCTCTTAAAGTGCACACCAGAGAATTTCTCCGGCCTCAGTGCGTCGGCAAAACCAGCCATTGATAATCCAGGAAATTGTCTACAATAAAGTTTTTGGATTGTTGAGAAATTAGACATTTTCCAGATTAAATTCTGAATATAAATCATGAACAGCATCACAGAAACTAGCATGTATATCTCTAACATAGATAGCACGAACATCATGATCATCTTGATAAACATGATTAACCACGAGATTAGGACAGATCGAGCGCATCTTGAAAGCGAAGAGGATGCGAATAACGTAGTTGGTGCGATTCGCGGTATTGATGTGGTCGGCGTTGGTGGTGATGAGCGTGATCGGCGTTGGTGATGGCGCGTCGCAGAGTCATTGCCACGACGGCGCCGAAGAGCGAGCGGAAGACGAGCCGTGGTAGCGAACTTGAGCAGATGCGAGCGCTTCCCAAAAACCTTATTCGCCTTCTCCCGGTGCAGGATCTCGAAGACGAAGGGTTTCGGAGACCTGCTCTCCCGATTGCAGATGCACGTCGGTGCTCGGGATGGAGAAGGGTACGATGGCGGCGGCGGCAGTGAGAGGTGGCAAAACCCTAACGATGTGTTCTGCGTATATTCCTCTACACGGGTGCACGACGCAGTATTTATAGGGTTACTCTGCGTCTGCGCAAGGGCCTGGACCGGATTTCGGCGGATCATTCACGCAGGTGCCGCATGCCCAAGCCCGAGCCCGGCGAGGCGAGGCGAGGCGATCGCGTGTAGGCTTTCTCCCTTTCTCCCACATGATTCTAGAAAGGTGGAGAGAACTCTCCCGTATAAGTTGGTCATCCTCCATCTCCACAAGCAATATAGGACTAATGTATGCACACATGTCTCCTCATGAGTGGACCTTTGAGATTTTCTAGAAATTATTTGTCTCAATTAAGTGGGCTTGGCCCAAATAATCCAACAACAATTTCTTATGCTCGTCGGCGTTCTCGGTGCCTTTCTTCATTTCAGCGACGTCCTTGCCGAGCTCTGACAAGGTTGTCTGTGGGGCCCCGCGGCCCTCATCGGAGTCCTTGATCTTGTCCCATCGCTGCTGCAGCCCGTCGCCGGTGGGGTTCCACGCCATCTCGGAGACGCCCTTCACCAGCCGGATCCGCGCGAGCTCCGCCGCCACCTCACGGTGGATAGCCGGCTGACCCGACGACCACGAACAGCGTGACCGCCGCAGCACGAAGACGTCCGTGCCGCCGAGCTGCTTGCTCGTGTTGAGGCTCTGGTACGAGCCGCCGACGGTCATGAGCTCGACGTCCGTCGCGGCGACCGAAGTGAGGCCGGCGATGCAGAGCGCGAAGGCGTCCTTGATCCATTCCTGTCGATGTCCTGGTTAACGAATGAGTAGGTGCCGGAGGTCTTGTCAGCGATGAGCTTCATGACGTTGGGGTCGTGGTCGGCGCCCAGACCGAAGGTGTGCGCCGGGAACTCGGAGCAGATCATCTCTTTCTATCGTTTGAAGATCTCGTCGTACTCGCCGTCCGACAGGAACATCATGCAGCCGACGCGGCCCTTGCATTCCTCAGCTGGCGCACAGCCCCGCAGAATCTGAGCAGTTAAGCAGCATGAGAAAATTAGTCACAAGAACAAAATATATGTCGTGGATCATTTGGTCACAAACAATGTACTAGCCAGCTAGGATAGATATGTACTCACCTCTGCTCCCGCATGCAAATCGGCAACCATATCGTTCTCACCTCCGGCCTCCAGCCCTTCCATCTGAAGAAGCTCCGCATCACGATTCTCACATGTATGGGGCATATCCAGGTCTGAATCAGACTTTTGGTGCAATCACCGTGCAATCCAACTAAGAAAAGTTTCAAAAATTCTGAAAAAATCATGGATGTACATCTCATCTTACCCCATCTACATATAAAATTTCATGATCAAAGTGAAAGCGGACCTTATTACCTTAATCACAAGTTCCTTTACGTTTCGCTACATACCACTAGATTTATGTGCTTTCACTTTAGTACACTAAGGGTCTGTTTGGATCCATTAACTCTAATAGTTAGTTAGCTAATAGCTAATAGTGGCTAACTATTAGTCGACTAATTATTAGTGGAGACTGTTTGGATCTACTAGCTAATAGGTGGTTGAAATTTGGTTATAAGTGCAAATGTTCATTATACCCTTGCATTAATTAGCTATTTGCATCTTTTTTTTTCTCTTGCACAGCGGTGGAGGGTTGAGGCAAATTGGTCTTTTGACTATCCATTAGCTAAAATTAGTAGGGAGAACTAGCTAATGAGATAACTATTAGTACTGGGTTGTTGGCTAATTATTAGCTAGGTTATTAGCTGGGATGTTTGGATCTATTTCAGCTAATTTTAGCAGCTAACTATTAGTGCTAATAGATCCAAACATGACCTAATGCATCGTTAGCAATTAACACATAAATATCTTTTTGCCCCAATCTTTGGTGAATACTCAAACAGAGCTATCCGCTTGCTTTAACAGAAAATGCTATTGAATCTGAGCATCCCGGATTGGGTCACCCGGAAAATAAGTGGTCTCACTCTCAGGCACACAGGACAGGGGTAAGTTTTGAACAAAAACAGAAATTGTGCCAGCTCCCACCAATTTCGAGTTTTCGGGTAAGTGTACAGTTTTCCTTGTAATAGAAGAGGTGTATATTTTGCACATTTCATAATCATATGGTCAATTCTACTAGTACATTTGGTAATGTTCTTAGGTCAGGCGATTGCGGGTGCAGCAGCGAATGAACTACTGCACAAAGCTTTAGCGGAACTGCATTTGGGATTTTGTGGTTCAGAACTGGAAGGCTGGTTCATTTTTGCACAACTGTTTTCCCCCTCTACAAAATACCGAACATTTGTAACTCTGGTATAGTGAATGAATTAACATTGTGACTATAACTCGTCTTCAGATTTCAAAAGCTGCATACAGTTCCTCTTTCGCTTTGCTTGTACATACCTTTCATTACGAGGTGCTGGCTTTGTGTTGAAGTCTGTTTAAAATGTTAATTGCATACCTACGTATTGGGCTACACTTCTTATATGCTACTTTGGTTTTAGTTCATGCTGAGCTGACCAATGTCAGGACTAAGGAATTACTCTAATGTAAGTAGTAGCTGAATCAGTAAGACGTGATGAAACTGACCGGACTAACCAATATATCGTGCACACTCTATTCATCATCAAGTGGGAGGTAACCTCACCATCTCATGCAGGAGGGTCACCACACTTAATTATATGTAACCAACCAAACAACATCTCTTTCATCAAGAGTCATTCCTCATCTCTCCTCAGTCAGGATCAACACATATAACCAACCAAACAAGCCTATTTTGTATCCATTCAGCCTGCTTCCCATCAGCCCGTATGTCTTGTACAGGCTAGGCTAGGACATACAGTAACCAAACAGCTCCATAGTTATGCATACATATATTTTTCCTGTTAGTCTATCAGATTGCAGTTTCGGTGTCTAATTTAGTTTGATTTCAATTGAGTTCAGAGAATTACAAAATTTGTTCACTTTTCAGCAGAGGAAAAATATTAAGCAGCCTATCGGTTTTCAGTATATCGCTCTCAATATTTCAGGGTTGAAAAATGAAAATGCCTGTGGTGGGTCAGTTGTTGCTGTAAATAGCAGTGGCCGCTTTAGGTTTTGTTGTGCAATCTCCTTCAATGTTAAATCTTCGTACATAATCCTTAAAGATTACGGTATATAATAGCTAGAATCATCTATGATATCAGACTATCACATATTGTTTTTGTCAAGAACCGTCTATGATATGTGTGATAGCCTTTTTTTTTCCTTACCTCTCTTAGCAGAACTTCCATGAGTAATATCTATTGTTGAAAATTTTCTTCTTATTAAATATTTCTACAATGACATTTACAAGGCACAACCAGTTATAAATTTTGTAACTAAATATCTAAACATCTTAGATGCTTCGATGCACAACTTGTCCACCGAGATCATCTTAAAATATGAACATTTGTAACACTTTCATTTACTTTCTTATTCTAATGTTGATGGATTTCAAGGCAAAATACAATTATATCCACAGTTTATCCTGAAAGTTATCATACTCTAATTTATCTTCCACTTCACTATCATACCCGAATGAGAATGCCACAGACAGCTTATTTTCACTCTATTATCTTTGCATGCGTCTAGAGTTTGAATCCAGTTTTACAAGTAGCAAGCAAAGTTACCGATTGTTGAATTAGGTCTTGAACAAGTAACGTTTTACCAAGCTCAACACCTAGCAAAGTTTTTTCTTCCTTTAGCTGCGTCAGAGCATGTATGTATTCGTTGCCGCTATACTAAAAAAACTAAGCGCTGATGCTAAAAGGTGTACTTAAGGTCCGATGGCCTAAGGGTAGATTCAAGTCCAAGTGTCCCCCTCTGGCTATGCCCTTGGATGCATGCGGGGCGTATAAGTTTGGTGGTGCAGCACGTACATGCGCGCGGTCTAGCACCTACAATAACTAGGTAGAATTATGCCTTCTGACTGCTTGGATTGATTTTAGTAAAGCGAAAGCATGGTGCTATTAATGTAACATTGGCATTAAAAAACTAATCAATGAATAAGGCAATTAAGCAGGTAAGTTGCTTAACTAAGGGCTATATTTTAATTAAATCGGCAAAACATATTACCGGTATGAAAATATGTCAAACAAATAAAGTAACAAAATTTCCGGCAACGAAGAAAAATATCTAGTTTACTTGGATTAGCACTACAAAAAAGTTTTTACAGACTATGCTTATACAGGCCTACCTAGCTTATTTGGATTAGCACTACAAAAATTCCAGCAGCACTGCATCTACATTGCAACTAAGTATTTGAGCAGCAAACAATCAGCACAACATTGGAATTCATACCTATACTCTAGATTCTAGAACAGATCATCCTAAAGGTCCTAATTAGCAAATGGCACACAGAGAACAAATTACTCAGCCTGTATTGATAGGCAAGCTTGCTTCATTCAAAGACTTCCCTTGCACCAAACGTTGGTACAGAGGTTCATTTGGGTTCGTAACTGCGGTTGTTTGAGACAGAAATCAGCCTGACCTGCTACAGAAGTAAGATTTTTTTAGATCTGAGAGATGGAGAAATGCATCTTCAGAATTACACTGAAGTTGCTATTACGCAGATAGGCTGAGAAAACATAGAATTATCTTACCTTCAAGAAGCCTCTAGAAAATAGTGCAGATGATAAATCTTTCCTCTGGTTGATCAAGTCAAGCGTCCATTTCTAGATTATAGCCATCATTTTCTAGTCTTGCAATTTGCTACTGCAATGAAGATCGGGAAAAAAGAACACTAATCAGAGCGATCATATCGCAAAGCCTGAATCCTGGCAGTGAATTATACCTGAAGATCAATTAATTGGAACAATGAATTTGCCAACCTTGATAGGTGCTACACATAGCACCGGGGGATACTGGATCGCATTTTTAGGCTAACAGATTGCAGAATTGAGAATTTTAAACAAGAAACATATAATCAAACGTTATGGGTCATCTACTTCCAAAAATTCCCCAATACCCCAAGGCAAACCTAGCCACAAATCCCTAAGAACAAAGGACAAAAGAAGAGAGATTACTTATTGCAGCCATTATTTTTAAAGCTTCCAATTTGGTACTGCACTGAATATCAGGAAAATACAATAACCGAAAGAACATGTCATGAAGTTTGAATCCTAACAATGAATTATAGCTGAAGATCAATTAATTGGAACATAAGTGATAGGTGTTGTACATCGCACTGGGGGATACTGGTCCGCATTTTCAGGTTGACAGATTGCAATACTAAAAAAATCAGCTAAAAATGTCTAATTCGATTGATTCACGCGGCAATCAATTTGTGTAAACATAAATTGCCCAATAGTTTTACCTAAATTGGCTCTGCGCACAGAAGGGCCAAAGCATACAAACACATTCCAAATAAAAAAAAGCATACCACATGGATAGACAATCGAGCAACATAAGAGTAAACACGAAGTAGGGTCACCTTCAGGCAGCAGACCAGGAAGCGAAGGCCGAACCCGTAGGCGGCACCAACCAACACAGCAGCACGGACCTGCATCCAAAGGAGAAAAGGAATAGACGGTAAGAGCAAGATTTCTACTGCAACACTTTGGTGCACCGGGACAGCTATCTGTGCAAAATCTAAATTTGGAAAACCAAATGCCAGAATGATCGAACCAACCAAAGAGACAAAACAGGGAGAAATCATTATTAAAGAGAGAACACATCATGAATTAAGAGTACCAAAAACCGAATCAGATCATCACAAACAAAATAAAAGGAGTGAGCTTCGACCATGAAAGTAAGGTCAGATTAGTGCAAATAAACACCGAGAGCAGCGAAAATCGAACCAGATTAGTGAACACAGAATGAATTAAGAGTAGCGATAAACCGAATCAGATCAACTCAAATAAAATAAAAGGAGCGAGCTTCGAGTATGAAAGCAAGGTCAAATTAGCACAGATGAAATAAAAGTAGCGAGGGGCCAAGGGCCGAGCAGAAAAGTAAAACAAGAACAAAAATACCGGAGACGGAGGAGCCAAAGATAGTTGCTGAGGGCGAACAGGACAAGGCAGCCACAAAAACAACTTGAATGAAGCCCCTACGTGTTGCAGGTAGATAAGATAAGATTTCCATGTCAAGTATTTTACTACACATTCAAGAAAGGTGTTTACCCAATCCAGGAATAAAATCCTGCTAATGTGATCTAATTTTTCAGCGAAGATTGCACCTTTCCTGCATCTAGGAACCGGAGACGATGGGATGGTTGGTAGAATAGAAGAAATATCCAGTTTTTATTGTCGTTGTTGTTTACGTGAGCATATCAATTTCCCGAGGAAGCCTGATTTGTTCTAACTATGCACATAACAGGATTTGCTTCACAATGCAAGAAACCGCTGTTGTGGTTAGACAACAATTCGAATAAATGGAACATGCAAAATAATTTCAAGTCGGACTAAATTCTGAAAGGTATATACCATATAGAACAAAGACATCTAAAACATGCAGATAATCTATAACACTATCTCTATAAAAAGACCATAGTGTAGACTGACTAAGTATGGGGAAAAAAATGAATCAAAAAGGGAGAAAGCGTACAGCCATGCAAGTGCTGACCTCAGATCGTCTGACAAAATGTGCTTATTTGGAAATGGGGGAAATAGAATGCTCACAATTCTAGAGAAGTACTGAGTGCATACATGTATGGATTCCATATTTAAATAACATAGCCAAATTAGTAAATACTGAAATCCATGGATATAAAATTAGAAGTAGATAAGTAATAGTTTCTTAACTCTGCGCACAGAAGGGCCAAAGCACAAAAAGGCTATCCATCATCAAAGCAAGCCCAAGCCCTAAGTTCCATAGCATAAGGAACCTACTCCGATAGCTAAGAACCCAAAATAGCATGTTAGCATAGTGTCTAAATTGGAAAACCGCAAATCTCATTTTCAGCCTCAAGTCAACCAGCAATATAAGAATATATACCTATAGCCACAAGAAATTGACTGACCTTACATAGGCAAGTCGACAATAGTTAGATTGCATTGTTATGATCCATACAGAAACCCAAAATAGCGATAAAAATTCCAAACAATGACACCACCTTCATGAAACAGGGCCCATTGCATTAGAACACATATCCATGCTATAGCTACAGACCAGATCGATTTCATTTTTTGCCTAGTTCCGATTCTTGTTCTTCTCAATGGCTCTGAGATTGACTTGCAGTTTTTTCACAATATAAAGATAGGGCAGAAGGATCATAATACCACAACCATTGCATAGAGACAAGAGAAATGTGTCTGGTACACTTATCTTGCCCTCGCATGCATCTGTCTATAAGAATAGTCCTCTACATTATTTACAATTCACAAAGCAATATAAATAAGAAACATAATCTCCCTCTTAACAAAACTTTCTCAACACCTTTTTTCCTTGACTGAATCCTAAAAGATCGATAAATGCTAATCATGAAGGAAAAAATCACAGTAGCGATGGTATAGATGAAAGTTTGGTACCTGCAAACATAAAAAATGCTTTCACAAAAAGCTGAATCAGTACATAGATGATAACATTTTTACCTTCAAGAAAACTTCGCTGTCTAAAGAACCCGAAATAAAATTATCCAGCTACAATGCCCTATCCTTATTATCTACTAAGGAAAATATGCCCAGTTAGCTCTTGCCTACATATTTTTCAGAATATCCTAAAGCAGAAACAAAAAACATCATAGGTAGATTACAGAAGCACACTATTTTATTTAATTGCAGCCAATCCAAATACATCTACATTTGTGGCTTCATAAAAGAGCCACAAGGGTAAGTATAGCCTCCTATAGCATCTATAGGTCAAGAAATATATGCATGATGCTGATAGATATGAAAATGCATGATCTTTTCAAGATCATAGCCAATGTGCATATGATTGAAACATAGGAAAACACTTCGCGTAACAAAGCACCTATTACAAGCATTGCCTCCTCTGATGTTTATATGGCGTCGCATGGCATAGCAGAAAGTGACATAGAATAACTTTTAAGGTGACAGACTGAGGTGATTTGCAATTTGAATATGTTAATGATGGCAGAAGTAGATCACGTGAATAGGAAAGAAACAACACAACAATGGAACCATATTCAGAAGTAAAGTAAATTTTTAAGATTCTACCTTCGATAAATAAAACTAAAACCGATTCCAATTCCAATTCCCTGTTCTGATAGGAACACAAACATCCTCTCTATCATAGGTTTAAAGAATTGGGAAATGGTGAGTATAATCTAGCAAAGTGCAAGCTTATGTAAATAAGAAGTGCGTATACATGAAACACAGACAATCAACTGAAATAAATAAATTTAGTAGTAGCAACATTACTCACCCTCATGGAAAACCACCAACTACAGGAAGCAAATTTCAGAATATATTCCTTCACATCTGTAAATCATGAATTCACCAGTACAAAAACTTCGCTCCAGACAGACTGATGCAATGCACCAGCATAAAAGATCCAGAGAACAATCATACCACGCATGCTAACCAAGGCATCAACAAATCACAAAACAGTAATAATAATGGCATGGCAGAAAGTGACACAGAATAACTTTTAAGGTGACAAACTGAGGTGAATTGCAATTTGAATATGTTAATGAGGGCAGAAGTAGATCACGTGAATAGGAAAGAAACAACACAACAATGGAACCATATCTAGAAGTAAAGTAAATTTTTAAGATTCTACCTTCGATAAATAAAACTAAAACCGATTCCAATTCCAATTCCCTGTTCTGATAGGAACACATACATCCTCTCTATCATAGGTTTAAAGAATTGGGAAATGGTGAGTATAATCTAGGCAAAGTGCAGGCTTATGTAAATAAGAAGTGCGTATACATGAAACACAGACAATCAGCTGGAATAAATAAATTTAGTAGTAGCAACATTACTCACCCTCATGGAAAACCACCAACTACAGGACGCAAATTTCAGAATATATTCCTTCACATCTGTAAATCATGAATTCACCAGTACAAAAACTTCGCTCCAGACAGACCGATGCAATGCACCAGGACAAAAGATCCAGAGAACAATCATACCACGCATGCTAACCAAGGCATCAACAAATCACAAAACAGTAATAATAAGAACAAGATTTACCTATATTTCATTACAATCAGATTTTCATGGGGAGCAGCGTCTGGTGGATGTTGGCAGCATCCCGGTAGCGGCGATGGTGATGACACCCAGCAGCCGGCTTAACTCCTCGGTGTTGCGCACCACCAGCTGGATATGCCACAGCACAATCCCTTTCTTCTTATTGTCCCGCGACGCGTTCCCTGTGAATTCCAGCACTCGGTCGAACGACGGAAACCAAGAATCAGTCGCCATGAGATGAGATTGCGAAATCCAGAGCAAATTTGGGGAAAAATGCGTAGAGATGAAGAGAGGATCGAAGAGAAAGAGTGATTACCTCAGCAGGGAGATACTCAAGGACGGCGAAGAGGCAGACGGGGGCGCCGCCGCCGACCCGCCGAAAGCAATCGGCGATGGCGGCGCAACATAGGGCAAGCTGGCCGGGGGTGAGGGCGCAGGAGCGGAGGAGGCGAGGGACGGGGCGAGGTCGGGCCGTCGGAGCAGGCGTGGGCACAGGGTGGGCGGGCGGCGGAGCTCGTCGGGCCGTCGGAGTAGGCGCGGGCGGCAGCAGGAGCGGGGGCGGGTCGGTGGACATGGATCTCTCCCGCGATTGACGCCCTAGATCGCCGGACCCTAACCCTAGGTGTCGCCGCGAGAGCCGTCGTCGCGGGAGGAGGCGTGCCTGCGGTGGTATCGCAAAGGGGGATTAGAGGAAAGGACGGGCGAAACGGGGAGAGGTGACGAAGAGAGAAAGGATTACCTCCGATTTGCGAACAGCCCACGAAGGAAGAACCAACGGCGGCATCGAAAAGCGGGTGTTTGGGGGAGGGCTGTGCTTCAGCTTTTGCCCAAAAGCTCCCTAAATAGCATGGCTATAAAGTAGCTGAAAAGTTAAGCCATAGCAAAAGCACCTCAAAAGCTGCAGCCACTAGGGATGAGTTTTTCAGCTGTGGTTTCGCTCAACTGTCTTCCATCTCGCTCGCTCCGCCTCCTTGACCTCTGCCACCCCGTCTCGCCACCTCTACGTCACCTTCCCGCTTGGCTGCCACTATACTTCGCTAGGTTGCTGCTTTCTCTCGCTTGGTTGCCTCCCAAAATTAGCTAAGCTGCAATAGCCAGTTTCCCAAACAGAATAATAAAAAAAGTCACAGCTGCTAGCTACAGCCTAGTAAACTACAAACAATTTTTTAGCCTAACCGCAGCTCTCCCAAATAGGCTCAAAGTTACCGATTGCTAAATTAGATCTTGACCAAATAACGTTTCACCAGGCTCAACGCCTAGCAAAGTTTCTTTTTCTTTTAGCTACGCCAAAGCATGTGTATATTCGTTGCCACTATACTTAAAAAAAACTAAACGTTGATGCTAAAAGCTGTGCTTAAAGGGTAGACTCGAGTCCAGCGAAGTCTCCCTCTGGCTATGCCCCTGGGTGCATGCGGGACGGTATAAGTTTTCGGGGGAAATTTGGCTGTGTGACACCCAATTCGACGGCAATTCACAGATTGACATTCCAATTCACGCGGTTCATAAAATTGACACGAATCGATCGAATTTTTGGCTCAACGACACTCTCGGTATTTTCCGCTTTTCAAGATTTTCAAATAATTTCACCGTATAATACCGAGATATACGGAAAATAGCAGATATACAGTGAAAATTATTTCAAGATTTTCAAATAATTTCCATTGTGTATAATACCAAATAATAATCCACAAGTGTATAATACGAAATAATAATCCACAGTGGAAATTATTTCGACAAAAATAATAATCCACAAGGAAATTATTTCAAGTTTTTCAAATAATCTCCATCAGTATAATACCAAATAATAATCTACAAAGGAAAAGCGAGGATACATACGGTGAAAATTATTTGAAAATCTTGAAAGGTTGGGAAAATACCGAGAGTGTCATCGAGCCAAAAATTCATCGATTCGTGTCAATTTTATGAACCGCGAATTAGAGTGTCAATCTGTGAATTGCCGTCGAATTGGGTGTCACACAGCCAAATTTCCCAAGTTTTAGGCGGTGAAGCACGTAAGTGCGCGCGGTCTAGCACCTACAGTAATTCCTGTGCGTACGTGCAAATGTTAAAAGGGTACCATGGCGCATGCAGCTAGCACACGACGACAAGTTTTATGTGTGCACGTACGTACTCAAGGAGCCAAACGGTTGCACGCTGCTGCCTGCTGCACGTACGTACCTTGTGTGATCCAAGGCTTCATATCTCGATTTTGGTTGGCATGTCAAAGGTGGTTGGAATCTAAAATTTCAGATAAATTTAAGACAAAATACAAAAACAAAAATTCAAATCTGGTTTTCTTTGCACCGAAATTTCTGAGATTTCTCTTGGAATTATCGAAATCTCGATAATATTTGCCGAGATTTCGTGAAATTGAACCAATGAAAATAGTCCAAACAACGCCGAAAAATTTTGAATTTTTTGGATGGTACTGACACATCATTAATATTCTCATAAAAATTTTATATGATTATCAAGTTTGAGGAATTTTAAAAATTCAAAAGTGCTACTGCTCGATAAAACGCGGCAATTAAATTTTAACCTAATGAAAAATAGAACAAACTATGTTAGAATTTTTTTATTTTTTCATGATTTTGATGTATCAATAATGTTTTCATAAATTTTTCAAATGATGATCAAGCTTAGGATTTTGTAAAAATTTAGACGGTGCTACTATCCTCGATGAAAGTCTTATCGGCAAATTTCAACCAAATGAAAAATGGTCCAAACCAGATTAGAAAATTTTGCAAATTTTTGTGGATTGTCCTGATATATCATTAATATTTCCATAAACTTCTTTGGTACTGATCAAATTTCAAGAATTTTCAAAAATTCTGACAGTGCTACATCTTGATAAAATCCTGATGATCAATACATAGATTTCCTTGAGCAACCAAAAAAGGGTTAAAATTTTTAAAACTTTTAGGGAAGAGTTTTGAGGTAATTCTTAAGCTCTCATAAAAATTTTGAATCACGATCGCACACTAGTAAATTTATAAAAAATTTACAATTATAATGTACAATTAGTGTTCCTTGTGTTTTTTTTTTTCAAAGATAACAAATAAAGTTCAATTTATTGATAGATTTGATTGAGCAAACAAAAAAGTTTAAAATTTTTGAAAATTTTATAGGAGGCTTCTTAGGTAATGCTAAAGCTCTTCTAAAAATTTTGGATCATGATCACACTCGAGAAAATTTATAAAATTCTGATAAAGTTACTATCACAGTTATGTTCATTCTATTTTTTTATTTTTTAAAAATAACAAATGAAGTTCAATTATTTTTAAAAAAATTTGTATGATCCTACACTTCCAAAGATAGTATCATAATTTTTTAGAGCATTATCATACTTGTACAATGTTATAAAACAACGGACAGCGTTGCTACCAAAATTTTAATGTCTCGAAATTTAGTTTTTCAATAAATTTTCATAGAAGATGACTTTTTTAAGGGTTATTGGGCCAAATCTGGTTAAAAAAGACAAATTCCAGTTAAATTACTCAAGGTTTCGATGAGATTTGGCGAAATTTCGTCAAGATTTTCAAGATTACTATAGCAATATAATTTTTAAATTTTTTATCTGATCAGGATTTTAGATCCTACCTCTGGCTGAAATCCAAGATCTTGACCAAAATTTTCGAAATCTAAAACTTGGTCTGATCCAATCGATCGGGACCCACTTGCACCGAATGCATGCATGCATTCATGCATATGGACACGGGCGTCTCCATCCGTCCGTCTGATCCACCAGTCAAACCATTGCATGTTTTGAACACGTAAATTTCAATTAGAACAGTCTTGTTCTTAAAATAGACCTGACGAGATAGCCGTGCTCTAACGATGCCTGGATTCCATTTAGTGCCATCTCAAGACAGGGGCGGACCCAAGGGCTCTTGTGGGTTCTAGCTCCCTACAATGGACCACCAATACTCATGTTGTATCACTGTTCCTTGTTGTATTGTAAATTGATGCGATTTTTGCCTTCTTATTTGATATTATTTTTGTTACAATTTAATATTAAAGTTTGCAAGCTTTGTTAGTTACCTTAAAATTCTTAAGTAGCTCGTTCTTAAGTTGTTTGATAAAATATCTATGGATATAGTTAACATCTAGAGTATATTTGTAAGGCACGTTACTTGAATATAGAAAAAATTATAGCACCTATTTAAGAGAAGTGGCGTACGTACACATATGATCTAAAGATATGTAAGATTGTAACAGCCTTACCACTGGCTGCTTATCGATCATTGCGCTTAATGAGACGTAATTCATAGGATTTTAGCTGGATCAATACACCGATTGCCAGTACTAGTTCTTCACCGACCGCTGCTTAACTCATCAGCTATCCTCTATTTTTGTTCTGAGTACCCCACTGTCTGAAGCTAGCTACTTCCTCATTCACCAAAGAGTGACATTTTGGACATTGGCACGCTCCTCAAGAAGCAACTATGACCATCAATTTCTATTCTATTCTATTTATATATAAATCCAAATAATATTATAATAGTAGTATTTTTGAGACAAATTTACACATACTATTATATTATTTCAAGCATCCAATCACTCTTGTGCGACCGGCAGCAGTAGCTTTCGGTTCTAGCTAGCATGCATGCATGCATCGGGTCTTAATTTGTCCATCTCCAATGCATTTCAACCGGAACAAACGAGCACGTACGCACGCATGCATGCACGGTGGGGCTGACGCTTAGCCGAAGGGTTTTGGTGGACCTACGTACGCCCACGCATAAGTTAGTGCAGTAGCGTGCATGTGTGGATCTACTGCATGATCAAATGACAAACTAACAATGTTACATATATATGCATGTCGATCAACATGTGTGGATTATCGACGACGGACTACATTAGCAGACAGCAACTTATATTAGGGTTAGAAGAAAAACATGCGACTTAATTACAAGTAGCAAACCAATTAATATGGAATATAAGTTCGGTATGCATGATTGCCATCAAATGCACATGCATTGCTTGCAGGTTGATGCATGCATCATGATGAAGTAGTACTATACTCGGTCCCAACCATCAGTAAGAAGGCCGGGTCCCATGCATATATGGACGTGCATGCACGATGCATGAGGGAGAGATCGATCGATATTGTCTCTTTTTTTTTTAGGTAGCGTAGCTGCAAAATATATTAGAGAGAGGAAAAATATATTAGAGAGAGGAAATCGGAAAGTACAAGGTGCAGGATCTCGCACTAAAAGGTAAACGCGATCACTGACCTAGTAAACTACAAACAATTTTTTAGCCTAACCGCAGCTCTCCCAAATAGGCTCAAAGTTACCGATTGCTAAATTAGATCTTGACCAAATAACGTTTCACCAGGCTCAACGCCTAGCAAAGTTTCTTTTTCTTTTAGCTACGCCAAAGCATGTGTATATTCGTTGCCACTATACTTAAAAAAAACTAAACGTTGATGCTAAAAGCTGTGCTTAAAGGGTAGACTCGAGTCCAGCGAAGTCTCCTCTGCTATGCCCCCCATGCGGACGGTATAAGTTTTGAAATTTGGGCATGTGACACCCAATTAACGGCAATTCACGATTGACATTCCAATTCCAGCGGTTCATAAAATTGACACGAATCGGCAATTTTTTGGCTCAATGACACTCTCGGTATTTTCCCAGCTTTTCAAGATTTTCGAAATAATTTCACTGTGTATAATACCGAGATATACGGGAAAACAGGCGTATACACAGTGAAAATTATTTCAAGATTTTCGAAATAATTTCCATTGTGTATAATACCGAAATAATAATCCACAGTGTGTATAATACCGAAATAATAATCCACAGTGGAAATTATTTCGACAAAAAATAATAATCCACAGTGGAAATTATTTCAAGTTTTTCAAATAATCTCCACTGTGTATAATACCGAAATAATAATCTACAGTGGAAAACGGGCGTATACACAGTGAAAATTATTTCGAAAATCTTGAAAGGCTGGGAAAATACCGAGAGTGTCACTGAGCCAAAAAATTCATCGATTCGTGTCAATTTTATGAACCGCGCGAATTAGAGTGTCAATCTGTGAATTGCCGTCGAATTGGGTGTCACACAGCCAAATTTCCCAAGTTTTAGGCGGTGAAGCACGTAAGTGCGCGCGGTCTAGCACCTACAGTAATTCCTGTGCGTACGTGCAAATGTTAAAAGGGTACCATGGCGCATGCAGCTAGCACACGACGACAAGTTTTATGTGTGCACGTACGTACTCAAGGAGCCAAACGGTTGCACGCTGCTGCCTGCTGCACGTACGTACCTTGTGTGATCCAAGGCTTCATATCTCGATTTTGGTTGGCATGTCAAAGGTGGTTGGAATCTAAAATTTCAGATAAATTTAAGACAAAATACAAAAACAAAAATTCAAATCTGGTTTTCTTTGCACCGAAATTTCTGAGATTTCTCTTGGAATTATCGAAATCTCGATAATATTTGCCGAGATTTCGGTGAAATTGAACCAGCGAAAATAGTCCAAACAACGCCGAAAAATTTTGAATTTTTTTTGGATGGTACTGACACATCATTAATATTCTCATAAAAATTTTATATGATTATCAAGTTTGAGGAATTTTTAAAAATTCGAAAAGTGCTACTGTTCTGATAAAACGCTGGCAATTAAATTTTAACCTAATGAAAAATAGAACAAACTATGTTAGAATTTTTTTTATTTTTTTCATGATTTTGATGTATCAATAATGTTTTCATAAATTTTTCAAATGATGATCAAGCTTAGGATTTTGTAAAAATTTAGACGGTGCTACTATCCTGATGAAAGTCTTATCGGCAAATTTCAACCAAATGAAAAATGGTCCAAACCAGATTAGAAAATTTTGCAAATTTTTGTGGATTGTCCTGATATATCATTAATATTTCCATAAACTTCTTTGGTACTGATCAAATTTCAAGAATTTTCAAAAATTACAAGGCTACATCTTGATAAAATCTCGATGATCAATACATAGATTTCCTTGAGCAACCAAAAAAGGGTTAAAATTTTTAAAACTTTTAGGAAGAGTTTTGAGGTAATTCTTAAGCTCTCATAAAAATTTTGAATCACGATCGCACACTAGTAAATTTATAAAAATTTACAATTATAATGTACAATTAGTGTTCCTTGTGTTTTTTTTTCAAAGATAACAAATAAAGTTCAATTTATTGATAGATTTGATTGAGCAAACAAAAAAGTTTAAAATTTTTGAAAATTTTATAGGAGGCTTCTTAGGTAATGCTAAAGCTCTTCTAAAAATTTTGGATCATGATCACACTCGAGAAAATTTATAAAATTCTGATAAAGTTACTATCACAGTTATGTTCATTCTATTTTTTTATTTTTTAAAAATAACAAATGAAGTTCAATTATTTTTAAAAAAAAATTTGTATGATCCTACACTTCCAAAGATAGTATCATAATTTTTTTAGAGCATTATCATACTTGTACAATGTTATAAAACACTGACAGCGTTGCTACCAAAATTTTAATGTCTCAGAAATTTAGTTTTTCAATAAATTTTCATAGAAGATGACTTTTTTAAGGGTTATTGGGCCAAATCTGGTTAAAAAAGACAAATTCCAGTTAAATTACTCAAGGTTTCGATGAGATTTGGCGAAATTTCGTCAAGATTTTCAAGATTACTATAGCAATATAATTTTTAAATTTTTTTATCTGATCAGGATTTTAGATCCTACCTCTGGCTGAAATCCAAGATCTTGACCAAAATTTTCGAAATCTAAAACTTGGTCTGATCCAATCGATCGGGACCCACTTGCACCGAATGCATGCATGCATTCATGCATATGGACACGGGCGTCTCCATCCGTCCGTCTGATCCACCAGTCAAACCATTGCATGTTTTGAACACGTAAATTTCAATTAGAACAGTCTTGTTCTTAAAATAGACCTGACGAGATAGCCGTGCTCTAACGATGCCTGGATTCCATTTAGTGCCATCTCAAGACAGGGGCGGACCCAAGGGCTCTTGTGGGTTCTAGCTCCCTACAATGGACCACCAATACTCATGTTGTATCACTGTTCCTTGTTGTATTGTAAATTGATGCGATTTTTGCCTTCTTATTTGATATTATTTTTGTTACAATTTAATATTAAAGTTTGCAAGCTTTGTTAGTTACCTTAAAATTCTTAAGTAGCTCGTTCTTAAGTTGTTTGATAAAATATCTATGGATATAGTTAACATCTAGAGTATATTTGTAAGGCACGTTACTTGAATATAGAAAAATTATAGCACCTATTTAAGAGAAGTGGCGTACGTACACATATGATCTAAAGATATGTAAGATTGTAACAGCCTTACCACTGGCTGCTTATCGATCATTGCGCTTAATGAGACGTAATTCATAGGATTTTAGCTGGATCAATACACCGATTGCCAGTACTAGTTCTTCACCGACCGCTGCTTAACTCATCAGCTATCCTCTATTTTTGTTCTGAGTACCCCACTGTCTGAAGCTAGCTACTTCCTCATTCACCAAAGAGTGACATTTTGGACATTGGCACGCTCCTCAAGAAGCAACTATGACCATCAATTTCTATTCTATTCTATTTATATATAAATCCAAATAATATTATAATAGTAGTATTTTTGAGACAAATTTACACATACTATTATATTATTTCAAGCATCCAATCACTCTTGTGCGACCGGCAGCAGTAGCTTTCGGTTCTAGCTAGCATGCATGCATGCATCGGGTCTTAATTTGTCCATCTCCAATGCATTTCAACCGGAACAAACGAGCACGTACGCACGCATGCATGCACGGTGGGGCTGACGCTTAGCCGAAGGGTTTTGGTGGACCTACGTACGCCCACGCATAAGTTAGTGCAGTAGCGTGCATGTGTGGATCTACTGCATGATCAAATGACAAACTAACAATGTTACATATATATGCATGTCGATCAACATGTGTGGATTATCGACGACGGACTACATTAGCAGACAGCAACTTATATTAGGGTTAGAAGAAAAAACATGCGACTTAATTACAAGTAGCAAACCAATTAATATGGAATATAAGTTCGGTATGCATGATTGCCATCAAATGCACATGCATTGCTTGCAGGTTGATGCATGCATCATGATGAAGTAGTACTATACTCGGTCCCAACCATCAGTAAGAAGGCCGGGTCCCATGCATATATGGACGTGCATGCACGATGCATGAGGGAGAGATCGATCGATATTGTCTCTTTTTTTTTTAGGTAGCGTAGCTGCAAAATATATTAGAGAGAGGAAAAATATATTAGAGAGAGGAAATCGGAAAGTACAAGGTGCAGGATACTGCACCAAAAGGTAAACGCGGATCACCCTGAGAAACCGGAGGAAAGGAAACAGAAGGAGAAGGAAAATAAAAGAAACTAAAATTAAGCTAGTCGGTCCAGAAGATTTTTTAGGTGTTCCGCACCCGCGATGATCCAAATTCTGGCCTCATCTTTGATGGATTGTAAGATCTCCTCTATGTCATTTTCTTTGCTTTGAAAAAATCTGCTATTTCGTTCTTTTCACCATTACCAGCAAGTTAGGATGGTCGATCGATATTGTCGTCTAGCTACTTCTGTGTCCCAGGGGTGTACCGCCGGGTACACGAGGGAGGTGCATGCATGTAGCCAAGTGCTCGTGCATGCATCCATGCATGTCGGAGACATGGTCTTCTCTTCGATCTTGTCTGTCGAGAACTCGAGAACGACAAACAAACAGTATCGATCGGACCCATTTAACGTGAGAGTGCACCATGTTTGCACGCATTCGTGCATGGACAAAAACCACAATGTAAACAAATCGCTCTTTTCTTTTTCCTAGATCAATGATGAAACAGTAAGCTAGGTATGCGTTTCCTATATAAGAAGCTAGCACACTACACCAAATGACACACCACAGGCTCGCAGCTAGCTAGCTAGTCTTATTACGCACAAGAAAATTAAGCACTGCACGCGTACGCAACTAAGTATATATGCCTAAGACCCTAAAAGTGTACGGTGAGACACCAATAATGAAGAAGAGGATGTGGAGAGCGAGGAAGAGGAGATCATCACAGGGGCTTCTTCTTCTGGAAGGTTCCGTTTGCCGCCGACCCAGTGCTCTAGAAGAGCAGGCGCTCGCCCTCCGGCGGCTCGTGCCGGCGAGCGGGCGGTCGGCTCCCACGGGCGGCGTCGCCGGTCTGGCGGAGGAGGCCGCGGAGCACATCGCGAGCCTGCGGGCGCGGGTGGAGGCGATGAAGGTGGCTATCGACTTGCTGTCAAAAGGCAATGTTAATAATAGTACTATTAATAAGCTGTAATTAATACTACTTGTATTTAGAATAAGGTTAAACAATATGTAGTACGTAGTCTCTCTGTCTCTCTGAATAGATATCGTTCTAGACTCTTTTATCTTCCTTATATTATCTATTTTTATTATATATAATTGGATTGTGTATCTTATTTTAGCCCATGATAATGTACATCTATAAAAGATTATATTATCCATCTTTATTATATATTTAGATTATGTGCCTTACTCTATTTTATGATAGTAAATGATATTAAAAATAGCTAAATTATAAAATGACATGCATTTAAGAACAAAGTTTGAAAGCTAGAATGATGCGTGTTTGGAACAGATGGGCACTTTGCTATTCAGAGTCCTGGTTAAAAGAGAGAGAAAAAAAAGATAGATCAGAAACTGGAGATGTATTGTTCCATCTATTAATTTTCAGTTTAATACGGTAGACAAAATTGCAGAATGCATGTATGAGATCATGCATTTATTAGGGGAAAAAAATTGAGAGCCCGGCGATTTACTTCTGTAATCTTACTTTCACTACGAATTACCGTTAAAAAGAACTCGGCGAGCACGTACGAATTTCGACGACGACGTCGAGGTCGCCGGAGGCCACTGGACTGCCGGCGCTCCCGGGCGATCGCCGCTTCGATCTGCAGTCGTTTTGTTGGTGTCCACGGTGGTCGGTGTTTCATCCACCGATACAGCCTTGGCGAATTTTCATTTCTCCGATTCTACCGTACTGTGTGATTAATGATCATACTCTGTTTAGTTGTACTAGATGGAATGAAAGGGCTAGGAATTTCTCATCTATAGTTAATAAGGATAAAATAGATCTTAATTAAACACAATGTTCGATTTTCATCTAGAGTATAATTAACAGTGTCGGAAATTAGTAGTAGCGCGAATGGAAAACAGATAACGATTGCACCGATATCTGGCAGGAGTCGATGTTGGGATGGGCCTCTGAGACCTGAATTATTCGACACAACGAAACGGCAGAATGCAATTTATTGGGCCTAGCCACAATCTGCCTCATTCTCGGCTCTACTGGAGTATGTATATCTTCCAGCCCATGAGGTCCAGTTGAATTGTGTATTTCGTCGTAAAACGTATGTGTACAACTGCAGTAGGTACTCTGTATATTGTATGGTCCTCTAAAAATGAATTGTCTAAATAAAGAGTATAAATTAATCTGTTTGTTACGAAACTTCTTTGCTCCAAAGATGCCATAAAATATTCTACAAGAATTCCAATTATATATAGAGAGAGAGACTGGTAAGAGAAAAAGGAAAAGGAAATTGAGTCTTTAACGAGACCATGGGATTCATATCTCACCGGCCGGCCGCACTGCTTGACCAAAGAAACCACGTAGTGGCACTGGACTAGCTAGATTGACGCGGGCATTGGGCCAGACTTTTTGGGGGTCAATCCAAGGCATAGTAAACACGGTATGGTCGAAGGCATAGTACATCATGTATACGGACGGGTCGGATTGACGCAGTATAATTGTTAAGGTTGTACTGAGTCTGACAGTTAGGCACGATGAGCCTCACGGCACAACATGCTATAGGGCCAACAGGCACGACATAGATATTATACGGTTTTAGCACAAGTGTTTTTTATAGTTTTCGATAGATATTATAAAAAAGTTTGGCAGTAAAAGCGAAACGAGAAGAATTGCATTGTAACAAGTACGAAACGGTTCAAGCACGTTAAGCGTGTGGAAGAAATTAAAATGCAATATGTCTATTTCGTCCTTCGAAGCGCTTCGCAAGTCATAATAGAATCCACGAATAGAGATCAACCACTATCTTAACACGGAACTTGAAGAATAAATAAATCTTGATTCTTTTTTTCCAATATGTGTCTCTAATATCTTGAGCTTATGGGTCTTCGGCTCTTTTCATTTCCTCACGATAATACAAATGTATCGGATCTAGACTGATATGATACAAAGATGACATAACATATCAATAGACCGTACCTAGATTCGACCTCGTAAACGAATTGAATCTATACGGCATGACACGGTGGGCTGGCTAGCCCACCGTGCTTGTGCCGGTGAATGATGCGCAGGTCTAGATGGAAGTATACAACAAACAAAACAGAGTCTAGTAGGCATTCGCCAAAAGAAAACAGAGTATAGTGAATACATCAATACATAGTCAAAAGTGAAAGCTCATCCAGAAGTTTGACGCCTGTCAATCTCAGCACATCTCGATCGATTCATTGGCATCCTCAAGGATGGATCACCAGTCAACCACGGCGTATGGTACGACGTGATTCCCACTTGTCGGCAGTGTTAGAGCTAACTCGTTTTTTTAAAAAAAAAAGTTAAACTGTATTAATTTGAAGCCTTGTTGAATAATAAATTGATCTCAATTGGTCAATTCTAATGCATACCAGAAGAATAATTACAATAGATAAACATATGATATAGAGGATATCAACTCTTTTATCTCTTTTATTTATTGTAGATTGATTCTCTTCTACAATTGGGGCTATATTTATAGCAAGAACCCCTCTAGGGTAGTTTCAAAATTCATCCACCAAAATCAAGAGTCTAGTTATATCTTAACACTCTTCCTTAGACAAAAACCATGTAATGCATATACATCATCAAAAAACTCATCCCAAAAATCCGGTAGGAAAAAAGAGATAGAGAAAAGAGTACATTGCATCTATATATTATGTTACATTTGTTGCCTCATTAAAAAATTTCATATAAGAAAACTTTCGAAAAACTTATTAAGGAAAAAAGAGTGTAGCTTATAATCTTATTTATTATGGTGGTATCTTCAGGATCATACTAAGGGTCATGGTTCAGAGATTTACTCCTCTCTGAACTCTGCATCTTCCTAAGTCGTCTCATTCCGATACTACAAACACATCTTTGGAAACTATATCTCGGCAAAAACTTAGTGAATAAATCAACTAGATTTTCATATAGTTTAGTTCGTAGGATCTTTACCTTACCATTCTTCTAAAGTTCACAAGGATAGAAAATTTTAAGAGCAATATGCTTCAAGATTATTGCTCTTGACATAACCCAATTGCATTTGAGCAACACAAGTAACATTATCTTCATAGATAATTTTGAGGGTATCAATGGTGTTAATGCCACATGACTTTTGGATATGGCTAAGCACACGTCTTAGCCAAACAAAATCACATGAGGCTTCACATAGTGCTACAATCTACAAGTGGTTGGTAGAAATAGCTTCTAATGTCTACTTAAAAGACTGCCAAGAAACGACTATATCACCACAGAGAAATAAAAACACAGTCCGATATTTGGTACTGTGGGAATCAGATAGATAGATAGCATTCGTATATCCTATCGTGGTTGAGTCTTGGTCCTTTCGGTAAAATAAGCCAAGTTCTTGTATGCTTTGAAGGTATCTAAGTAAAGTCTTGACATCAGCCCAATACCTTTTGGTTGGAGTTGCATTGTATCTAACTAAAAAATTTAATATGAATGCAATATCAGACCTAGTGCAATCGCAATATACATAAGTGCTCCTATGAGGCCTTAATTTGAAACTTCAAGTCTTAAGACTTTTTCGTTTTCCATCCTCGGTGTGGATGAGTTTTTATCCACATCTAGGGATCTTACAACCATCCGATCTTTAAAGGATGCGATTTATCCATGTTAAATTGTTCCAATACCTTCTTGCTATAGGTAGACTGATGCACAAAAAATTCTTTGGGAAAATGCTCTAGTTGTAGGTTTAAGCAATATTTAGTTTTGTCCAAATATTTCATCCCAAACTCTGTGGTAAGTTAAGAACTTACTTTCTTTATGTCCTTCATGCTATCAATGATATTCAGAATATCGACGTAATCTGAGATGATACATAATTTATTCTAGACTTCTTTATGAACACATTAGAACAATCATTATTATTGAAGTATCCCTTCTTCGAGAGGGACTCACTAAATCAATTGTACCATATTCTCTTCTATTGTTTTAACCCATACAATGACCTCTATAGTTTGGTGCTATACATGCTGTATTACTTTTATTAGGATCCGAAATTTTGATTCCTTAAGGAACTCATATAAATATCTGTATCTATTGACTCATTGTTAAGTTTATATTAGCTGCCACTGATATTAAATATTGGAAAATTATTCCACTTAGTACAGGAGAGTAGATTTTATTGTGCTATAAGTCTCGCTTTGTATCTCACCACCTGGTTGTTCTCATTTATTTTCTAGATGAAAACCATTTGTATCCTATAAGAAATAGGAGTTGTTTGGTCAATGGGACCGACTACTATTGTCTTGTTGAGCGAGTGTAATTTTTCCTCAATTGCTTCTTTCTGTTTGATTCAATCTAAGATCTTTTAGTACTCTACTATGGACTTTGATTCTGGATCTAGATCAAGAGTTTTTGTAATTTTTAAGCTAAAATATGTGTTGACAATTATAATCTTTGTTTTATAGAACTCTCTTGAATCCACATAATTTCTGGATATTTCTTCGTTAAATTCTTCTAGCTCCTCGTGATAGCCCACAACAATGGAGTTTGTGTGTTTCGACTTTCTAACGTTATTTTGTAAGCGCATATGTTCACTGGGATTACTATCCTAAGGATAGCTCGCTTTCAGGGATTTTTTTTAACATTAGACTGAGCTTCTTCTACTATCTTGGGGAATGATTTGATATGATTGGTTCTCTGTTTTTGCGGACGTTTCTTTCGAATTGAGTCTGTGCGCCTGGAGGTCTCCCCTCTTTTCTTTCCATGAGGGGTAAGGGTGAATTCAATATTCATCTGGGGTATTTTCACTCTCTTCAGTGCATTAACTGTATGTATTTGAGATTTTATCACTCCCTATAAGTAGTGAAGTATCTGGTAGATTATTAGCTATTTGTTACGGATTTATTATGCTTTGAACTTGAAGTTCAGATTCTCTATTGCGTTGGACTAAGAACTAGACACTCATGACATTCCAATCTATTCCATAATATTCTTTAGTGTGGTACTTCTCTCTCTAATACCGGAAAATTGTTCGTATCAAAGATACAAAGAGGACGACCATGCAGGCGACAAGCGGTGAGGTAGAGAGCATCGCAGAGTTGGTAGATGGACAGGGCATTGGCGAGAGTGTCGGGGCTCGTCGTGGAATGGTTGGTGCGAGGGGGTATAGGGATGTTTGCGGCGATGGCTGGTAGGAAGAGGAGATGTGGTGAAGGGGTTATGTGCGCGCGCGTGGCTCAGCTCACCGGTGGCGCTGCGTAGGCAATGCATGGCGTGGCTTAGGAGTTACCTGGGTGCACTCTAGCCTAGGGTGAGGCTGTCATGTGGTGCCAAACCTACTCCAGGCGCAGGAAGACCACCAGGTCCGAATCCCAGAAAGGTTCGGATTAGCATTAGTATTAAGTTAGAAAGTATTCAAATACATATTGATTCCTTACCAAAGCAGTTTCCTTATTGGATTAGGAGAATAGTTATTTCCAGTTTGTTAGGAGACCTTCAAATATATGAGAAGGTCAGAATCCTTATTGGATTAGGAGAATAGTTTATTTTCAAGTTTGTTAGGATACCTTCATTATATAAGAAGGTCAGATGTTCAACTTAAGAGATATCAGAAAATTGCCTCATATCCTCTGTTTCTCCCTACTCGCGCTCTCGCCCTAACCTCCTTGCACATGGCGCCAAGATCGGCTTCTCCGCCACCCTTGAGAGGGCTAGAGCGCCGCACATGGCGCGTCCCACCAAGATTTCCTTCGTTCCAACTCCGCCATTGCATCCTCGGCGTGTGACAACTTGGTATCAGATTCGTTCGCTGCTTCGCCCACCATGTCCAGCGAGGATGCAGCCGACCCGATCTTGGCGAAATTGGACGCCATCATGCAGCAGATGGCAACAAACAAAGCAATCATTCATGCCAAGATGGATACTCTCGCCAGCACCGTCCGGGACATTGATAATCAGCAGCGTGCCCACCATCTCGCGATTGCTCGTTTGGAGCATGCGGATGGGCAGGGCAGCAGCCTGCACGACCAAGCCCCTCCGCAGACTAGCGGCATCTTGCCCACGCCACCGGGGCTTTCGGGTCAGGAGAACGGCCGGGCTCCACTGCTGGCTTCGCCCAGAACAACTCATCGACGCGAGCCCGGATTGGATCGCCTCCCTCCGGAACAGGCAACGCATCTCCAGGCGGACCGTGGCGCCCCTCGCTTCTACAAGCTAAATTTCCCGATATTTGATGGGAAAGATGATCCTCTGCCCTGGCTCAACCGCTGCGACCAATTCTTCCGGGGTCAGCGCACACCTGAAGAAGACAGAGTATGGCTGGCCTCTTTTCACATGCTAGGTGCTGCCCAATTATGGTACCACCGGTTGGAGCGTGATATGGGAGCACCGTCGTGGCGCACCTTCGTCGAGCTTGTGAACAACCGATTCGGGCCACCATTACGCTCCAATTCCTTGGGCGAGTTAGCGATCACAGTATCGAGATCGATCGCCGATTTCACCGAACAATTTTTGGCCCTACTCTGCCGCACGGATCCACTCTCGGAACATCAACAAATCCAGTTGTTTACTGCTGGCTTGGGAGATCCTCTCCAGGTAGATGTGGAACTACAAGGGCCGCTAACATTGGAATCGGCAATGAGCCTCGCCCGGGCCTACGAGCGTCGCCTCTTGGCGCCTTCGTCCACGGCTGCACAATACCGCCGTCCTTGGCGCCCCCCCAACGCGTCCGCATCAGGAGGATCGACGCCGTCGCCCCCAGGAGTACCCGTCGGCGACATACCAACTTCTGCACCAAGCCGCAGCCCACTTCCACGACGAACCCTATCTCCCGCCAAGGTGGAACGGCGCCGAACCATGGGCCTTTGCTATCACTGCGACGAGAAATTCAGTAGTGGCCACCGTTGCAAGAAACTCTTTGTGATGGAGATTGTGGATACCACTGAAGAGGCGGAACCTGAGCCACCAGTTGAACCAGCAATCTCGTTGGCCGCGATCACAGGTATTACACCGCGCTCCGGCCAGACCATGCGCCTTCCGGTGACTATCACAGGCTACTCCTTCATGGCTCTGTTGGATTCCGGATCAACGCACAACTTCATTGCCGAACGCGTTGCCCACACGACTGGGATTCGTGTCCAGCCATGTTCGGGTTTACAAGTCCTGGTGGCCAACGGTGACCGTATATCCTGCCCTGGGGTTTGCCACGACTTGAAGATCGCCATTGAGGAGGTACCTTTTGCTCTGGAATGCTATGTGCTTCCTCTGGATGATCTCGACATCATTCTGGGCGTCCAATGGCTGGGCACACTTGGTCCAATTGTGTGGGATTTCAATCACATGACCATGTCCTTCAGCCATGCAGGTCGCCAAATTATTTGGTCCAGTACTACACACACAGCACCAAGAGCCGAACTTCAAGCTTGCACAGGACAGGACTTACTGCACATTCTCTTGGATGATTTCAGCGACCTCTTTGCCGAACCATCCGGGCTGCCACCCGTCCGTGAGCGTTATCACCGCATTCATTTGAAGCCGGGTACAGAAGCAATCGCTGTCCGCCCATATCGTTATGCTCATTTGCAGAAAGATGAATTGGAGAAGCAATGCACGGCCATGTTGCAGCAGGGGGTTATCCGCAAAAGCTCCTCCGCATTTTCTGCTCCAGTCTTGCTTGTCAAGAAATCAGATGGCTCCTGGCGATTTTGCGTCGATTATCGAGCTCTCAATGACTGCACCATTAAGGATAAATTCCCAATTCCAGTAGTGGACGAACTCCTCGACGAGCTTCATCATGCCAAATTCTTCACTAAGCTCGATCTCCGTTCTGGTTATCACCAAGTGTTAATGCACCCAGCAGACATCGAGAAGACGACTTTCCGCACACATCAAGGTCTCTTTGAATTCGTGGTCATGCCGTTTGGGTTAACCAACGCCCCGGCCACCTTCCAAGCGCTCATGAATGAGGTTCTTCGCCCGTTTCTCCGTCGCTTTGTTCTCGTCTTCTTTGATGATATTTTGATTTATAGCACTTCGTGGTCCGAGCATTTGCGGCACATCCGCACCATTTTTCAAGCCCTCCAGCACCACCGGCTCTTTCCTCAAGCGTTCCAAGTGTTCCTTCGGCGACCAATCCGTCACCTACTTAGGTCATGTGATCTCCTCCACGGGAGTTGCCATGGACGCCAAGAAGGTCGCAGCTGTCCAGGATTGGCCCACGCCTCGTTCTGCGCGGGCGGTCCGTAGGTTCCTCGTTCTGCGCGGGCGGTCCGCGGGTTCCTCGGTCTCGCTGGGTATTACCGCAAGTTCATTCGCGGCTTTGGCGAACTGGCCGCCCCCCTTACTAAGTTGTTGAAGAAAGAAGCCTTCAAATGGTCCGCAGAGGCAGACACAACTTTCGCCAACCTGAAAGCAGCCCTTGTTTCCGCGCCAATTTTACAATTGCCAGATTTCAGCAGGGCCTTCACAGTCGAGTGCGACGCCTTAGGGTATGGCATCGGCGCCGTCCTTCACCAGGGAACAGGCGCTATCGCTTTCTTCAGTCGACCCATGGTCCCCCGGTACGCCTCTTTGCCAGCATATGAACGGGAGTTAATTGGGCTGGTCCAAGCAGTCCGTTTTTGGCGCCCCTACCTCTGGGGCCACCCGTTCTTAATACGGACCGATCACTACAGCTTGAAATTCTTATTGGACCAGCGCCTGTCCACCATTCCACAGCATCATTGGGTTAGCAAACTCTTGGGCTATGACTTCTCTGTTGATTACCGACCGGGCAAAACCAACGTTGTGGCTGATGCTCTTTCTCGGCGTGACACAGAGGCACCAGCTCTCTCCTGTGCTATCTCCAGTCCCCACTTCGGTCTTTTTGATGGTCTTCGTGCGGAAATACTGGCAGACCCCCTCCTCCGCGAACTCAAAGACAAGATCAGCACCAATCAGCAACAGGGCCCATGGGGCATTGTGGATGACCTCATTACCTTCAACAACCGCATTTATGTGTCACCCACTTCCTCTTTTTTACCGGAAATTCTCACCGGAGCTCATCAGACCGGCCACGAAGGGGTCCAGAAGACTCTTCATCGTATGCGTGCTGATTTTCATGTTCCCAATGCTCGCCGTATGGTGCAAGATTTTGTACGACTGCGACTGCTCACCAACAAGAATAAGGGCGTAATAGCTCCACCCTACGGACTTTTACACCCTTATGCGTCCCTTTGGCAATTTGGTCAGATATCGCCATGGACTTCGTTGAAGGTCTTCCAAGGATTGGTGGCAAAACAGTCATCTGCACCGTCGTCGACTGCTTCTCCAAATCAGCCCATTTTCTTCCGCTCAGCCACCCGTATACGGCGGAATCGGTCGCTCGAGTTTTCTTTGATGAAGTGGTCCGATTACACGGGCTTCCTTCTTCCATTGTTAGTGACCGTGATCCAGTTTTCACTAGCAATTTCTGGACAGAAGTGTTTCGGCTGATGGGCGTGAAACTCAATTTCAGCTCTGCCTTCCACCCGCAATCCGATGGACAATCCGAAGCTGTCAATAAGATCATTATTATGTACCTCCGATGTCTTACTGGCGACCGCCCGAGGCAATGGCTTCGTTGGTTACCATGGGCCGAATTCTGCTACAACACAAGTTTTCAAACGTCACTCCAGACTTCACCCTTCCGTGTGGTGTATGGCCGCGATCCTCCCTCTTGGCGCCAATACAATGCCGGTACTTCCCAACTACCGGCTGTGGATCAACTTCTGACGGAACGAAATGATTTCATGGCAGAAATCCAAGGCCGCTTGTTGCAAGCACAACAACATTACAAGGCTCAGGCGGACAAAGGTCGTAGGGATTTGCAGTTTGCACCGGGTGATTGGGAAGCCTGCTTCGTCTCCTCCATCGTCAGGCGTCCTCCATCACCCCCCGCGGGCACGGCAAACTCGCCCCTCGCTACTACGGGCCCTACCAGATTGCTCAACGTATTGGTTCTGTGGCTTACAAACTGCACCTTCCACCTCGGGCTAAAATCCATGATGTTTTTCATGTTGGCCTTCTCAAGCCATTCGTCGGGGATCCTCCACAACTACCGCCGGCCTTACCGACCATCCTCCATGGCCGCATTTGTCCTTTCCCAGCCAACGTCCTGAAGGCACGCCTCGCCCGCGGCAATCGTGAACTCCTGGTTCAGTGGGAAGGATTATCTCCGGCTTCGGCTTCCTGGGAACCTTTGGACAAATTCCGCCAGTTATACCCAGACTTCAAGCTTGAGGACAAGCTTTTTGAGGAGGAGGGGAGAGATGTCATGTGGGGCCAAACCTACTCCAGGCGCAGGAAGACCACCAGGTCCGAATCCCAGAAAGGTTCGGATTAGCATTAGTATTAAGTTAGAAAGTATTCAAATACATATTGATTCCTTACCAAAGCAGTTTCCTTATTGGATTAGGAGAATAGTTATTTCCAGTTTGTTAGGAGACCTTCAAATATATGAGAAGGTCAGAATCCTTATTGGATTAGGAGAATAGTTTATTTCCAAGTTTGTTAGGAGACCTTCATTATATAAGAAGGTCAGATGTTCAACTTAAGGGATATCAGAAAATTGCCTCATATCCTCTGTTTCTCCCTACTCGCGCTCTCGCCCTAACCTCCTTGTCACATGCCTTGCCAAGACGGCTTCTCCGTCACGCCAGAGAGGGCTAGGGCGTGGTCATAGCCGTCCCCACCAAGATTCCTTCGTTCCAACTCCGCCATTGCATCCTCGGCGTGTGACAGATGCACTGTCGGGCTGACCTGGCTAGTCAGAGAGAGAAAGGAAGAGAGGAGGGCTGAAAAGGATATCGTATTTTGCTAGAATACATGTTGACATGGGTGAAGCCAGGTCTCGAGTGATGCACCTTCCGTTTTATAATTGAATGCAATTTCATCTGAGCTTTTATTGATACGGGGTTGCCCGACCTTTACGACGTAAGATTAGAATACTCACATGCACTTTTGATGAACACTAGTTGATCCCCTACTGTCAGATGCAATGGGCTTACAACTCTTCGATTCGTCAAAATCACGCATGTTGAACTTCACAGGCACCGAGTGAAGTATATCGATCTCTTAATTTCCAGTGGAAAGGCAGAACGATGTTTAATAGAAATCATCCAATTTCCCCTCTATACGTATGCAACAAGGAAGAACAAACGAAAACCGTTTAATAGATACAAAATAACTATCTTATTAATCTGGTATACGGTGTCTTTACGGTGGAGTAGCCGGAAGTATAAAGGAAGGAGAAAGTACTGTAGCAGTGCAGGTAAATCCAGACAAACCGTAGCAACTGAAAACGATGCTAATGGGCTCGTCTACTGTAGCAACACAGTCGCCGCTGTAGCACAGAAAAATCCGTAACTCCCGTGCTGTCCCACGCGTACTGTAGCAACACAGGAAATTCGGATGCTGTAGCCTGTAGCAGCACATTCAAACCTGGGCAACATATCCGGTGCAACCCCCCTCCGTGAAACACCGTGCAACTGAACTAAAAAAAGTTTCAAAAAATTCTGAAAAAAATCATGGATGTACATCTCAACTTACCCCACCTACATATAAAATTTCATGATCAAATTCATCCTATCCTAGCGGGTACAAAAAAAACAAGCAGCAAAAATGAATAGTGATGAACAGTAAAAAATCACTGTTCATGCGAAATTTGTCTTTTTTGTAGCTGCTAGTATAAGATGAATTTGATCATGAAATTTTATATGTAGGTGGGGTAAGTTGAGATGTACATCCATGATTTTTTTTAGAATTTTTTGAAACTTTTTTTAGTTCAGTTGCACGGTGGTTTCACCGGGAGGGGTGATTGCACAGGATATTTTTCCTCAAACCTGTGTCTTCCCTGTCTTCTGTGTCAGAACTCGAAATATAGCAAATAATATATCTATTTTGATCGACTAGGTGAGATCTTTGTAATCATACAATTTGTTTTGGTATATAACATTTCTTTATTTGGAGCATTCCTTACGCATATTTAATTTAGATTTGTATAGATTAAATATAGACCTATATTTAATTAAATAAAATTGTAGTAGCTCTGTAACTCTAGGTATGACAGACAAAGACCCAAATATATTAAAATTCACCTGATGATATTTAATATAGCTTAATAATTCTTTCCAGTCAAATAAAATATTTAACTGAAAAGTGTTTAGCGCATATGTGTCTACATTATCCTCCCTTTCTTCAAGACAAGCCGTCCTCGGCTTTTGATTACCTAAAAATATGCTAGACAAAGGAAACAACGTATATAGATGGTATATGTATTTATCGCCAGTTGTTTTGTTATTCCCTTTATTTTGCACAGTGTATTTAGCACAATAGTCATAAGACGTATATGTGTATGGTGTATTTGTTGAATGTATGTATTCCACACCATTCTTTCTCACATCGAGAAAAGTTGCCCTCAATTTTTGTAAGTCTGCATATAAATTAGTAGTCGACAACACCGCATGGAATTGTTCTAACACGAGTGAGAAATTTTTTGATGCTTTCCATGCTTCAACTACGCTACTCTGATTAATTAACATGGTACAAAAGATGGTTTGTCCAAAACATACAATTTCAACTCATCAAGCTTATCATAGGTAATACATATTCGATAAACATAAAACTTGTTATCTACACCATAAATTTATAATTGTAGGCATAGGTACTAAATAGTGATTTTGTACATGCAATTTCAGAAACCTTTTCAATCACACTAGATAGCTCTAATGGATCATTAAAGATGACATAATTCGAAGAATCTTAGGGGAATATTCTAGTAAGAACATCTTTATAAGTAATCAATTCCACGTTATGCAAGTTAAGGGTGTTAAATTCAAAATGTAGAGTTTCTAGTTAAATATAAAAGTTCTCACAATTACTCACCATTTCTTGATCAACTACTAGCTCAATGTTATTGTTATAACCTTTAACGTCCTCCTCAGTTATCGTAGATGCTATAGGTAGCATTACTTCATGATGTAACTATGGGATGATAAGTGTTCCATCTGTAAACATAGTTATCTCCGTATCTTTCTTCTCAAGCAATGTGAGTTGTGTATCGTTCAGCTCCTCATCTTCTTTACTAACCTGCACAAAGTGAGATACAATACTAAAAGTAGAGAGTAAGTCGTTAGTTTCAAAATTAACATCTGTTGACTTATCATTTCCTTCTTTCTTTTCTTTTGTGTAACTATCACACTCTCAAATTAGATGCTCTTATCCTCACATATGGTGGAATCACACAACTTAATATTCTCTCTAACACTCTCACCCAATTTAGCTATGTGGCTCTCATTCTCACATGGGTTTTGATGCATCTCCTGAATTTTTCTTTCCATTTCAAATACATATTTCACAAGGTTGTACAAACTATTAAAATATTTATATATAAGTGCAACTTTAATCTTAGAAGTAAACCTTTCTCAAAGTATACCTTCTTGTCATATTCACTGTTAATACCAGCTCAACCAAATACACAACTCAACTCATTGAAGTATTCATGGACATAATTGGATCCTTGTGTAATGCTCTCCAAGTGATGAAATAACTCTTGCTTGTCATACGGTGGTACAAACTCTCTCATGAAAAGCTTTAAATCTTTCCATGTTTTGATGAGTTGTTTTTCGCACAATTGTTGCCACTAATCATTTGCATAATCGTCAAATTCTCTAGTGGCTCTTATCACCTCATTAGTTTTTGGAGTCATTTCAATTATAAACATCTGTTCTATTTGTTCTTCCCATGTAAGATATTCTTCCGAATCATCACTTCTACAGAAGGAAAAATGCCAATACTCGTATCCGGCCATGGTTAGTAACATAAAAGAACAGGTATACAAATATGCGATATACAATGAGTGCAAGTGTATATACAATCACTCAACCCCTCCCTTCTTACCAAATCAAGTTCTTATCTCTTCACAGTGAATTAAGGTCAAAACTTACACTTTGGTAGTCGTAGTAGTCAACAATAGTGATGATCAAGCGAATAAAAGAGCCAGCCCAAAGCACAACAGCAGTGGTTTAGTGGAACTTGGTATGAATATGTGTAGCAAGGAGTAATAGATATTTAACTCAGTTAATACAAAATCAAATAATCATCAAAAATTAAGAATACCCTAAGTTGCTGTCACAGGACCTAGTGTAAAGCTAGCAACATAGGACATGTAACAACGTGGATATCAACACAATATACCGAGATACATGCACCAAATTCTGATTTTTTTTCTCCTTTTCTTTTTTTAATCTTTTTTTTAACTCACAGCCAGCTTTCAGTTTATATACTGTAGCAGTGATGTGCTGTAGCAGCTGTGTACTGTTCTATGCTGTAGCTGTAGGACCTTCCTGTTACTTGCGCTGGTGCTTCCTTTTCTGTTCTGGACTGCACAGCCGTCGAGAGAAGTTCCAGTCACACGATGAATAGCTGCCCTATGAACCAGGTTCCAAAATTTAGCGAAATTTTGGAAATCTCATCTGGGATTTTGGATTTTAGTCGGAGACGAGATTTAAAATACCGATAAGGCAAAAAAAATTAAAATGCTATAGTAATCTCAGAAAAATCTCACCGAAATATCGGGTAATTTTACCATTTTTATTCTTTTGACCGGATTTGGCCTAATAACCCTTTAGAAAGTCATCTTCCATGAAAAGTTGTTGCAAAATTGAATTTTTGAGATGCTTTATAATTTCAATAGAAACACTGTCAGATTTTTATAAAATTATACAAGTTTGATCATGCTCTGAAAATTTTGTGGTACTATATTCAAAATAAATTAACTTCATTTGTTATCTTTAAAAAACAAAAATGGAATGAACATATTGAGATAGTAATCTTGTCAAAATTTTATAAATTTACTTGAGTGTAATCATGATCCAAAATTTTTTATAAGAGCTTAAGCATTGCCTCAGAACCATTCTCCAAAA
The DNA here is from genome assembly GCA_036346375.1 of Guadua angustifolia. Classification (NCBI taxonomy): domain Eukaryota; kingdom Viridiplantae; phylum Streptophyta; class Magnoliopsida; order Poales; family Poaceae; genus Guadua; species Guadua angustifolia. The sequence continues at coordinate 24,750,103 of CM070509.1, read as the reverse complement.
TTTTCAAAAAATTTAAACTTTTGTTTGCTCAATCAAATCTATAAAAGTATTGAACTTCATTTGTTATATTTCAAAAATCAAAAACAGAAAGAACATAAATGATACAACACTATTGTAAGAATTTTATAAATTCACTAAGGTGCGATCGTAATACAAAAATTTTTATCAGAACTTAATAATTGCCTTAGCACCTTTTTGTAAAAGCTTAAAAAATTCTAAACTTTTTTTATTGCTCAAGCAAATCTATGTACTGATCATCAGGATTTTATCCGAACGTAGCACTGTAAGAATTTTTGAAAATCATTTAAGCTTGATCATCATATGAAAATTTTATGAAAACATTGATGATAATCAGAACTGTCCACAAAAACTTTCAAAATTTTATAACGTGGTTCGAACCATTTTTCATTTCGTTGGAGTTTGGCGGTAAGGCTATTATCAAGACAGTACTTTTGGAATTTTTTAAAATTCCTGATGTTTGATCATCATCTAAAATTTTTTAGAAATATTATTGATGCATCAGAATAATCTAAAAAAATTCAAACTTTATAACTTGGTTTGTTCTATTTTTCATTCAGTTCAAATTTATTTTATAAGAACAGTAACATTGTTAGAATTTTTAAAAATTCCTCAAACTTGATCATTACCTAAAATTTTTATAGAAATATTACTGATGTATGGGGACATACATAAAAAATCTCAAAAAATTTTAACATGTTTTGCATCATTTTTCGCTCGGTTCAATTTTACCCAAATCTTGAGTAATCTCGGCAAGATTTCGGTATTTCTCGGCAAGATCTCGAAAATATTGATTGAAAAAAATCGAATTTGAATTTCGGTCTTTGTATTTCGTTCGGGATTTATCCGAAATTCCGAGATCCCAGCAAAATTTTGGATTTCGCCGAGATATCAACCGAAAACGAGATTTCAAACCCTGCTATGAATAGGGCTGTAAAAAAAGCTCGAGACTCGCGAGCTACTCAAACTCGGCTCGCAAGAGGCTCGGTTCGAGCTCGAATAATTCGCGAGCCTACTCGAGTCTGGTCCGAGCTTCCTTGAGTCGAGCTTTCTCGAACTTGTTACCGAACTTTCCCGAGCCGAGCTTACTCGAGTTTATTACCGAGCCTACAGAGCTTACCAGAATAACAGAGTTTACTCGAACTTATCAAGCTTACTCGAGCTGAGCTCGAGCCTACTCGAGCTTAGACTGAGCCGAGCTTAAGTCTGGGTCGAGACTCGAAACCCAACTCAAGCTCGGCTCGAGCTCGGTTCGAACCTTACTGACCTCGAGTCTGGAAGGCTAGGCTCGCTCGAACTCGGCTCGTTTGCAATCCTAGCTATGAACAATACCACACAATAAACAGTGCAGGTCGGGTTTTTTTTTTCTTCTCTTTTTTTTTAACTCCTGGATTTTTTCACTCCTCTTTTTTTCTTCTGATTTTTTGTTTCTTTTTTGCTCTCGGGGCTCATGTTGCTACAGTACATCGCGATGAACAGGCCGTAAGCTGCGAACATGTGTTCTGCCCTCGGTTGGAATTGGTGACCAAGGCTCGCTACAGCCAAGCGATAAACAGTAACCTCGCGGTGAGCAGTATAGCCTGATGAACAGTCGCTTGATTAGAACAGTAACAAAGACAATGCAACAGCAACTAAGAACAATCTAACACATAGATGAAAAACTTGATAACGCAAAACTAAGAACAAATCTAAGCACAAAGTTCTTGGTATACGACAATATTTTTATGAGGCAATTTTTGGATTATAGGATTGAAAATAAATATGATATTAGCTAGCAATAAAAATCCTCCCGTATCAACCTGATACTCTAATACCAAGATGATATAAGGGTTTCTCGATCATCATGGCATAGGAATATTAGAATAATCATATGCACTCTTAGTAAACACTAGTTCATTCTCCGCCGCCAGATGCGATGGATTTACAACTATTTGATTCGTCAAAATCACACATATTAAACTTCATAAACAACGAGTAAAATATATCAATCTTCCAATCCCAGTGGAAAGGTAGAACGCTCGTTAGAAGTCATCCAATTCCGCCTCTCTATAAGAAAGAACAAACAAAGAATATTTAATAGGTGTCTTTGCAACAGGGAAAAATATCCTGTGCAATCACCCCTCCCGGTGAAACCACCGTGCAACTGAACTAAAAAAAGTTTCAAAAAATTCTAAAAAAAATCATGGATGTACATCTCAACTTACCCCACCTACATATAAAATTTCATGATCAAATTCATCTTATACTAGCAGTTACAAAAAAGACAAATTTCACATGAACAGTGATTTTTTTTACTGTTCATCACTATTCATTTTTGCTGCTTGTTTTTTTTGTAACCGCTAGTATAGGATGAATTTGATCATGAAATTTTATATGTAGGTGGGGTAAGTTGAGATGTACATCCATGATTTTTTTCAGAATTTTTTGAAACTTTTTTTAGTTCAATTGTACGGTAGTTTCACGGAGGGGGGTTACACCGGATATGTTGCCTTGCAACAGAGTATACGGGAGTACAATAGGAAGGAAAATACTGCAGCAACACGGAAAAGTCCAAACAAACCACAGCAACCGAAAATAATATATCGTTTTGATCGGCTCGAGATGCTGTAACAGCACACTCATAATTGTGGCTTCCATACCTTCTGCATCTGAGCTCGGAATATAACAAATAATATATCGTTTTGATCGGCTCGAGAGATCTTTGTAATAATGCTATTTGTTTTGGTATGTAATTTTTTAGAGCATTCCTTATGCATCTTTACTTTAGATTTATACATATCAAATATAGATCTGCATTTAATTAAATAAAATAGTAGTACATAGCTCTGTAATTCTAGGTATGATAGATAAAGGCCCAAATATGTTAGAGTTTACCTGATAATATTTAATACAGCTTAATAATTCTTTTCAATCAAATAAAATATTTAACTGAAAAGTGTTCAGCGTATATGTGTCCGCATCATTTATATTTGGCTAGGGGCTTCTAGAAGTTCCTATAGCTACCAAACTAACTCTAAATTTTATGAAATTTTTTAGCTTGTTATTGTGGATATAATGACGTCTCTATAAAATTTTGAGAATATTAGCGACTCTAGGCTCCTTCAACAATTCTTTTAGTGTTTCAGTTTTAATAAAGTACATAGTATTACATTATCCAAAAATAGAAAAGTACTCCAAACATTTATAAAATTTTCAGAGCGGTCCTACAGACCATTTTAAATTAAAATATTTAAATATTTTTCTGACTTAAGATTGAAGTTTGAAAGTCAGAAGTATAACTACTAGATTACTCTATCTAGTCACAAATAGTTGTCGTTTTGGATATCGACACGGTCCCTAAAATTCAACTTTAACCACTAATTTATATTATAATATATTTAAAAAATCCAATGAAATTATAAATTATGAAAGTACGTTTTGAGGCGAATCTACACATATAATTTTCATGCATCCAATTTAAATATTTAAAAAGATATTGATAGCTAAAGTTTCAAAAGCTTGACTGCACGTATGCAAAACCGACAAGTTGTTATGAACCGGAGGGAGTAATTTATAAGATCAATCTACTAGCATGTGGATTGGTGACCTACCATTCGGCCTTGAGAGCTTCATGCTGATTATGTGTTGAATAATATAGTTGATTGTCGTATATCAATCTCAATACCAATCGAGAATACTCGAAGAATAATTACAATAGATGAAATAGAATATTGGGGATCTAAACTCTTTTTGTATTATTGATTCTATCGTGTTCAATAGAAACTATATTTATAGTCAAAACCTCTCAAGGGTAATTTTAGTATTCACTCACAAACGTACTAGAATAGATATTTCTTAACAATAACTACGCATTAGGATATAAAACATTGTCATATATATACACATATATGTATGTATATCTATATATGCATATCTCATGCTGTATGTATGTATGTATGTATGTATGTATGTATGTATGTATGTGTATGTATGTATATTTGTGTGTGTATATATATGTACATGTGCATATGTATGTATTATTATATATGGTAACATATCCAGTGAAAACTTCTCTTATCATGAAAGCTTTGTGAAACCCATATGTACAAGTTTTGAAAAATTCTTAAAAAATTACCGTATGTAGCGGAAGTGAGTTTCTACAATTCTGTAAAATTTGAAGACCAAACTCAATCACATTTGAAAAATATATATAAAAAAGATAAATTCATCTTGAATAGTGATTTTTCACTCCGTACGTAAGGAGGTGAGCTTCTACATTCCAGTAAAATTTTAAGACCAAACTCAATCACATTTTAAAGATATGAAAAAGACAAACGGTGAGATGAACAGTAGAGAACAGTGAAAACTCACTATTTAAGCTGAATTTGTCTTTTTTATATCTTTCAAATACAATTGAGTTTGGTCTTCAAATTTTACAGAATTGTAAAAATTCACCTTCTCTACGTATGGTAATTTTCTAAAAAAAATTCAAAGCTTATACACGTGGATTTTACGAAGTTTTCATGATAAAAGAGGTTTTCACTCGATATATTACCATTATATATGTGTATATGTATGTATGAATGTATATATATATGTGTATATGTATATGTATATATGTATATATATGTGTGTATGTGTATATGTATGTATACATATGTACATATATATGTATATATAGACATATAAAATATATATAGGGACATATTGAGTGCTAATGTGATTTCAGTGCTATGAAAGCTAATGGCCTGTAGAATGAATGAAAACTTCTTAAAAATTACCACTATTCTTTTGCTGTTTGTCTTTTTCATATCTTTCAAATGCGATTGAGTTTCATCTTCAAATTTTGCAGAGTTGTAGAGGTTCACCTCCCTACATGTGGTAATTTTTGAGATTTTTTCAAAACTTCTACAGGCCATTAGCACGAAATTAGCACTGAAATCACCATTAGCATTGAATATTTCCCCATATATATATGGCAACATATCCAATGAAAATCCCTCTTACCATAAAAACTTTATGAAACCTATATATACAAATTTTTAAAAAATCTCAAAAAATTACCATACGTAGGGGAGAAAAGATTCTACAATCTTGCAAAATTTGAAAACCAAACTCAATCGCATTTGAAAGATATAAAAAAGACAAACAACAAGATAAATAGTGTTAACAGTGAAAAATCACTATTCAAGCTGATTTTTTTTCATATATTTCAAATGCGATTGAGTTTGGTTTTCAAATTTTACAAGATTATAGAAACTCACCTCCCCTACGTATGTTAGTTTTTTTTTAGAATTTTTAAAAACTTATACGCATAGGTTTTATAAAGTTTTCATGATAAGAGGTTTTCACTGGATATATTGTGTGTATATACACACACGTACGTTCATGCATGCGCCCTACAATACGTAGAATCAAACTCGGAGACACGATGCTAGCACGATACTACCATCTGTCTGACCACATGATGCTGCACCCATTCCGATCCGCGCGTGCCATCGCATTCGCGTACGCAGCTAGTGAGATCATTCAACCACCAGACCGATCGATCTTCACCATCCGTCACCTTCCTCCTGCATCCCCCCACGCGCGCTCCCTCTCCCGCTCCCCTTCTCCATCACCGTCGCCATCACCACCTCACCTCATTTTCATTATATTCGTCACACTCCTCACACGCTAGCAGCTCCTCTACCCTTAGCTATTACTTATTTCCTCCTTCAAAGCCCTAGCTTGCTAGCGGCCATGGCGGCGACGGCAGCGCATGTTGACCACTACCTCACCGACGACGCCGACCTCGCCGCAGCCATCGCCCCCTTCACCTCCTTCCTCGACCTCCTGGACGTCCCCGACCAGCGCGTCATGCCGCTCCCAGTACCGCCGGCACCGACCAGCTCAGCCCCCGCCTCCAACGACTCCTCCGGCGCCGGCACCTGCACACCCGACGACACCTTCCCCATCACCTCCATCCACGGAAGACACGCCGCTGCCGTTGACGGTGGCGGCGGTGACAACGAAGCCAAGAAGCAACAGAAACCCCCCGCGCCGGCGCCACCACCGCAGACGCCGAATAAGGCGAAGAAGCAGCAGCCAGAGCCCCGGTTCGCGTTCAAGACGCGGAGCGAGGTGGACCACCTGGAGGACGGCTACCGCTGGCGCAAGTACGGCCAGAAGGCCGTCAAGAACAGCCCGTTCCCCAGGTATATATGTATCCGTCTGCCATTAGCTGCGAGCTCCTCGCAATTAATTATATCAACAACGGTGGGTGCCTGTATATGCGCAGGAGCTACTACCGGTGCACGAGCGCGTCGTGCGGGGTGAAGAAGCGGGTGGAGCGCGCGCGGGACGACCCGGGCGTCGTCGTCACCACCTACGAGGGCAAGCACACGCACCCCTGCCCCACCGCCGCGATGCCGATGCCGATGCCGATGTCGCTGCGCCCGAGGATGGCCTACGCCGGGCCTCCTATAGCGGCGGTGGTGGACGGTGGAGGAGGAGGCGGCGGTGGCCGGGGGTGGTGGGGGCTGCAGCTGGTGCAGCATGACGTGGTGGTTGGGCCGGATCAGGTGCAGGCCAAGAGGGAGCTGGATTAGCACTTACTGGCAGGGATTACTCAAAATGCGTGGTTTTTACTAGTACTAATTAATGTCGGGGTAGCTGTTAATTAAGTGATCATGACAGGGTGATAAATTTGTATTTCTTCTGCTGGTTTATTTTGTACACACATATCGTTATGCACTTTTACTACGTACCATAACCTTCTTTTTTATTTATCTTTTGAACCATATGATGCATGGTTAGTTATTGAGCTTAGTTTAATTAACTCAAGTTTGTATTATGACCTTGTTTTTGTTTCTCACAATTCAAAACCCGGTTAATTAATTCCAATCAACCGCACCGTACTACACAATAGACATGCATCATGATCTCCTACCGATCTCTGCAGTTCGGTAGGATTCTGTTTCTTGAAAATTTTTATTATTGTTTCCTCTGCTTACGTGTACGTTGTACCATGTGGACATGCATAGCTGGGTTCACTTTGTTTTTTTAATGGACAAGAGTACGTAATTGACTTGAACACGTATCTTAATTAAATGTATTTTAATTAACTCCAGTTTAAACAATAGTAACATACTAGTACTACGTGACACGTAGTATACGACAAAAGAATGAGTTCGACATATACGGGTGCGTGTATATCTCTATTACTTTTAATTAGAAGTTGGTGCCGACCGTCAGTTCTTTACCATTCTTCACCCTTCACCCCCCCTCGCATCCCCATCCCCTCTCCCTCCGCTCTGCACATTGCATTCCCTCCACCTTGTTCAAAATTGGCCACCTCCTAAAAACCGTGATGTCAACAAATTGTGGTTCAACCGGTAATCACACGTTCCCTTAGCCACCACTCGCTCCTAAGCTCGCACCCAAACTCCCCGCCGGCAGGAAGCCTCCCCTCGCGTCCGCGGTCGTATTCCCTCCCCTCCTCTCCGGCCTCCCTCCCCGGCACTCCACCTTCACTCCTCGCGCTCGCGCACCGGCCTCCCTCGGCTCTCCACCTCTGCTGCCACCATGCACCTCCATCCATGCCCTACCTCTTTTGCAACCCCAAGCGTGCGTCGTCCCCGCCGTTGCCTGAGCTTGTGTGCTCCCCCTCCTCCCACTGCCTCGTCGTCCCAAAAGTCCATACTTCGCCGCTGCCCTGCTGGGTGAATCGGTGGTGCTTCAATGTGCGTGACCTCCAACACAGTCCACATGTAGGATATGGATCTGGCTGAATATGGTCGACGCCGCCACCATCCTCCCCTACTCCCCGCACACTATCGGCTCCACAGATTCTCCTGCACCTCCACTCCCAATCGCATCTGTGCCTCTTCCAAATCGTCCCTTATCGGTCGCATCTACGCTCCATGTGCTGCTGGTCTCTCATGCTCTCCACAAACCATTCGAGCTGTGCGCCCTCTTCCTCCTCTTGGTTGTTGGTGGTGCCATCTCGTCGTGCATCGCGCCAGCTAGCCGTGAGTTGGATTGCCGAGAAGAGGCATAGTCTGATTTGGGGGGTTCATTGCAGGGGGCGGCACAAAGGTGCACACGACTAGAACATCAACTGATTCGGTCAACTCAGCAACCACCTCCACTAGCTCAGCGGTTAACTAATTCAAGAATACATAAGGAGTAGAGGCGAAGTGAGAGGCCGTTGCTATGGAGGAGGAGATGGTGGCGGTGACGGAGCTTGGCGGGGGCAGTGGAGGCTGGTGTGACGGTGGGCCATGAGGGCGACGGCAAGCGCAGTGGTGCAATTGGCTTCCATCGCCAGGCTATGGCGACCTCGAGTCTTCGCAGACTGCGGAGGAGTAGTTGCCAAGGGTGCCACTGGCCTTGCCACGCTCGCTGGTGAGGACCGCATCACGGTCCAACTCTCGCCACCGGCACTCATTCCCAGCAATGAGTGCTTCCTTCTTCTTGCTCCCTGTTCCTTCCGCTTTCCTATATTGTAGTTTGTGCAATCTGGGGGAGCTCGTGGTTCTTGTATTTGAGTGGAGGGTAAGTCAAATGCGACCGTTTGGTGGTCAAAGGGGGTGTTTTCCTGTTGGCTAATCCTACCGCGTCCCATCCTCTATTCACGCTACGCGTTAATTTTCTTTCCATGTATGCGTTAGCTTTCTTTCCATTCATGCCTGATCTACATGGCTGTGTATGGAAGCATGGCCACTAATTTTGTAATTAGTCTTTCCTTTCCAACATTTTCTAGGAGGTTTTGTCTATAAAAGTAATACACAAGCAAAGCAGAAGACACATCACAGTTTTGCAGCAACGTTGGCGAGTGTGTCCTGTTGATTCTTGTCTAGGTGTTCGCGTGTGTTTTTTGTGAGTTGAGCAGAGCAGCATCACTAACAGTTGGTATCAGAGCCTTATTGGCTTGATCCACAATGTCGCAAGATGATTCCGCGTTGCCTCGGCGCTTCAATTCATCTAACCCTCGTCCCAGTGGCCACACTAATGGCAACGATGACGCTCTGGTGGTACATCAGGTGGTGAGGGATGTCGGGGGGCCAGCGTCGTATCCACTCCTCACCAAAACGAACTATGGTGACTGGGCCTTGATGATGAAGGTCATGCTCCAGGCGCGCGGGCTCTGGGATGCCGTCGAGATTGGCGGCGCCAAACTCCAAGAGGACAGGATGGCGCTGGAACCCATCCTGCACGGTGTGCCACCGGAGATGATCTCCACACTCGCTGTCAAGGCAAGTGCCAAGTAGACATGGGATACTATCAAGACCATGCGCATCGATACCGACCGAGTATGCAAGGCCAGTGCTCAAAGACTCCGCAAGGAGTTTGAGAGCATCGCATTCCATCTCACTGAGCTGGTTCACCAGCTTGAGATTCTCAACAACCCGAAACCTTCACACAAAGTCATCGAGAAGTACCCGCGTGTCGTCTCATCACGGTTTTCTCAAATTGCTATTGCAATTGAGACGATGCTCGATGTGTCAACACTCTCAGTTGAGGAGGTAACCGGGAGGCTCAAAGCAGCTGAGGATCATTTTGATCCCGTACCCGCTGCCAGCACTGGAGGCAAACTGCTGCTCACTGAGGAGTGGGCGGCGAGGATAAAGGAGCGGAAGCAGGGGGAAGGATCCTCCGGTGGCTCCAAGCCCAACAACCAGCATCGCAGACCACCTCAAAGAAGGGGTGATGGTGGCAACGCCGGAAACAACAAGAATGGAGGTAGGCGTGAAATCCCGAAGGACCAGTGCCGTAATTGTGGCAAGAAGGGCCATTGGGCTAAAGACTGCCACAACAAGCAATGAGGGCTGAGGCCCACCTGGTGCAAGGAGAAGATGAGGAACTCACACTTCTCATGGCCAGGGCGTGCGTCACAGCGTCAGACTCCTCACCGCCACGATGCAGCCTCCTTCAGCTGGTTGAGGAAAAGGTCCTTGCACAGCTAGATGAGGAGACGCGCGATGACCAGCTATGATACGTCAATACCGGCACCACAAACCACTTGTCCGGGTTTTGTGCTTCCTTCTCCGAGATCGACTCCGCGATCCGTGGCACGGTCAAGTTTAGAGACGGCTCTATCGTTGACATTGAGGGGCACGGCACGATCCTTTTCGCTTGCATGAATGGCAAGCACCGCGTGCTTACAGGGGTGTACTTCATCCCCAGGCTCACCACTAACATCATCAGCATCAGGTAGCTTGACGAAAGTGGCTGCCAGGTGTTGATCGATGGTGACATCCTAAGGATCCGTGACTAGGATCGGCACCTGTTGACCAGGGTGGAATGCTCCCCTAGCCGCCTGTACATGCTCAGCCTCAACATCGCTTAGCCAGTGTGCTTGTTAGCGAGGAGCTCGGAGGAGGCATGGCGATGGCTTCAAGGTATGGACATCTGAATTTTCAGGCCTTACGTAAGCTCGCCCAACACAACATGGTGAGAGGACTATCGCGGATTGATTAGGTGGATCAAGTCTGCGATGGTTTTCTTGTCGGCAAGCAGTGGCGAGCATCATTCCCCAAGCAGGTGAAGTACCGCACAGAACACGTCCTCAACCTTGTCCATGGCAATCTCTACAGGCCAGTCACACCAAAGACACCGAGCAGGAACTACCTCCTATTGCTTGTGGATGACCTGAGCCGCTACATGTGGCTCAGTCTTCTAGCGAGCAAGGACCAGGCGTCGGCAGTGATCAAGCACTTCCAGGCCACAGTGGAGGTGGAGACAGGGCACAAACTCAAGGCGCTACGTATTGACCGAGGTGGCAAATTCACATCGGTTGAATTCGACTAGTATTACACTGAGCACGATGTGCAGCGGCAACTCTCGGCCCCTACTCCCCGCAACAAAATGAGGTCGTCCATCGCCGCAACCAAACTGTGGTCACCATGGCTTGAAGCATGTTGAAGACAAAGGATCTCCCCAGAATGTTTTAGGGTGAGGCGGTCACCACCGCCGTCTTCATCCTCAATCGTGCGCCGACACGAAGCATCGACGGGAAGACGTCGTGTGAGGCATGGCACGGCAAGCGGCCAGCCGTACAGTCCCTCCGCACCTTCGGCTGCGTTGCACATGTCAGGAACGTGAAGCCCAACCTGAAGAAACTGGATGACCGGAGTACACCGTTGATCTTTGTCGGGTACGAGTTCGAGTCTAAGGAGTATCGCGTGTACGACCCCATCGGTAAGAGCGTACACGTGATGCATGATGTCATCTTCGATGAGGCGGCGTAGTGGGACTAGAGTGCCCATGGCCAGCAAAGTATGCGGAACATGGAGGAGCCATTCACCGTTGAGTACACCACAACTTATGTTCCAAAGATAATGGGGACTGGTGACACCACCGGAGAGCAGTCACCACGAACACCTGGTGGTGCGAATTCTAGCGATGCGATGACACTTGCCATAGACGTGGTGACACCCACGTCGAATGCGGACTTGGCAGCAACCCCAACGTCAGTCGAGGTGGAATTCGCCTCTCCTCTACCCAACCCAGCAGAAGCACTCAACGCCGACCACGATGATGCCCCACTACGGTTCGACACTATGGAAAACATCATCAGGCCGGTAACACTTCCCAGCTTTGCCCTATGCGAGCTCAGTACCGGTGAGCTGCACTTCACCACGGCTGAGGAGCCTACCTTGTTTTGCGAGGCTGAGCAGCACCTGTGTTGGCGCAAGGCAATGCTCGAAGAGATGAAGTAGATTGAAGACAACGGCATGTGGTTACTTGCTGTTCTTCCCACTGGCCATCGTCCTATCGGGCTCAAGTGGATCTTCAAGGTAAAGCGTGATGAGCATGGTGCAGTGGTAAAGCACAAGGCACGGCTCGTTGCGAAGGGTTATGTTCAACGTCAGGGGATTGACTTCGAGGAGGACGCATGGAGTCCGTATGACTCCTCATTGCAGTGGCAACGCACAAAGGATGGGAAGTCCACCATATGGATGTCAAGTCGGCATTCCTCAATGGCGACCTCCAGAAGGAGGTGTACGTCGAGCCACCACCAGGCTTCATCATCGACAACCATGAGCACAAGGTACTCTGGCTCCGAAAGACGCTATATGGTCTTTGCCAAGTACCAAGAGCATGGAACACCAAGCTCGATGCCAGCCTTTTGCTGCTGGGTTTTCGCAAGAGCGATTCCTAGCTGCTGTGCACACATGCGACAATGGCGCTTCTCATCTAATCATCGCGATGTATGTCGACGATTTGATCATCACCGGAACCGACGTCACTGACATCAATGTGTTCAAGTCCGAGATGAAGAAGCTGTTTCGGATGAGCAACTTGGGATTACTATCCTACTACCTTGTCATCAAGGTGAGCCAAGGGCTGAGCAGCATCTCCTTATGCTTAATCAACCTATGCGTCCAAGATGCTGGAGAAGAGTGGGATGGGGGAGTGCAACCCTTGTCACACGCCAATGGAGACTCGGCTGAAGTTGAGCAAGACGAGCACCCACCCGCTAGTTGATGCCACACAATACTAGGGCATCGTCGGCATCCTCCGGTACTTGGCACACACGTGGCCAAATATCGCGTATGCGGTGGGATATGTGAGCTGGTTCATAGAGGAACTGCATGAAGATCACTAGGCTACGGTCAAGCACTTACTACGCTATATTGCTGGGACGCGCAGCTATGGTATCTTCTACGCAAAGAAGGGAGACGCCTGGCCAATCCTGCTGGGCTTCAGCAACAGCAAAATGGCCGGCAACGTCGATGATCGCAAGAGCACCACAGGAGTACTCTTCTTCCTCGAACATAGCCCCATTACCTGGCAATCATAGAAGCAAAAGGTGGTGGCGCTATTTTCATGCGAGGCGGGGTACATTGCTGCGTCATCCGTGGCATGTCAGGGCATTTGGTTGTCTCGGCTGCTGAGCGACCTCCTCTGCTCAGAGCTTAGCGCACTAGTGCTCAAGGTGGACAACAAGTCTGCCATTGCATTAAGTAAGAACCCCATCTTCCACGACCGGAACAAACACATCGACACCCAATTTCACTACATCCGGGAGTGTGTTGATGGAGGGATGATCAACCTTGAGTATGCTTGCACAGAGGAGCAACTCGCGGACATTCTCATGAAGTCACTCGGGCGTGCAAGTTCCAAGAGCTTCACATGAAGATCAGCATCGTCGAGATCACGGGAGAACACGGCAAGAATTAGGGGGGTGATTGTTGGCTAATCCTGCTGCGTCCCTTCCTCTATTCATGCTATGCGTTAATTTTCTTTCCATGTATGCATTAGCTTTCTTTCCATTCATGCCTGATCTGCATGGCTGTGTATGGAAGCATGGCCACTATTTTTGTAATTAGTCTTTCCTTTCCAACATTAGTTAGGAGGTTTTGTCTATAAAAGCAATACACAAGCAAAGCAGAAGACGCATCAAAGTTTTGCAGCAACGTCGGCGAGTATGTCCTATTGTTTCTTATCCAGGTGTTCGGGTGTGTTTTTTGTGAGTTGAGCAGAGCGGCATTGCTAACATTTCCTGGTGATTTGGCTTCATCGTGCGCAAATTGTGAGTCCTTTTGGGGATCTGGGGTTTGGATTGTGGTGCAATTTGCAAGCGGTTTGAATTCATGATTGCTTTGTGGGATATGGCATGGCGTTTATCCTGTAGTAACTCAAAGGAGGTGCCTTTTCTGAACCTTGACCTAAATGTGACTTCATATCCTGCTTCCTCTGTTGCTCATGTTATATATTTAGTGCTGATTCGGTATGCCCGACGCTTAGGCTGGACTGGAAATGAACTCTGTAACTAGATCAATGCCCGTGCGTTGCTACGAAAAATAAAATTAGTAATGAAACATAAAGGTCAAGCAATAAAAGAAAATTGTGCTACAAGATCAAACATCTATTTCTCCCCATTACAAAAGTTTTTATGGTTTCTTCTCCGGTATGAATTAAAACCAAATATATTGTACATAGCAATATATATTACCAATCTCAAAAATCAATCAATTATTTTTATCCCTTTTTGCAATTTGTATTACCAGTTCGCGTTCTTCTTCCTCTCGCCATACCCGCAGAACGCGCTCCTCGGCGGCGTCGACCTCGTCTTCCTCGTCGCCTCGCTCGTCCTCGTCATCCACCGCCTTCACAGGGGTGACACGGGGGCTTCCCCCGAGCACGAGGCGCTGCTGCCGAAGCCACCGCCATTCTGGATCACTGGCCGCTACGTGGTCATGCTCGGGCCGTCCACCGTCCTCCTCGCACTCGCGTTCTTCCTCCTGCCGAGCACGCCAAGGCGCGCTATGGAGTCCACCTTTCTCTCCGCCCACTTCGTCGTGCACACTATGGCCGTGTGGTCAGTCGCTTCGGAGAAAGGGGCCACCATCGCCACCCAGCCTTTACACCTCCGCGTCTTTTGGATCACCACCGCCCTCGGCGCCGTACTCTTCTCCGCTTCAGTGGTGGTCCGCTGCGCTGACGGTTCACTGCTCTTCCCAGATGACCCTCTCGCCTTTGCCGGCCTAGTTGTATCCATGCCTCTGGCGTACCTTGCCATCACTGGCTTCACCAGCCATGACGCCGGAGCCCATGAAGGTGAACTAGAAAACACCAGCGCTGAGGCGCCCGCCACGCCGTGCGCCACCGTGTCGTTCCTCTCTTTCACGACGTTCAACTGGATCAACCCGTTTATCTCCAAGGGGTATGCCAATGACTCTCTCACCGCCAACAACGTCCCACCGGTGTCGCCGGGCAACCACGCCGAAGCATCGTACGCTTTGTTCACGTCCAACTAGCCGGCGGCTGGGTCACAAAGACTGTGGGCGCCACGCTCTGTCGTCCTTCGCCGCAGCGATTATCGATCACGGCGCTCGGCCTCCTGCGCCTCGCGACCATGTATGTAGGTCCGTCACTTATTAATCAGTTTGTCGAGTTCATTCGCTGTGGCGGTACGACATAGGAGATCTTGAATGAATTCCCTTGATTGATTATGTGAAAATTGTACAGCATATATATACTACAAAAGGAATAATTGACCGGCTATTAATTACGAGCAATAATCAGGGATTTTGCTATAATAATCAGCCATATTTAGAGAGATATGGCTGGCTGTAAATCAGGAAAGAATAATTAGCTATCATGACTGGTCATTATTAGAGATATAGGGGGCTAGGAAGAACGGACCGTTGCCACCAACTGCAAATTTATATTAGTAGATATTGGCGTTGTGGAATTATCAGGGGACTTCTTTGTTTCACAGTTCGTTATGCTCCTTGAATACATTTCCTTAGACATGCGGTGCATGAGGAAATAAAAATGCACAGCACTCGATTTGCCAAATTTGCTCTGATTGATGTAAACTTGTACCAGTTATATTGCAGAATAGATATTTGCAGTATACGAGCAGCTTCTTTGTAGAAATGCATAACGAGAAGACAATCGACATATCTTGTTGTCCCAACCCTTTTGTTGCCACTAGACCTTATTAGGGACCCTGTTGCTTCATGCAGGAATTTATAGAAGCAATGGCTATCTAAAAGTGACCTGCAATGGAGGCCTCAATCAAATGCGACCTGGGGTTTATACCATGGCTATATTAGCTTCTTGTTGCTTAGTTGTCTGGGTACATGCTGCAAGCCAGCAAACTGATCATTTTTTATTTGATTGTAAATTGCTTATCAAATGGTATCTTTCAGATATGTGATATGGTGACCATATCACGCCATCTGAATCTATACATTAGTGGTGCCTGAATTGGATAAAAGGTTTGCGTTTCCATTGCAACACAAAAAAACAGAATACAAATAAAACTAGGATAGCTTGCGCGGCGTATACGCCGCGTACGTTGTTTTTTTCGCGGAAACAATTTCGTTTTCTTGTTGTCAGCGTTTTTTTAAATCATCGAGGAAACGCGCGAAATGGTTGATACAAACACATCTGGCTCGGCTCAAATCGCTGAGCGCACGGGAAATTTTCCAACATTAGTAGAAAAACAAGAGGTATTAACAACAAAGGGTATTAACAACTGAACTTATCAAATTCAATGGAGTCGGGTCTTTTCTCAAGCAAAGCAACAAAAAGTTACACCAACATTCGTAGACACAATGGATAAAGATAAAATAAATCAACTATCGCAAGTCGGAGTTCCAATGTAATATAGCTACCAAAGAGATAAACAAGTTGCTCAATAAAGAAAAAAGAACCCAAATCCATAGAATGGCAATTACATTGCACAAGGGATGCGATATGCATTACTGTTGGGCATCTTAAATGATGTACCATGTATGAACCATTTTTCTCACAGTACAAAGAAATTGTCCTATATAAATTTACTTTAAAACAAAAGCACATGATCATAAAGCAAATTTTCTGCTGTAATTGACACTGTTGCTGTGCCATGAAACCTTCATACCTGATATCAATCTCCACACATTCTTTCTCAATTCGAGATAAATGCTCATTTCCATATCCATGCTTATCAAGAAGTTTATATTGTACATGTGGCTTTTTCAAGATGGCTTCAAGTGTAGATGAATCCTTTACAAAGTTGGTTGGATAACGCAAAGAACCTCAACGTAAAATTGACCTCCTGCAAATGCAAATATAGAGTCAAGCACTGGACCTATCTTTGTAATCGCACCGAATGGGTGCATGTTAATTAATATCTAGAAAATTGGCATAAGTTTAGCAAGATTTCACTTCAAATATATAGGGCTTACCCGATATTTTTGTAGATTTCAACCGTTCTTTTCCTCTTTAATGCGGGCTGCTTTGACCGATAAATCTCCCAAAGATCTTATCATCTATCAAACCAATATCTCATCCCAAAGGGTCACCGACTATCGGATTATCGGCTCGAAGCGATGAGATCGGTGTTACGAACAATTTGAATGGCCATTAGTGGCAACGCAAAATAATGTCGTGAAGTAGTTCTTGAAGTCAAAAGCCTTATAGATCTGCAAATAAAAGTATGGGCATTATATCAATAATGCTGTGAAGAACAACATGCAGCGTGATGAACTATTTACAAAGGTATACCCATTCTGTGCCGAGCGAGCACTTTTCCATTTACATCATCGAACTCCACAAAGTCGACTACTTGAAAGTTCTCGTCAAAAGAGGAAACCAAAGATCAACCGATTCCTCCATACATAGCTGGCGGAACATGTAAATATGACAAATCGACAACTACATTAACTGAGATGAAGAACATCGGTAAATTGAAGCATTAATGAAAACAGTAGTGCTGTCCTCAAAACCAACTAAAAATGCAGTAGCATAATTCATGCATAGGAGAAATCACATATAGCAATTAATTATATATAGGAAACACTAAGCATATTAAATTAATGATATTAATTTTGGCACAGGGACCCAAAATAACTCACCACTGGCATCATGATATACTCGAGGGTAACAAATATCACCGGATTTTTGCATATCATGTACACCAATACCTCTACATAATCAGATGACAAGACAACAGCTTTATAGTTTGTTCATCATTAAATTAATAGTCAGCCTCAGTACAAATAATCAATTAATTCATCATTAAATGATTAAATCAGTAGCCAGCCTCAGTAGAAATAATCAATTCATTCATCATTAAATCAATAGTCAGCCTCAATACAAATAATTAATTCAAATTATGTCTCTCATCCAAAGCATAGCAGGTAGGAGTATGCACTACATATAGCTAAAATAAAATCATAGGACAAGTAAATAGTGTACTCTCCACCTAGAGCTTGTTCCAATGCATCACCATGCTGAAACCATCAACAAAGCTGGTCACTCGCCTTCAGTGGGATGCTAAATGTTAGAAAAGGCCAAGTTATTGTGTTGACTTGTATTTACATATCTTCTAGAAACATACTTGTCAGAAAGACGGCAACCTAACAGCTTTCCATCTAGCTTTGAGCTGCACATCGATGACATATTTCATTTCCATAGTGAGTAACATATGGTGAATAAGAGGAGACAAATGGAATGGGTTTTTTTTCAAGGTGAGGCATCCAACACTAACGAAGATCTACAATCTTGTATTTATATGTTCCACTAAAAAAATCTGTACTATTTGCATGAGCTCGAAACGAAAAGAAAGCTATAGCTCAAAATAATTACCTGTTGCCACCTAAAACCCAGCTCAGCATTAAAGGCCATTCCACACCTAACAAAGAATCTCCCACCAACTTTTGCAGGATGTGGTATCATCAACTCCGTCAAAAACTACATTTAACAAATATATCCATATAAAGAGCTGGTAGTTTTAGTCTGCAGATTTTCAATGACCCTCTTATGATGCTGGTAATTTAATTCTAAAACCTGTTTCAGAAATGCAATAAAATTATTGTGGCACACTTAAACGAGCAGTTTTAATCTGGCTGACAGACATAAATCATAAGTACATCTAGAAGTATAAAGCAACATAAGTTCCTGACATACCGACAAAGGTCCCAGACCCACACCCAAATACTGTCTGTAAGTGGTACCCATGATTGCAGCCATTCTTGCTAATCCCTTTATAATAGCTACACGTAGCCTTCTCTTCTTCCCATAACTGTAGCCAAACATGCAGACAAATACTGTGTTCATTAGTTGACTTACTAAGGACCACCTCAAAATCTAAACATTATAATAGGATAACTTTGAAATTGAATTCTACAGAAATAAAATCGAGTGGACGCTAAAAGCAATACCATCTAAATAGACACAAAATACTACGACATAAGAAAAGAGTTACCTCCTCAAGGAGGGAACAATATCCATAGGAGTCCCAGACTTGACACTCCCCTGCCAGGCAATGGAAACTTTGTCAATACCAAATGGCCAAAACATTGTAGTAATTGCCAAAAAATTAAATGTGGCGTTGGTTGGGACGATCTACAATGCTGTACGAAACACGTAAGCGGTTAGCATAAATAGATCTGATAGCACGCTGAGAGAAGGTGGTATAGCAAATGTATTAGGGGATTAGTTGTGCAAGAAGTAGCCAAAGAAGCATACGCACTGCGTAGAGCTTGAATCTCAGGAATCGGGATGTTAATGTACCATTTACATGCAGACGTACTCTGTAACGCATGTTCTCCTGCATTCATGTGTGAACTTATGTGTGAGTAGCTAGAAAATAAAGCATGCAATGAAGCAAACGTGATATATATGCTATTATGTTGATATGTGTGATACATGATAAACAGAAGAAATAACTGTAGCCAACCTGAATAGGTGTTAACCAGCATACCAACAAATAGAGCAAGAACGGGTGCATCTCGGGAAATATCTTGCATTATGTCGGTCTTGAATAGATGAACATGACGGCCCTATAGAGTTATAATAGCTGCTTCACTGCAAAACAAATAGCTAGAAGATTGCTTATGTAGCGCAACAGATCTATTAGAACAGTAACCTGAAGAGAGCTTATGCATTACGTGAAATGTAATAGCAGAAAATAAAGATTAAGTTAATGCACCTTCTGTCAGTTATGCTAATTGTACGCTTAACTGTTGGTCCAAGCCTTGTAGTTATGTCAGCGATTGGAGAAACGACAGTTATGAGGACTACAACATCTGATGTAGAACACGGGCAGAATGAAACAAATGCGAGAAAAGAATAAGCAAATGTAATCGGCGCGAGGAGATAAGATCAGGAAGCGATAATATACTTTACCTGATAGCAAAGCTGTTTTACCAATGCGAGTTTTGAGCGTGGTAAATGTGGCAGCATTGTAGGCGTACACAGGAAACCGGGTGGTTCTGGAAGCACCTCTGTAACTCTAGTGTATTTTGAAAATCTAGCTTGATTATTTTTGTTGACTGCTCTATACGATTCTTTTGATTCGATGAATTCAAAGTATTCAATTTCATATATAGCTCCTTCGTTTAGTATTGGCGTAAACGTAGGTAGCCATCGCTAAGGAACTAATCGCTATATAACATTTCCCTGCAGAATAGCAGAAAGTAAAGTAGAATGGTGGAACACAAATAATGTTCCGTAATGCGTAGCAGGTGATGAATAGAAAGATAATAGGAACAGAGGCAGGACTGCAGCAGTGCGTATAGAGATAAAAAGAAATAAAAGTCAGACCTGTTCATCAAGCATAACGAAACCTAAGTGATATATTTCTGCTGGTTTCTGCGGATTAGAAAATTCCCAGATACGCGGTAGACGCACGAGGACTTTCCATCTGCGAGAACTCTAGTTGATACTTCTAAGCAGTGAATATGACATTGCTAATCTGTGGACTAAGAGTGACGCTAGCGGAGTAGGCGTTACTTCTGTAGTGCTAATTAGAACGCTAACGAGAGTGTGAAGATTAAGGTCTCATTGTGGCCGAATAGCAAAAGCAAGAATAAATACAAAAAGAAGACAGAAGGGAGAAGCGCATAAGAGGCAAACGAATTGTAAGATGTTAAAAGGTTTGTATAATCGCACAAGAAAATACATAGCTGCAAGATAAGGACGCTATGGATTTGGGAGAAAGAAAGCACCGAGTGCAGTGCTAGTCACTTGGTGAAAAGGAGGAACAGAAGAAAGAGCATGTGGCGCAACTAAGAAGCGGAATCAAAAGAAGTAAAAGGCGAGACCTTTTCTTAGATGGAGACGTTAGGACGCCAAGCCGATAGCGATCCACCAAGAGCAAGATCTGCTTGAAAAGACGAAGCATGAGAGGATTATAGAGGAGGGAAGAAAGCCGAGGTAATCACAGGTGGAAGTAGTACTTGTGAAGAACACGGTAGAAGGAGCGAGTGCCGCAGATATTTAAGGAGAGAAGCACACCGAAGAAGGGCTGAAATCTCTCCTAAATCCTTAGTCGAGGCCAAGCGATAGTCTTGTCCAAGCCGCAAAAAGAAGAGGCGAATCGATTAAAATCCAATCCGAAAATCATAGCGGGAGGAAAGAATCGAAGGGGCGAAGTTGTGTTCCTGGCGAAGCGTGGAGCGCGGGTGAGGGAGTGCAACGGCGGCGGGCGGCCGCGACGAAGACGCGGGCGAAGGGCGTCTTGTGGGGGCGAAACCGCGATGGCGAGGCGGCCGAGCACCGGAACTTCGACGGCGCCGCCGCGAACGGGAAAACGAGGCAGCCGAGCCGAGCCGCGCGAACACAACCAAGCGAGTGGGATGGCTCCGGGAATCCAGCACCATTCGAGCGGCGGCGTCCGGGTGGGAAAGAATGCGAGGAAGACGCGGTGTGGTCTCGAGGGCTCCGCGAGCGGAGGAAACGAGATCGGGAAAGCGCCGCGACGCCGCGAGCGGAGGAAACGAGGTGGGGAAAGCGTGTGCCGCGTCGCGTCGCGCGGAGGTCTCCAGAAGGGCGCGACGTGGAGCATCGAACGGGACGGAACGGGAGTCGCTCGTGAGATTGATTCATACGATAGAGCCACCGACGAGCCAACCGAGCCGAGCCGCGCGAACGCAAGCCGAGCCGCGCGAAAATGGCGACGTGGCATGGTTCAGAATCCGGGAACTCTTCCAACTATAGGAAAGGTAGTATATATTTGATGCAAAATTTGGGTTTCCATTGCAATGCATACACATCTTACTAGTGTGTGCATATATATATGAATTAAGGGTTCTTGAGAAGGCTATTCCTTTTCGAAGGATACAGGATACACTTATACATTATATATATAAATGTCCTCTAAACATTAAAAATTAATTAGAGGTTTCACAACTTTTAGAGCATCTCCAGCAAGGGCCTCTAAAACAGGGTCTTTATTTTGGATTTAGGGACTCCCCCTATTTTTTAAGGCTCTGTTTTTAGAGCACAAGTCCAGCAACATCCCCTAAATCTCAGCCTCTATTTTACTTTTTCTCCTATTTTGACATATCCGCTATGTATAATCTTCATTTGACACCACTAAAATTCAATCAAAAATATTTGTAATACATAAAACATAAGCATATTAACATTTACAATTTAAAAACATGATATTTAAAATTTAAATTTAAAATTTTCAAAACATGATAAATAGATAAATAGAAACTCCGAACAATGAATCAAACTACGAAGCGCTGTGAATTGCCCACGAATGCTCAATAAGATTATCTCGAAGCCTCTCATGTATTTTCCTGTCTTCAATCTCCTGGTGTATCTTTAAGAACTCCCTATTTTAAGGTTTAGGGGCTCCCTGGGAATTGGGGCTGAGGAGGCAAATTTAGGGGCCTCCTAATTTTAGGGGCTGGATTAGAGGCCCTACTGAATCTGTATTTTTTACTAAACTCCCTATTTTAAAGTTTAGAGGCTCCTAAAATTAGGAGGCCCCTAAATTTGCCTCCTCAGCCCCAATTCCCAAAGAGCTCCTAAACCAGCCCCTAAACCTTAAAATAGGGAGTTAAGTGAAGGATGGCTTGCATTAGTTCGTTGTAGCTGAGCGTGTCTTTGCTGGATGAGTTGCAACTATTGCATCTGCTGCTGAAAATTTTAAAAATTTTAAATTTAAATTTTAAATATCATTTTTTGAAAATTTTAAATTTAAATTTTAAATATCATGTTTTTAAATTGTAAATGTTAATATGCTTATGTTTTATGTATTACAAATATTTTTGATTGAATTTTAGTGGTGTCAAATGAAGATTATACATAGCGGATATGTCAAAATAGGAGAAAAAATAAAATAGGGACTGAGATTTAGGAGATGTTGCTGGACTTGTGCTCTGAAAATAGAGCCTCAAAAATAGAGAGAATTCCTAAATCTAAAATAGAGACCTTGTTTTAGCCTTTAGGGCCCTTGCTGGAGATGCTCTTAGAGCGTTTGATTGTACTGTTCCACTTTGCTCACGCCGATCCGGGGTCGAATACAGACGGACTAGTGTTCAGGACGGCATCTCTGCCAACTGAGCATTTGCTCAGTTCTCAAGGCTACTCTTTTATTACGTACGCCCTTCTCTTGCCACGACAACGATTAACGTTTTCGTTCACTCACGGTAGGGTACAGAGGGGGAAAAAATCGATCTTGGCCATTTTGTTCCTGGAGTAACCCTTTGATCCAAATGCTGATCCAAACAATTCCAAACGCAAGCATACATATAACAAATGGATCTTTGTTGTTTTTCTGGTACGTCGTGTTGTTCTTGGAAGCAAAAACATACTACTCCATCCATTCTCTTGTAGTTGACTTTTTATTTTTAATGGTCGTGAGATGCGACTTTACAATTAATTTTTATAAATTTATATTAATAAATAATTATAAAATTATAATGTTATGAAAGTATTTCGAACGACAAATCTGTTGATGTACTCTATCCGGTCACAAAATACGCGTCCTAGAATGCGTGTAGTCAAACCTTATTAATTTTGATCAAAGATATTGTTTAAAACATATGGTGTGGATATATGAAAACGATCTGAGTGAATTTGTCATAAAAATATTTTTATAATATTGTATTTTTACAACTTTTTAATATATGATAAGATCATTTAGTAATTAAAGGAGCATCTTTTTGACTTTGAAAAATAAAAAGTTACATGTTTGATTGGAGACAGTAGTTTTCTATAACTATTCTAGATAGTTTGAAACATAGTCAAGCTTCGGCACAGATCCTAGGATGGTAGTTAAACACAGGGAGTATCATTTAGTCGTCGTCTTTGAAGCTTACCCCCGAAGAAAGCATTGCCGTTGACGTTGAGGTAGACTAGCTAGCCATGAGAGTAGCACGTACAGTCTGGTTGGCTGTTACGAAAAGCTGCTTTATTGAAAAGCAAGTCATTTTGGGCCCTTTTGTGTGTGGCTTGGCATAGTTTAAAATTCTTGCAAAATTTCATTGAAAATTTCGGATTTTGGCTGGTGATGAGATTCAAAATCCTAGCCGGATAAAAAAATTCAAATTGATATAGTAATTTTAGAAATTTTGATGAAATTTCTACATATTTCACCAAAATATCACGTATTTTGACTTTTAAGGACCAGATTTGGGTTAATAACTCTTAAGAATGTCATCTTCTATGAAAATTTGTTGAAAAACCGAATTTTTGAGATATTTTATAAAAATAGCAGAAATACTGTCATATTTTTATAAAATTTTACAAGTTTGATCATACTCTAAACAAGTTATGGTACCATCTTTATCAGTCTAGAATCATGCAAAATTTTTTTGAAAATAATTGAACTTCATTTGTTATATTTAAAAATTAAAAAACAGAATGAACAAAACTAAGATAGTGACTGTGTCAGAATTTTATAAATTCGCTTGAGTGCGATCATCATGCAAAATTTTTAGGAGAGCTTAAGAATTTTTCCGAAAACCTATTTCTAAAAATTTCAAAAATTGTAAACTTATTTTTGTTGCTCAATCAAATCAATAGGAGTAATACATATAGCACCGTAAGGCTTTTATCAGGATAATAACACTGTCACAATTTTTAAAAATTCCTCAAACTTGGTCATCATCTAAACATATATGAGAATATTAGTGATGCGTTAGGATCATCCATAAAAATTTTAAAATTTTCTAACATGGTTTGAACTATTTTTCAGTCAGTTGAAATTTTTTTATCAGCCTTTAGTAACATTGTCTGAATTTTTGAACATTCCTCAAGCTTTATCAACAGCTGAAAATTTTATAAGAATATTATTGATGTATCAAGTCTATCCATAAAAATTTCAAAATTTTCTAACAATATATGCATTATTTTTTATTCGATTGAAATTTATCGCTTAGCCTTTTATCAGGATAGCAGCACTTTTAGAATTTTTAAAATTTTCTTAGGCTTGATAATCAATTGAAATTTTTATGAGAATATTAATGATATGTCAAGACCATTAAAAAAAACAGATTTCATTACAAATTCTAAGATTTTGCCCACATCTGATATGTGAACAAAAAACAAAATTTCAAACCCTATGGGTGGGTGTGGGGGAGGGGGGCTTAAATTAGTTTTCAGCTTTCAAATGGCAATAAGCCTCCAAACGGATCATCTTTTGACATGAGTTAGTAGCCATATATGACTAGCAAAAGCCAAAAGCAGGGTAGAACGTGCTTTTACAGTTTATTGTGAAGAAAAATTAGCTGTTTATCAAATACCTCTTATAAAAAGTTACAACAACTTTTTAATCCAAAAAGACAAAAAATTAGCTTTTCAGAAAAGCTACGCCCTCAAACAGGTCCTCCATTTGGCATTAGCTTTTGGAAAAACTACTATCTCAAGCACAGTTCAAAATCCCGTCGAAATTTCAAAAATTTCATCTGAAATTTTAGTTCGGCCGGGGACGAGATTCAAATCCCGACCAAATAAAAACATTTGAAAAATTCAAATTGCTACAGTATCTAAAAAATTTCGGCATGTTTCCCCGAAATCTCATTTATTTTGACTGGAGCACATCAATTTGGACCGATTTACATGTTGTTTTGACTGGATTTGACTCTAGTTCCCTTTTTTTTAGAATTGTAATGCATTTTAAGATGAATACATGTGAGAATACCATGTAGCATTGCTAGTTTAGTTGGTTAAAGGCTTGAGGCAGTTGTTTACTGGAAGGTCTTGAGTTCGATCTCTACTATAGCACTTTCCCCCGTTTTTCCCTGCTCTCAACTCAGTTCCAAAAAATACTTGGCTGAGGCCAAAAAAATGTAGTGCTAGAGTGGTGCCTTACACCAGCTTCAACTTCATGGCTTGAAATTGGTAATACTTTTTTCTAGCAACATGAGACCAGTTCATATCCTTGAAAAGGACCAAAATTTCCGTGATTTCAGCCGAAATTTCAGTGATTTTAATTTTTTTGATCGAATTTAGGATTTGCTTTTTGAATTTCATCCAAAATTTCGGTCAACTTTGAGATATAGTCCGAAAACAAAATTTGAATCCTTGGTTTCAAGGAGCATTAGCCAAATGAACGCCCAACATAACGTTCTCAATTGCTAGTTGATTTAGGAATAACTAGATGGGTTTGTGCTACGCTGCGCCGAGTGGGATACGTCGGATTTTCGGGACTTTGAGGGTCTCAACGTAAAATCGTGAAGGATCTCATGTAAAGTTGCTATAGAGCGTAGGACCTATTCGTAAAATGTTGGAACCCCGAGGGCTTGATAGATTGTAAAAAAACCAGTGAAGGGCCTCCGTTCACGAATCTACGGAACTACGAAGACTTTTTGCAAAATAGCCAGTGGATGGAGCTATACATAATTTTCGTTTTTTTTAAGAGCCTCCTCGCAAAGGTGATGACATGGCATGCCTTGGAGGGCTCCAATCCTATGAGCTTTATTTATATACTAGCCAGAATAACGCGCTACGCTGCGTCGCGCATGACGATGTGACGTGAAAAATCTGAGAAATTTGTTTGTATTTTTGGTTTTCGTATTTTTTTTAAAAAAAATGGGTCGGTAGGACCCGTCGGCGAACCCATGAGCTATTATAAATCTTCGACGAATTTATATATTTTTTTAAGAAAACCACGGTTAGGACCCGTCGGTGAATTTATGGGCCACTATAAATTTTCGACAAATCTGCGTTTTTTTTAGAAAACGATGGCTGCTTTTTTTGTGTAATTCAGGAATTTTGGTCGTATTTTCGGTTTTCGTATTTGTTTTAACAAATGGGTGTCGTTAAGACCCGTCGGGGAATCTATGGGCTGCTATAAACCTTCGACGAATCTATGTTTTTTTTTAGAAAACCGCAGTTACGACCCATTGGCAATCCATGGGTTGCTATAAACCATCGACGAATCTGCGTTTTTTTTAATTGTAGAGGGACCTAAAGTATTTTTTTCGGGGTCCGTTCTGCTAAAAACCATCGGGAGGACCTAAATGTAAACCGCGGAGGGACCTAAACGTAATTTTGAGATTTTTCAGGTCTATTTTATTAAAAACCGTCGAAAGGACCTAAACGCAATTTCTAATTTTTCAGAGAACCTTTCCGCGAAGAGGGGTGAGGTGGCACCCCTAAATGGCCTCCAATTCTCTCCACTTTAATATATAGTACTGGATAGGATCTCGCGCTACGCCGTTCGATGCGAAATTTGGTTCGTTGGTTCTTGAAAAAAGAAAGTTGGAGGACCTGTTCGCGAATATACTAACCGTAGGGTCTTTTCTGCAAAATCACCGATAGAAAGACCTGGATGTAATTTTTTGTTTTGCAAAATTACCCGTGGAGGACCCGTTCACGAATACCCAGAACTACGGAGCCCTTTTTGCAAAATAACCGGTTGAAGGACCTAAACGTAATTTTAAAACTTACGGAGGGTCTTTTCGCCAAAAAAATACGTGACACGTGGCCATGCCGAGCACTCTCCAATTCTTTCCGCTTTCATATACAAGTTATTATAAGTAAAGATTTTATTGCTAATTTGATTTTCTTTTCATCTAGACATAGCCAACTGCATATAACTAGCCAGAGCAACGCGCTATGCCGTGTCGTGCAAAATTTCGTCGCACACCGCTATGTTAGTCGAAATTTGGGAAATTCAGTCGCGTGACATTGCAACGCGCGAAATTTGGTCCGAAGGATATTTTTGGAAAAGAATTGCGTAATTTCAATTTTCTTTTTTTAAAAAATAGGCAGCTACAAACCATTGGCGAATCTATAGATTGCTAGGAGCCATCGGCGAATCTGCACCTTTTCTTTTGAGAAAAAAAACACGTAGGGACCAAAACGTTTTTTTTTGTTTTTCTGCGTAATTCCAATTTTCTTTTTTTTTTTAAAAAAAAAATAGGTCGCTATGACCTGTTGGCGAATTTGCGGGCTACTATAAGTGGTTGGCGAATCTGTGACTTTTGTTTTTGGGAGAAAACAAATATATTTTTTTTGCGTAATTCCGGTTTTCTTGTTTTTTCAAAAAAAAAGTCGCTATGACCCGTTGGCAAATCTGTAGACTACTATAAATCATCGGTGAATTTGTGTTTTTTTTGTTAACCGACGTAGGACCTAAACATAAAGTGCGGATGGACCTAAATGTAATTTAGGTTTTTTGGTCCTTTCTATTAAACTGAGGACCTAAACGTAAATTTAAATTTTCGGAGGACATTTTCATGAAACCACTGGCATGGTGCTTCTGGTCGGCCGGCATTCCTCCCCGCTATAATATATAGTATGCATGGCAATCCGATCGACAAGAAACTAAATAAATATGAGAAAATCACAATTTAAAGAAATTGGAGATCGAGATATGAATCCAACAAATTATTCACAGTTTAATTTCCAATTCGATTCCTTCCAGACTTTGCCATACCCAATTACGTAGAACGCCAATTGGATCAAGAACTAAACAATCGAATTCGGAGGAAATCACGAATCAAGATAAATATACTTACATAGACATGGACGTTGGTGACCTTAACAGCCCACTACTGGCTTGTGAGGTGGGCTGGAGGTCGATGGCAACCTGCGCGACGTGTGGACGGGTGGGCGACGACCTTAGAAGTTGTTTGGTTGTCAGATAAAGCTGAATAAGATATAGTTATTTATGTATTTGAAATTATCTAATTATTTAGATGAGTGAATGGATTTAATGGAGTCTTCTAATTTTTGAAAATATTCCCTTAGGATGCTAGAAGAAGCCATTCTAAAAAAAAGCCCAGACGGACTCATCTATTTTGTTGTATGAAGAGATGTACTCGATCAATTTTAAATTTCGT
This sequence comes from Guadua angustifolia, assembly GCA_036346375.1. Classification (NCBI taxonomy): domain Eukaryota; kingdom Viridiplantae; phylum Streptophyta; class Magnoliopsida; order Poales; family Poaceae; genus Guadua; species Guadua angustifolia. The sequence goes on along the minus strand of CM070509.1, from coordinate 24,721,589 downwards.
CGAAGCATACTCAGTCAAATTATAGTCAAACTCTGTCCACAAATACAATTTTCGTTCAAATTTTGTCCAAAAATTCAAAATTCAACCAAATTTTATCTTTAAAAAAATCAAAATTTGTTCAAAAATTCACATTTTGGTCAAATTTTATATGAAAATTCAAATTTCAGTCAAATTTTATCTAAGAATTTAAAATCTAATCAAATTTTGTCTAAAAATTTTAAAACAAAATTCAAAACCTTGATCACAACTAGCCTATCAATCCTTATCCATTCAACAAAAACAAAAAATTGGCTCATTCTATTCAGTCTCATCTATCCAACCAAATAAAAAATTAGCTCATATTATATCTACCCAACCAAATAGGTATATAGATGACTCTATCTCTATATACCAATAGTAACATTTAAATATACAGATAGTAAAATCTATTTTATGTGTCGAGACTTATATCAATGTGTTGCTCTCGTCGTTAGTAAGCTACTCATGAAAACAGTTTGTGAATCGAAACTGTCAATAAAAGGTAATGGCTAAATCAAAGAAAAACAGATTCATATACAAACTACAAAACACGGTACCAGCGACGCATGGCCGACTAGTAAAAATATCTTCTGTAATATGTTTCTAGTTTGTATATGAATCTGTATTCCTTGATTTGGCTATAATTTTTTATTGACAATTCTGATACACGAACGGTTTTCACCAATAGTTTAGTGACGACGAAAGCAACATAATGATTTAAGTCTCGCTAATAAACGTTACACGAATGATTGAGTTTATACTACCATTATACCAAATATATCATAACATTTTACTACCGCACATATTGCTGAATCTCTAGTATGATAGTAAAATATATATATAATAATTAAATAGTATTTATGTTCAGATTGGGAGCTTGATCCTGGGGTATGTTCGCTGGGCTCCCAGCTTTAAGCTTTCCTTTTCCCATTAAGGCTTTCTTTTTGACCCGATTGCGACACTGGTAGCATGTTGTTTATGTATAATGTGATAATGAATATAAATCGGAGTAAAAAAGCTTTTGTTCTGCTCCCCGCCGGGCGCCCACACGGCCTCACGAGTCACTCACTAGTCGTGCCATCGGGAGATGCCGCCGTACAAGAGAACGCCGTTCGAGCCATCGACACGTCCTTACTGAGCGACGACCGCGCGGACTCACCAAATTACTATCAAATAAACACCAAATTACTAAATATATTATAAGATTTTACTACTCCACTAGCTACAGAACCTCCCTAGTATGATAATATTGATTTTACTATCCATATTTTTAGATTTTAATATCTGTATATATATATTGTACTACTATATTACGGTACAACAGCTTGTGGTCCGTGCAGCAGTAAAATCTAACAATTTATAGTTGTTACTATCAGTGTATATATATTTTACTATCTGTCTATATAGATTTTATAAACTGTATAAATATTTAGCATGAACCGAATTGCCTTGAAACTAAAAGGTGCAATACTTGAACCTGGTCTTTACAATCTGTATATATAGATTTTATAAATCGTATAAGTACTTAGCATGAACCGAATTGCTTTGAGACTAAAATGCGCAGTACTTGAACCTGGTCAACTCTCTCTCTCTCTCTCTCTCTCTGGAACCCGAAACCTTTCTACCGAACAATAGCCATTTTTTTACCAGTGTTCATTATTTCTGATTTGCAGGAGCAATTGAACTGCAGCGGAGTAACATCTCAACTCTGTTTGAAGGTGGTTTGCGGGCTCATGGACGGACAAATGAAGAGACATGTGCAACTAACTGAAAAAACTGACTAACAAACTCTTGTACACCGAACCAAGTCACTAACTGAAAATACCAGGGGTGAAAACGGTATCGGTAATTCCCGGAATTCCGGAAACCGTTTCCGGAATTTTTCGATCGGACGTGTCGGTTTCGGTAATTTGCGGAATCGGAATCGGAATCGGTAATTTTTGTCGGAAACGATAACGGTAACGGTTTTGATCGGTTCCGACCATTTCCTTCGGTATCCGGAAAAAATCGGTAAATTCCGTCGGTAATTACCGGAATTGTTTCAGCCCACAAATCACAAATACACCCGTTCAAGCCCACATACACAAACCCTAAAGCCCACAGCTCATAATTAAAAACCCTAAAGAACTACACATTGAATCAGACTCAAGTGGCTTCTGAGTTCACGCCGCCGCAGGTCCAGCCGTCCGTCCGCGCCGTCCGCTCCTCCGCCGTCGCGCCTGTTCGGCCAGACACAGCGCCTCATGCCATGCGGCTCCCGCCTCCACGCCATCCGCCTCCACGCCTCGCGGCTCCCGCCTCCGCCTCCCTCCTCCCGCTCGCGCCTCATGCTCCGCGCCTCCGCTGCGTTCATGCTGTGTATTTTACATATAGTCTTCTCGTGTATGAATTCAATTGTGATTGTATTCCTCTGGTTTGGATTTACAGGGCAGTATTTTTGAACCTAAAAGCAGCAAGATCCATTGCCACTAGTAAGGATTTCTATAGTATTCTTTTAAGGGATAATTTAGTATACTATTTGTGTTACATTTGTTCGACTGTAAATGTGTTTGTATATATACTGTGACCTGGTTGTTCACTTGTATCCCGTCTCTTTTTCCAGCTCCTGAGTGATACATTGATACTACATGGCCAGTGGCAGCGAGAAGCCAACGTGTTCACCTCCACGGAAGCGCATGTTGCTAGAGCCGCTAGGGGTAACGGCGCCTTGTGATGCCCCCACTGTTGAACCTCAGAGTCAGAGCTACACCTCGCCGGATGCAATCAGTCCATGTGCTAGTAATCTTTCTCTTCAGGTTAATTTCTCTTCACTTTCTATTCTCATTTGTGCAAAAAATGTTAGCTGCAGTTTAACTACATATTGCTCTAAAAAATATGCAGGATGAAGATCTAGATGATGATGAAGATGGACCTGAGGTCCAGTTGTAAGTTGGCTGCTGTTTGGTGATATTGAAGGAAGAAACTAAAACTATATGAATCTATGACTATGATGATGTATTTTGTCTTGTACTGGTTTCTTTCTTCTCGTGTATGAATTGTGAACTATGAACTATTGAACTGTGATGTATTATTTGATATGAGATATTGAAACTATCTTATGCTATGTGATGTAAAGACTCATGTGGAGCTATGTGATGTAAAGACTCGTGTGGAGACTATCTTATGCTATGTATGCCTGTATGGAATGTGTGATATCGACATATCGTCAACTGTAAATGCTTGTGAGGTATTGCTTTTCAATGCTATGTGAATCTGTTGCTTAATGCTTTAATGTATGCCTGTATGTAAGTGCTATGTGAATCTGTTTCTTAATGCTTTAAGCCTTTAATGTATGCCTATATGTAAGTGCTATGTGATGTTGCTTAATGCTTATGCGGTTATGCGTTATGCCGTTATGAGATATTGATCTTCTAGACTAGTTATGCTATTGTATACATTTACATTGGTAATGTACGTTCATCATAAATTTGTGAATATTTATCTATTACTAATTTCTATATGGATGTACGATTTGTGTGAATTTTTTGAAGTCAATTGGTGGTACATGTCGTTACGATGTTACCGATCTCATTTTTCGGATTCCGATCGTTACCGATATATATTTTGTATCGAATTTTCGTTTCCGAAATTTCCGAATTACCGATGCCGTTTTCGTTTCCGTAGTTATCGATTCCGATATCGTTTCCGAGAAAAAATATGAAAAAAAAAATGGTTTTAGTGTTTTCCGACCGTTTCCGACCGTTTTCACCCCTAGAAAATACATCCAAATTGTAGATAAAATGATATTAAATCAAGCTATGTCAATTTCGAAAAAAGCTCGAAAAAACAAGGACTTGCCTCGATTTCCACCCTTACATTGGAGTATCTTAGAATTATTATTAGAATATACCAAAAGTGATAAAGGAGCATAAAATGTTCATTTAAGTGATATATTAGAGATAGGAGTATGTACTCCCGAAAGTATAGAAAAAACTTCCTATGTGTGTGTGGGGGGGTGGAGGGGGGATCGTTGTCACTGCACGTCGGCAGCTCAACTTAGACTAGTCAAGCCGAGTCAACCATGCACTGGCGGATCCAGAGGGCAAATTTAAGATCAATTTCTGTCGTTACTCTAAGATCAATTCTCGTCATTACTGAGATAGTCATATTGCGAAGGTAATATCTTTAGATCCGTTGTTCCGATCGGATTGATTCTTGTTGTGTTAATTTCGAAATTGCATCTAATTTCTACAGTTAAAATTTCACAACAGTCCAACGGTAGGATCTTTGGGAATTATTATTTTGGTGAACGTGAGCCAATCTGTTTTTATTTGGTCTTACGTTTGATTCAGTTAAATTGCGAAGAAAATAACTTTAGATCCGTAGATCCGATCGAGATGATTTTTGTTGTGTTAGCTTGAAAATTGAGTCTAGTTTCAGTAGTTAAAATTTCACATCGATCTAACGGTGTGACCATCAGAAATTACTGTTTTAGTGAACGTAGGTTAATCTGTTTTTGTCGAATCCGAATCAGTTAATTGAGGTGTTTCAAAAATAATAAAAACTTTGATTTTAGCTTCCGCGCAATCATTCATTGAGAAATAGGATGGGTGATAGTCTTTTGGATGATTGTCTAGTCACATTCATTGAACGAGATATTTTCTTTAAAGTGAATGAAGAAGATATAATGGACACTTTCATGGCTATTAAAAAGCGTAGACCGAACAAGAAGTAGTAATGTAATCTTCTTCAAATTATTGTAGTCGTGTAAGTTTCTTTAAGTCAAATTTCATAGTTAGTTGTTGATTTTAAGATGTTCATAAGATACCTTATTAATATATCATGATTCATTTTTGGTAAATTCTATACTTGTATTGTATATTGGCATGTTAGATTTACGGTATTTAAAAAATTTATGCCAAGTTGGACCACCTATACCCAAAATCCTGGATACGCCACTGCAACCATGTACGTCGTCACAAAAGAGTTATGTCTTAGAATATGTGCAGTTAAATCATATTAATTTTGCTGAAAGATATTATTTAAAACTTATGGTTTGGATATATGAAAATAATATTGATGAGTTTATCATAAATCCTTTTTTATAATGTTGTAGTTTTATAACCTTTTTCAAATACATGACAATAGAATTTAGTGGTCAAAGTAACATCTTGTTGACTATGAAAATTAAAAAAACATCACTCTTTTATAATCCATATATAAGCATAAATAATTGATGCGATTTAAGGCTCCTCCTCCGCTACGAAGGCTCGAAATTCCTTCATTAACCCCTAAAAACGTCACTCTTTTATAATCCATATATAAGCATAAATAATTGATGCGATTTAAGGCTCCTCCTCCGCTACGAAGGCTCGAAATTCCTTCATTAACCCCTAAAAACGAAAACTATAAATTATATCACTAATCGAGAGAGGAAAAAAATCTCACCACTTATTTAGCAAGGCCAGATTAAAATAGTGCATATCAACCAGATATAGATATTATAGTTGTTGCAGTTATACACGGATACAGTCGTATTTTCTATAGATGTTATAGTTGTATAGTAAGTACAATGATACCTAGCCGTAGCCGTACAGCTGCGTCGAGTGATTGAGTTCGGTTTGATTTTTTTTTTTTTTTGTCTCACAGCGCAGAAGCGGCTTTGAGTAGGGTAAGCATTTCAATAGAAACTAGCTGGGCCACCAAGATAGCAAGCAAACTGGACTTCCATGGACCACCATTTTGAGCCGAACGGCAGTTTAGAGAAGCTAGCCCAGCCCAACCATATATAACATAAGTAGTATTCCTCTCTTAAAAAAAAGTATATACCACTGCAATGAAAAAACCCTTAAAAACGGGAAAAGCCATTTGTGAATAGTTTCACACACTATATATTACTAGTACATCACGACCCACTTAATGGCTATAGCTAGCGACTGATTCCACGATTAATTTTGACTTGACGTTGACTTGAAGTCATCTGCTTGCTAGTGCTTCCCTTTCGTTTGTCAGGAAAGTAACCAGGCTACAGAGAGGTCTGAGCTTAATTGACCTGTGGACCAATCAACCACCTAAAATTGAACACATTATTATTATTATTATCATCCTCTCGGATATGGATGAACTACAGTTCAGATGGCATATCGTAAAAAATAATAATATACTCTATATAATAGAGCCTAGGATTGGCGCTTCCTCGGGGGCCACATGTCGCCTCCCCTCAGGGAGGCTCCCGAAAATTCGAAAATAGCGTTTAGGTCCTTTCGGAAAAATTGAAAATCGCATTTAGGTTATTTCGGCTGTTTTTTAAATAAAATAGACCCGAAAAATATCGAAATTACGTTTAAGTCCCTATATGCGATTTTCGAAAAAAAACATAGATTCGTCGAGGGTTTATAACTGAATTGGAAATCGCGTTTAGCTCCTTTCGTCGAATTTTTGTAGACTAGACCCGAAAAATTTTGAAATGACGTTTAGGTCCCTCCACGCGGTTTTCTAAAAAAACGCGGATTCGTCGAAGGTTTATAGCGGTCTCATAGATTCGTCGGCGAGGGTCCTTCCACCAGTTATTTTGTGAAAAAAACGTCGGTTCTTTCGACTGAAAGATTTTAAAAAATCAGAATCATAAATAGATCCTTTCGTCGGTTATTTTGAAAAAAGAGACCCATGATTTCGTAAATTTAATTTGTAAAAAATTCGTATCAGATTTTTTTCTCACAACACGGCATCACACACAACTAAACCTAGGAAAGAAATATGGCTGCATTCTTTTCTCTAGATAGACAGATATTTTGGTCCGGTCGTCGCAACATCGCACTGTGGGCAACTAATCCACATCACGTCAGCGTCACTTCGTATTGGTTGTTTCTCTTGGGCCTCACCATTATCCATTGCCTAGCTTTTTTGGGATACAACACTGTACTATTGACACACTATACAATGGATGGATCCTGGACGGGCAGGTAATTGGGTATGTAGGACATCCCTACTTGACACTGACTGGTTTGGAAATTGGAACGCAGAATTTAGTGTCCATAAGTTCTAAATTCTGATAAGCTTGTATAGGATGCGAGTTGTGCGAAACAGTTAATTTACTCTAACCTATACGTATATGGTCTCTGCATGCACGGACTATCGCCTCTACGGACTTTGTTTTGAAGAAGCGGACAATTAAGGATTTAAGTAAAACAAGCTTTGCCAACGCTGGCTTGTGTAATGCTCTGATCTGTTAATGTGAAGACTCATACGGAGCGGTACTGGGATTAGTTCTATATTATTTATCTAAAATGAGTTGTACTTATATATAATGTCAATTAGATCTAATATAAAAAATTGAGTTAACCCTCTTAAACAAGCGATGACAAAAAAAATATAAGGGATGGGTAATGTACTAATGTATGTATGTGTAGATCCACGCATGGGTAGGCTCGGAAACGTTGCGCTGGCGCGAACGGACTCATTCCAGATACTCCAGGTTTTGAAGCTTTCCTATCCTTTTCCCGCATTTCTTCTCTTGACTGCTTCGCACGTAGATAAGATGACAGACGTAGCACTCAGGGTGCTTTTCATTGAGCTGGCAAACATGTATGTATGTCCACCATTTCCTCTCCTTTTCTTTTGTCCCCACAGGTTTCAAAACTTCTGGACGGCGGCGATCAATTCTGATAGTGATCCAGATGGTGTTCTAGTTCTTCTCCCTCGCACCTGAAATGGTGGCCACCACTAAAGATCGTACATTAATTACAGTCTCTGTTCTTTCTTAATTAGTGTGAGTTCATGTTTCCCCCTGCAATCTTGCTATGAAATGTTAGGAAAGGAATAGTGATCCTTACAAATTGGAAGGATGACTTCCCATGCACGTTACAAATTGAATGAATAGTATCAACTCCTATAGGAATATAATTCCTCTATTTTTCCATGAAATTCCTTCGATCTAAAGAGGCCCTAGGAGCACTTTCAATGTGTGTTTTTTTTAAGCGTACCAAGAGTTTTTGGCATCGTTGCTAGATTGGGGGAGTTGGGGCGGCCATCGGAGGGGAAATCCAAGCAAAAAATTCATGCTACCGGTGCCTCACTTGGTACCGATCGGGGTTAACAATGCTGATTTAGGGTGAAAAATTGAAGACCCACGAATACCCGTTTTGATCAGTAATCAGTCAAAAATCGCAAAAATTCGAATAGTTGTGAAGTCAAATGAATTTGAAATCAACAGTCAAATCAGGCAACAAATCTCGATTATCGCCCGATATGATCAATTATCAACCGATATTCAGCGATTATCAAGTGATTTTTACGAAAAATTGGCAACCGAATGAAAATGAAAAAAAATAAGAAAAATTAGGAAACATTGAAAAATGGTGGAAAATTTTAGAAAATTAGAATAAATTCCAATTAATCTAAAAAATACATCAGAGAAATTTTAACAATTTTTGAATTCATTTAATACTTCTGGAAAATGAAAAATAGTAATTAATGAAAAGGAACAGAGACATTGTTATATTATAAAAATTTATAAGCTTGATCATACTTTTAAATTTTAATGATACTATAAAGAGTTCCCAAGGATCATGTATTAAAATTTTTAGAAATATTAGACTTCATTTATTGCCCTATAAAATAAAAAATAGAAGAGCATATACAAAGATAATAGCACTGTCAAAATTTTAAAAACAAACACAAGTCTGATCATTATTTGAAAATTTTACAACTTCATTATCATTGCCTTTGAACCTCACAGAAAAATTTACAAAAATATTAGACTTCATTTAGTGCCCCTAAACAATTTGAAATTGAACCGTATATATAAAGACAATAGCACTGTCATAATTTTTTAAAAAAATACACAGATCTGATAATTATCTGAGAATTTTATAGCATCATTAGTATTACCTTAGGATCTAACAAAAAATTTTGACACTTTTTTATTAAATTTTTTAAATTTATATTTGAATTTTACGGGTTTATCGAGTGGGTTGGATACACTCGATAATCATATATTCGATGACTACAGTGGCTACTGTGAATCCTGGTACTGATACCATCAACATGATAAAAAATATTTTTAAGCAAATCGAGGACGACGACGCTGGCTGGATCCAGGTGAAGGACACCATCGCTATCGCCACGAAGCCGTCCTAGCTATTCAGGATCGCTGCCTCTAAACACGTGTGGCCGCTGGATCTGGACAAAGGGAGCCATCGGATTTGGATGGAGTGAGCTGCCGTCGCCGCCACGTGTTGTCAGATTTGGCCGAGGAGGCCGTCGTCCACCATCACCAGATCTGGCACCCTCGCTGGTAGGGAAGAAGAGGGTGCAGGCGGCGACATCTTACTTGCTTTGGTTCGGGAGAGACAGAAAGCGAAGAGGGGAGAGATCGGGCAATTTATTTTTTAAAATTTAATCAATGTGGATCCTGTTAGAGATGAAACGAGGTACTAAACCCTAAAGAAAAAATAAAAGTAGAGTTAGCGGCTCTACTTTACCTCACCCTATGGATACCCTAAACTACGTAAGCGCATTGAAATCTGTCAGTCAAACAAACACCTTGTCATTTGGACAAGCTATCAATCTATGTGTGCGACTAACGAATATTTAAGGTGTATTTGGTTGGTGAGATAAGATTAAGTATGATGAGGTGTTTCGTACTATTTGGTTTGATTGTTTTAAATAAATAGAATAACTTAGTATTTATAGAAAATATTTCGTAAATTTGTATTCCATCATTTGGAATAGGATATTTCTATTCATACAGCTAAATACATAGATACTTTTCTTTTTTGAACAATCTTATACATGTACCACTTAATATTAGCAACCAAACACACCCTTAGGCATTAACTCTTCCTGTGGATTCGTAATAAACATCTTGGGTTCCTTTGGAAGGCAGATTCTACGAGCAAGGTATTAGCAACCAAGCACACCCTTAGGCATTAAGGGCCTGTTTGGTAGAGCTCCAGATTCTAGTTTCACCTGAAATCTGAAATTTGTAAGCTAAAATAAAGTGAATTAAGTTTATATTTTTGGTCTAAAATGTAAACAAGATGATCTATCTAAACACTCTTAATGTACTCACAGCTTCAGCTTCACGAATCTAGTGAAGCTAGAATTTTCAGCTTTACCGGATTCATGAATCTGGAGAAGCTAAATCCCTGCCAAACACACCCTAACTCTTCCTATGGATTCGTAATAAACATCTCGGGTTCCTTTGGAAGGCATATTCTACGAGCAAGTACAATAGCAGAGTCTACTATTTACTCTATTCCTCATTTATGTCATCTAACGTAAGCAACAAAGCTAGTTTATACAATAACCATATCTAAAGATTGTTTTTCTAGAGAAACACTAAAACATTTAATTTGGTCATTTAACACTAACTTCATCTTTGTGGCTACTTGCAAAGCACTAACTTCAACACTAATGGCCATTCGCGCCGACTCCAACATCGGCTTTTAGTCGGCAATAACACATATGTTCCCATGTGATGATTGCTACTAAGAGCAAGTACAATAACAAAGCCTACAACTTATTCTATATCTCATTCATATCATCTACAGTAAACAAAAAAGCCAGCTTATATAATAATAATCTCTAAAAGTTATCTCTAAATAATTTGCAATAACTATATCTTCTCTCTTGTACATAACTAATATATCTTGTTTTTCGTGTCATGTCAGCTCTCTTCTTTCTC